>NW_011626920.1:90590-175174 GCF_000204515.1 Acromyrmex echinatior
TATTGATCATTATTATTAAATATTAATACTTCTAGTCGTATACTCTTACTAGAGTAAAAGTGGTCTCGCGCGTCCCAGATATAAACATACCCGAACGCCATAGGCAAATACAGTGTGTATCAGCGCATTTTTGTTTCCATGATATGCGATAGATACTAACCTAACAAAACTTGTCCTTACATTTCTCATTTGGTATATCTTAGTCTTATTTTATTTTGTTTTTTTTTTAAAAAAAAGAAAAGTAAATAAAAGAGAAAAAAAAGGGAGAAATTACTCCTTCATTTAATACAAAGTTTCGATGAGAAGATACAATGATTCTGACGAAAGTCATTAAATTAAACGGTGAAGATGAACAGATCTATCTTTTTTCTTTTTCTTTTCCTCCCTTATAGTTTAAGAGTTACAAGTAAAATTATCGTAACAAATCGCACAATATTATTGCGCATGATATAAAATTATACACATGATAAAAATAATCAATTCGGAGCACTTAAAATAATCGAAAAGACTTTATCTTTACTCCGTAAAATAATCGAAAAATTTCACTCTCTTGTCAACATTCAAGAAAAGATATTTCGTGTTAAATATACAAAGTAGACTAAAGAAAGTACTTAATTTGTCGGATAAAGTCTTCGGCGTCCGTCCGCCGGAAATACTTTCTCTTCGCAGAATCCACAACTGTGTGTTTGCACGTACATGCCTGTGTGTATCTCGTATCTGAATACGCCGCATACTTAATCGAGTCTCGATACGCTTATCGTTACGTTTTTTTTTTTACATTTTTTGTAATTTCTTTTTCTTCGTTTACTTTAGTAGTCAGTCGACTTTGGGGTCCGTTTAGAAAGAGAGAGGTACATACATGTCCGCATTCAAAGAATGCGTTTCTTGATTTTTTTTCGTTTCTAGTAAATATCGTACACCGCTATATTTACACACCTCACGATACTTTTCACTTTTTCGCTTCTACCAGTCACAATGAAATCTCCGAAAGGAAAGCCATTCTCTTCTTTCGTTTCACGTACTTCGTACGTACGATATTACACCGCTCCATTCGGATTACTTTACAAGTACCCTCCGCGATAATGAACTCTCCTCTTTCATGCAACTAAGTCTTATATCATCGAAAAATATCATCAGAGATACCTCTATTATACTACTAATTCTTACTTAGTTTTACCTTCAGCGAACAGGAATACTCATTTCCAGTCAATGTCTCATGGAGTATGATTATTGTATATATTTATATTTTTATTTATATATATATATATATATAGCGGTTGTTCGGGGATTTCCCATTTCTTTATCTAACTTAATGTAAACATCGCGCCTGTGAAAGCTTACAAAAAAATTAAACAGAATCGCGAATCATGTATAAATAGGGGGAACAACGATACAATGCGTTAACACAGCATTATCGTAGCCACCATTGCAGATATCATATTGATATTGCTTTGATAAATCCGAGCATAATTGCACCGGCATATTTCTATTTCTTTTTTAACCTCTTTTAATCGATATTTTATCGCCAAATAATACTATTTCATATCTTCAAATATTGCACTACATTTGTGTTAAACAATTTGATCGACGATTATTATTCTCCAATAAGTCGTTAAAAATATTTTCTCTCATAAAAGAAGAAATAAAAAAAATATCTCGTGTGTATATATACAAGTAATAAAGATTGTTTATAAAAATCATTCTTATGCACAGCTTTATGTACCGGTATAAAAGAAAAACAAAATAGAATGATACACCGTTATCATGTTACATTATGTGCGCAACGGACTATTCCAGTAACATTGCGAATACTCGAGAAAAGGCAATTGCCGCGATTTTCGTACGACGCATAAAAATCGCTAACCGATCGCAACGCCTTTATTTTAATTGCATGAAATTTACGTTCCTAAAACTTAACCGTTCTAAATAATGTCTTCCAAAAATATAGGTAACACATGTAAAACTGTACGCGCGTCAATTTTGTCAGCGAATCGATAACATAGACAAAACAGTTTCTAATGTTAAGGCTTGTATCATGAAAATACATTTAAATCATAAACGATTTACTATTGGATACGCAGCCTGAAGTGATGATTTTTTTCTCGCTCTTGCTCTCACTCTTTCTATTTTTTTCGCTCTCGCTCTTTCTCTTATTCTTTCTATCTATCTCTTTAAATATTTTTCTAAATACAAATAGCTGAGAATATCTCTATCTATAATCATCTTATTCCAAGTTTTTCGCTTCATATGTATTTCTTTATGTGTCGTGTATTGCGAATATCGAATATGGATGCCTTTTCCAATAGTACAAGCTTTATGATTTAAATTTTCGAATTTATATACGGGCATTAACTGAAACGTGATCCTAACGCGATCCTAACGACGATCGCGTGAGGAACATATATCTATGTCGAGGGACGTTATTTAGTTTTTTTTTTCTCCTCTCCCTCTCTCTCTTTCTGCTTCCCCCTTTCCCTCTCTTGCTTTTTTTCTCTCTGTGGTGTATATTACTATGATGGATCTACTTGTGGTGAATATATTGTCGCTCTTTACCATACAGACACATGCGGCAGAAAATAGGCATTCTTTGTTGCGATAATACACTCTACATCGTTATCCAAAAGGAACTTCGATTGAACTTTTTATTATACGCTTTATCCCTTTTGTTACTTCTTTTGCTTTATTATTTTTCCTCACAAAGGCCAAGGTATGCAATATGTCTACTACTGACCCATGTGGGTTAAAAACGAGCCGAATTCGAAGTTAAAACGAGAGGAATTTCGTGTCAACTCGCCTAGGGTACTAACTCCGCTAGGGCAGAATTAATATTCTTCGCGACATTAATATTCTTCTTAATCGTGAAAAATACGACAGTAGGCCGTGGCCGTGCGGGAATCCATTCGAAGGCATCGTAAGGAATCGTCAAAGTTCTCGTTTTGTTCGTCCCGACGCAGCCACGGCTCGCCGTCAATCGCGAATGATCGCACGCGAGATTGTCTGAGGCTACTCTTGCAGAATCGGGAGTGCGCAGAACAGCGATGTCCAGCGCCGCTCCTCTTCTACTTTCTTCGTCTATTTTAAATGAAAATTCGTGAGAAAGCGAGTAAACACGTTGGAATAAAAACTGCGCGGGCACTGCAGGTCGGATCTATAGCTGGCTCCGCTTGGCGCTACGCTGCGCGGATGGTGGTGATTCGCCGTAGGTGTCAAGTAGGGTCTGAATAGTTAGGGTTTACTGTTGTCATTATTTAATGACAACGGGTCGGCGAGTTTCTGCTGCTGTTGCTGCTGCTGCTGTTGCTGCTGCTGCTGCTGCTGCTGTTGCTGCTGTTGTTGTTGCTGTTGCTGCTGGCTGACCTCGCTAACAGCACCGCCGCTCATCAGTTTCGCGTTATTGTTCTCTGTGCTGGACATTTTCGTATATTCGCGTTTACGCAGCATGTTCTCCGTCTTGACGATCGTGATGTCCGGATTGTTCTCCAGCACTGACGTGGTGGAACACTTCGACACTGCCGTTGGCACCTCAATGTAGCCACCGCCTTCACGCTTAATCGACGTCGTGGTCGCCACGTTCGCATTGATCTTTTGCAATATGTCGTTCACGGAATCATTGTTTTCCGTCGTCGTCGATTCTGTTGCGTTGTTGTTGCTGCCGCTATCGATGCTACCGCTGGACGCCACGCTGAGATCACCGGCCAACGAGATTCTATCCGGACCCTGCAGCGTTGAAAGATAAGTTGCAAGTGTGTGGACGGTGACATTGAGGAACTCGGCGGCCCGGAACAATGTTATTTCCTTTCGTCGTAATTTCGCTAACACTTCTGCCGGGCCCGGTTCAGACCAAAAATCTCTTACTCTGAAAATATATGTCATCTTTATATTATTATCTCGATTATTTTGGTGAAACTCTATCGTTTTCTTTTAATTCGCACTTTATTTTAATTTGAATTAAAATTACGCTATGTTTTCTTTAATGCAAAGATCGAACATCAGCATGCTTAAGTGTAATTTTGAAATTTTTGTGTGCATGCGTCCATTACCTGTACGGATGTTTAAGGCAACCATAACTGTCGCGATATCTGCCGTAGAGAGTGCCGTAAGAAACACCGAGGATTTCGGCGGCAGTCTTCATTTCTAGCTCTTTGCTCTTGATAGCATCCATAACGCGGCGCGTGAAGGGTTCCTCCCAGAACTCTTGTCGGCGTCCCGTCGTCAGGTAATCATTCATCTTTATTACGTCCCGGAATTGTTCAGGAATCGACAGATTTGTGGCGTTAGAATTTGATGGAGTGCTAGCGGCTGCAATCGATAAATAATCAATATTTACAATAACTATTAGAATGGACAAATCGGGAACATTATTTTATAAAAATAATGTGTTACTGTTATTTTTTTGTAAAAAGTTATTTGTTACTCATTTTAAAAAGTAACGCCGTTACTAGAAAGTAACATTTCATTACTTTTTTGTAATGCTAGAGCAAGATATTAGATTTTCAAGTAACGTTATTAAATAATCTATATTAAATCTTAAAATTCTAAACTGTCTCTATGTGATAAGATTTTCTTTATACATATTATTAAACTTATCTAATAAATTCTTCTTTTTACGATTCTTTATATTGATATTTTTATTTTTTAATGTATCTTTGGAATTATCTTTAGGAATTTAGATTGTAATTAAAAAATTTTATTAAAACGCAAATTTTATTAAATATTATTTTTAAATATTATCACTTAGAGGACATTCCAATATTCGCTGCCAGTACTGTGTGTGTGAAAATTTGTAGCTCACGTTATATGCATATATTATTATAGATTTTTGTCGGTATTAGCAGCGATTATCGAAATGCAGCCTAAGATATAAGGTACAAAATATTTCAATATTTATATATTTACTTAAATAAATTTCTATCCAATCAAAAATAATGTCCATTGAATAAATATTAAGACATAATAGAGAATTAAAGTAATAGCTGAATTCATTATCGTTATTAAAAATATAACGACTTTACTGTAAACAGAAAAGAGTAATAAAAACAGTAACGATAATGTAATGGTGTTACAAATACATAATGCATTACTTTCCAACTTTGAAAATGGATACTGACGTACTTAATCGGCGTCAAAAAAGAATAGAAGCTTCCGGAGGAAAGAACTTTTCGGGAGGAAGACAAAAATATCAATTTTCTTCGAAAGCGATTAGCAAAATTCATCAAAAGAATTCAGAATTATCGAAAAAACAGTGTTCCAATCTTTTTTACGCCGATTACATTATGACAAAAGACATTTAAAACAAGATTAGTAACATTTGTTACGCGCTCAAGATATTTTAAGAAAAATGATGTTCTTCAATATATATTATATTATGCATTTTTTATTGTTTTATATGCAAAATATAAATAGAATGAGAACTCTGAACCGGCAATATAAAAGAAGATGTCAATAATACAAAATAAATGTTTATTTTTCTTTTCGAGAGAATCTTAACATTTTCTTCAGTTTGGTTTTATATACCAATATTTTATTTTTATCTCTTGTACAGAACAAATAAAATAATAAAATATGCATTATTTTTTTATTTCGTATATGAAAATTATAACGACAACATAATGTTAATAGAATGTAAAAATAATTATAAATCTATAATAGAGACATCTATATCTAGATATAATAGAAACATAAAAATATATAAATTTAGAAACAAGCATTAGACATACACTAAGCAAAACTTTCTGAGAGTGGAGAAAGGCTACACATCAAGGTGTAATTGCAGAACGATCATGTATACCTTTCTTTTCTTCAGATGCGTCGTCCTTGGGCATGTAGGACAGCTAGAAAAATCACACAATAGTCAAAATCGTTGAATAGAATATTCGCGCAAGGAATAGTCTAACCTGACGGTTGATGCAAGAGAAAGTAGAGCGGCATCTCTTTTAATAGACTCAATTTAATTATTGTGTGCGCACTCACGTCAGCAAGTGAAGAGGAATAGAGAGAATCGTATCTAACGATAATTGGCCTTACCACCGGCAGTGGCGTTTCGTTATTCTCGTTCATCATCATCTCGTCGTCCCAACTCTCATGGTCGCCGCCCTCGCTCATCATTTCCTCCTGAGAAAAAGTTCGACGTGACACATTAGAATCGTGCGTGGGTATCCTCACGCATGTGCGGTACCCGCCGCTGCGAGTCTGACAAAATTATTGTATTTTTACATTCACGATAACGGATCGTAAATATTCCGTGTAAGGCTCGGTATTCATTGCAGTGCAGATCCACCATTTTCTCCCTCACCTTTTTATAATCTTTCTTAATTATTCGTTCTACATTCAACGCCACATCTTTATACAGAAATATTGCAAAATTTAAAAATCCGAGAACTTTTAATCGTAATAATTGTAACGCAATTGTTAGGGATTTTCAATTTTTCCACTTAGAAGATTAGAAGGTGTAACTCTGAATAATTAAGACGTAAAAAAAATGTATTTTATATATTTTTAACATTTAAACACTTTTTGAACATTTTGATTTTGTGGATCAATATTTTATAACAATAGCATAAATTTTTGTTCGAAACAACAGAATAAAAGTTTTTAAATTAAGATCTATTAAAATTTGAAGATATTTAAAATATTTGATACTCACAAAAAATATATTTTTTCAATGATTATATCATAATATATAAATATATTATGATTATAGTATTTATAATACAATTCAAATACAATTATACCGTGAAATTTTTTTATAAAGCAATATCACTTTGACTTTTTGCGAACGGATTTGCGAAATGCTGCTGCAACAATTTAACCGCACTGAAAGAAAAGATTGGCTCTTGCAGCAATTTAGATGGTAAAATATGGCATAGCATTTTTAGTTGGCTGCTGCATCCAATTTTTGGTTACAGCAGCCAATTTTTGGTTGCGTTAGTCATCCGCAGTGTCAATATACGGTTTCAATAGGCAACCAAAAATTGGCTGCTGCAGCCAATTAAAAGTGTTATGCTATATTCAGTCAATCTTTTCTTTCGTTGGCACACTAAGCTTTACACAGACCAGTTTAGCCTATGATAATGATAAGAGATATACGTACGTTCCCGGTGATGCAAGTGATTTTGGGTGTGAAAACGTCATGTGCCGATGGTGGATCGTCCAGAGGCGGACGACCTCTACGTCTCTGTTTGGGAGGTGGTGGCTCGTCAGTTTCACCTTCTCGCAGGACCGTTTCGACGCCGGGGGTTCCGGTGCCGGGACTGTGGCCGGTGTTGTTCAGGTCGTTTTGCGTGGAATCGCTGCGCCAGCTCACCTCGGCGAGCCCCTTGATGTGTAAATCCTCGGCGGTTTTCAGCAACGACGACAACCTCGTCTATAAAACGAAATGGACAAATATAATCATTCGTTTCTATAATGTCTCGTTTTTGTGTTTCAGTAATTTCAGTGACTTTCTGTTGTCTTGTACGTAATTGTTTTCAAAATTATCATAATTTCTATATTTATATAGTATTAGTATTATATGTCAGCATAATTCTTAGTAAGATATCGTTATATATAATATTATTAAAATATTATTTTATGACACATCGACAAATAGAAATGGAGGAATACGAGTGAGATTAAAGGTCAGAATCCAGAAAAAGTATAGATGCGTAGATAAATATGACTTACAGAAAAAAATGTAAATGTATAGATAAATATGACTTGTGTAACTGCGAAATTTGTTAAATCCGTTGTATGCTTCTTCGAGGAAAATTATAAATTCAATTGCTTATTTATAAATAAGCAGAGTAGACATATTTATTGAGTTATTTCTAAACGAGACATCATTATGATATCTAAATTAAATGTTTGAATTATAATATTAAAATTTTCAGATACTATAGTTAGTGAGCATATTCTATAAAAACTAACTTTCTCTATAGTTATATATTAAATTCGTAAATATACATATACGTGTATATGTATATCGCATGTGAGGTTCTAACGAAATATTTTATCAAAAGACATCGCGCAGAAATAAATTGACAACTCTCTCCATTTATTTATTACGGGACATATTTTTCTATGTCTGAGTCAATCACAAAGTTAAAAATTATTAATTATCCCGTAATTATAAAAACTTAATGCATTTAGACAGGATGTTTTTTAAAGCTTGAAATACTGCGAAAGGGGAAAATATAAAAATGAAAGACAAGCCCATTACTTTCGGGTCGCTGACACGGACCGCTTATTTATTTTCATCAGCATTATTTTCCCTCACAAATATCCTTTGGATTTCTCCCCTGGGAAAAAATACCCCTACGTTGTATTCTCGTGTATGAGAGTGGAGAAACTCGCGCGACGTACTGGACGGAAAAAAAATAAAGATCACGAACGCGTATGAAGAACGCGGGGGGAGGGGAAGAGAAAGAGAGAGAGAGAGAGAGAGAGAGAGAGAGAGAGAGAGAGAGAGAGAGAGAGAGAGAGAGAGAGAGAGAGAGCGAGAGATATCTCGAACTTAATTTCATGCGACAACGGGCCCCAATTATTATTTGCTAATTTTCACCAACGCGGCGGTGATTGTGTACGTTCGCTGTTCGCGGCGCGGCCGAATGCTAAATAATATAGGAACTTTCTACGAACGGCCGCATGCAGCTTTCTATCGGCCACGGCTGGAATTGGAAAAATGTCTATGTGGGTCAGCGTCGACGCCGCGGCGGAATAATGTATTTCAGAAATATCGCCGCTTTCGTTTCTTGCTTGCGCGGTAGCACGGCGGAGAAAGGAGGGGGTCGCGCGTAAGAAAAGGGATCGTGGGAAAAAAGGACGACGTGCCCCGAGTGACGCAAAGCCCGATCTACAACCGTTTGCAGATCTCCCTCCTCCGTGCCGTTTAGCTAACATTCCTCTCGGATACAGCGAGGAGAGCTTAAATCACGCGCCGATCTCCAATCCGGGATCGGGCCCTGACGATTTTCACTCAGCGATTTTTCGCGAGCCCGATCGGTCTGTACGACACAAAACGTGCCGGAGAAAGCTCCTTGCGCGGCTGCGACTGCCTCATCACGACTAGAAATCAGGAAGAATTCGCTCTCTTCGGAAGGAGATAGATGTACTATTGAAGATTCGCGCGAAGAAAGATCGCCAGCTTCGCGGAAGGAACTGTAAAGTATCAGTTTGTCGGATATCGAATAAGCGAGATTTTCAACTAAATAAAATTATAATCTATTATCTGTAAATGAGACATTTATAATCGAACAGTTAAGGTACGTTTAAGAAAGGAGGAAAAAAATGTATTAAGGAAAAGTTCAAGTTTATAAGAATAGTTTACAAAATATTATAAAGCTGGATATATACCATGAAGACATATCTCAAGAGAATACATGAATCTTAAAATGTACTCGCGGAAATTTCAATATTGAGGACGTATTGTCGAATTATTGTAGTCTAATGCAAAGCAGACAGGCGAAATGTATGAAATATCTCGAAAAAATCTCGGAGGAGCATTTTCTTAAATGTATTTCGGGCAATCTCGAAAAATTGAAAACATAATATCGCAAACAAGATGTTGGAACAATTTACTCCATTCTCATTAATAAAACCAGGTGCAAGGAACAGTGCAATTGTATAAATATACCCAAATGGACTTTTGCGGATTATCCGCCGGTTTATTATTATATTCTCCAAGCACAGGCTCTTTTTAATCCACGATTAAAAAGTCTCAAGGATTACGAGAAAACAATTAGCGAAACATATGATACAAGGTGTGTGGTTACCGACTCTTTTGTCATTCTATAAGTATATATAAATTATACATACGGAAATAAAATGTATCATTATTGTATTTTAATGACATATTCATCAACAATTGATTTTTCTCAGTAAATGTTTCTAATAATTGTTTTATCTTTACTATTAAATATATTTTAAAAGCCATTGAAAAAGTTTCTATTAAAATAGAAAAGGATCTACCTAAAATTCATTAAAAATAAAATTTTACATTAAATATATGTAGATCAGTTTCGAAATTTTTCATAGAGAAAGTCGACCTTGAATTTATCAAAGTGTCGGACATAACTGCGTAATAACGTTCTTATTGATTTTCTGCCTGAATATCACCATGTCTCCTTATTTTTTTGTTTTCAGACTAGAAATTTACCCTAACCGAGATCGATATTTCTGACATGTTACATATTTCTGACGGTCTTGTCATAACACATTTTGCAGCGTATTCGAACTTATGTACGATTGTCGTCAGTGCGAATGAGAAACGTTAGTTTTTTGCAAGATAATAGGCACCGTAAAGTTCTCTCGTTAACCATGGCTGTCACAGAGCGCGGCGGCTGTTATCTACGTGAAATTGTTGTTATTGGAAAACTGAGGAAGGCGGGGATTTATTGTCTGAAGAATGGCAGGGTTTTACTGCTTAACTTTATTTCACAGCGACGTAATAAAACGTCCGCCACAAATAGCAACATTAATGAGCACGAAGTGAAAATATATCTAAGATATAACTTAGAGAGAGAGATTATCACGGTCGATAATATTTAATTCGCGTTTTATATGCAATGAGTGTTACGTTTCACATCAGTCTTCTTTGCCAATATCTCTCAGGAATTTCATTGTAATTTTTGTACGAGTATATTCGCATGATTTATTTTGGGATCATATAATTGTTTCAGGATATATAATTCAAACTTTTTATTTCAAGATAAAATTGCTTACAAATCAAACTGTTCATATTTCTGTATGATTTTTATTGCTTTCCAATAAGGTTGCAAGACTTTCGCGTCACATTCGCTTATTTCTATTTACAATCTAGTTTATCCTACTTTATATCTATCACGGAAAGAACGATTTTGCTGAAGCATTAAAAAATTTAGCTAATAGACACAAATCTGAAAATAAATTTTGTCGGACTATCAAAATAATTATGTAGAAAACGTTCAAGCTGGTTGTTAGAATGTCAAAACTTTTTGATCATCATGCTTGAATTTCCTACATAATTATTTTAATCGTCCAACAAAATTATTTTCAGATCTGTACATAAATTTTTTATAGTTAGTTCAGTAAAATCTTTCCATATACATTCGCACTTATTTAATTTATTAATTTAATTTAGAACACTCTAGTTAAAAATATTTCTTTCTTTCGTTCTGTTTCCCAACTAGACTTTTGTTTCCGTATGCTCTTTTCTATCTTATCTTTCTCTCACACTTTTCATATTTCGTTAAGTATGATAATCTAAGAAACGATATCGCTTCTTGAATTTTCTACGTAGAATAAATTTTTCAAGTGTCCATTGGGGGGAGGAAGGGGGGGGGGAAGAATCAATAACGATACAAAAATAAGAAAGACGTGAAAAAAAGTCATTTATAGGAAGTAGTAACACTCACGTGATCGATGTTGATCTCTCCCTTGTACATGAACTCGACCAGCACTTTGATGTCCGAGAATTTGACGTCACGCATGATGACGATGGGGTCCTTCTCCTCATACTGCGATAGGATCGTGTCGAAGTATGTGCTACATGCCGACAGTACAACCTGTGAACATGCGAGTTGGCGCAATTGTTAATCATTTATGCGGCGATTTTATCTGCGGGAGCGCGAAAAAGGTCGTGTAAATAACGCGCGTAAGTAGAAGAATCGCGATTTAAATTCTACATGCGTTATGAGTAATTGCACGAGTTGTTACATGTCGGACATATCGCGGGTTAATTGCGACGAAGTTAAATCTAAATCTAACGAAGATAAGCCTCGCACGGAACGTTGGGAAAAGATATCAGTATCGTGTGTGCCTTCCATTTTTTTTCTATAATGTTCTACGAAACTATACGCAAATACTCCACTCGAAATGCAGGCACACAGAAAGTACGACTTTGTTGAAGTATACCTATCTAAAAATTTGATTAGATACAAATTGGAAAATAATTTTGTTGGACTATCAAAATAATTATATAGGAATCTCAAGTATGATGAACAATATTGTAAAAGTATTTTGACATTCTAGCAATTAACCAGTTTCAGCGTTCTACGTAATTATTTTGATGATCCAACAAAATTATTATCAGATCTATATCTAGCTAAACTTTTAGATATTTCGGTAAAAACCATCCTTTCCGTGCGGTTAATGAAAAATGCGTTTACTTTCCAATCTACATTCTACAATATTATTATGCCATTTATTTACCGAGATCAAACTGATTCCGCCGTAGTTACGTTATCCAAATTTAATCATAGTGGTCGACGATTGATTGTAACGTGCTGCACAATGTAAAACTATAAACGACATTTCGTAGGACTTTGAGTTACCGTGCTGGCGCAAACATTGCCACGCGTATAGCATTGCGTCGAATTTCACCGGCGTGACGGAAGTGACTTCGTTATCACAGCACGCGTAAATGTTGCGGTATCGTTTATTAATCAGAAAAGTCGTTGTATAAGCTTCAGTTTCAATGTTCCCTGATTAATTTGCATTAATTGACACTGGACGTGACACCAGGAATTGGAATCACGGGCAATTTGTCGAATTTATAATTAGCACAGAGAGACATGTAATGCTATCTGTTTTTTTTTTCCTTTTTTTTCTGCAGCTCGTGGTAAACGTCACTTTAGTTTCACGTTACGTAACACGATCCAATTTATTCGCTTTGGCAAGTAAGGACACGCGCGCGCAAGCCGAGACTCGCACAACGGCGGTGAGGGCGACGCCGACGGCCGCGACGCGTCGATCATTATTAATTACCGGCGAAATGGAATTGTCCGGGAAGTCGTATTGACGCGCGTAACGAGCGTACTAACGTAATGTATGGATCGAGCGCGCGTCGCCCGATAAAATATGAATTCCTGTCTGCACATTCAGGGGATTTTTGCAAGACCATCCCTCCCCCCCGCCCTCCCTCTCCCCGGGCTTCTTTCGACGTAAATATCTGGCATGAAAGTCAATGAGGAGCCTCATACTCCTTTAAGAATTCTTCCTTCGCGACGTGGCATATCGTTTATAAACCCTTCCTCCCCGCCTCTAATGAAAATTTATACAAAGTGGTAGTCTGGTAGTACGTCTTTGTGATCGATGGATTTGCAATGCTTCGATTCTAGAACGGCGCGTCATGACGTTAATTTTCCAAGTATCCTACAATATAATTTCCTTAATTTTGTTCTTTCAGATCGCTGGATGGATTATCTCGCGATAGAATATCCAACTTTTTACCGAGACCGTTTCACAGATTCAAGTCTTCTACGATTGATTGTGTAGAGATTTTTCCGTATTATATCGATTTTTTTGCGTTACGTACGCATACGTTCCGGGTAATCATTGGATCTTGCTCAATCGTATATTGTTGTTGTTGTCGTCGTTGCAACCTTCAATTAATTGCACCTCTTTTGTATGCTAATTGACCGACGTCGCATATTGCCGTGTGTAACACGGAACGGGAATAGGTAAATTGGTACGAGACCCTGCGCGCAAACGAATGTCGTGGGAATTTCCGGACAGTTGCGCGAGTTTCTTTCGCGACGTCCCGCTAATAGCACACTACCGTCGTTAGAGAGGAAAAATATAACGGCACAAGAGTTTTTTTAAGCCGAGGCGAAATTCCCAACTACGCCAATTTTGGAGAACATGCACGTATACATTATCATAGTTGGGGGGGGGGGGGGTATTCTCTATAAATTTCCTTTCAACTCGAGGAAAAATTCTCCCTTCATCTTTTTCAATTTCTTAATGCTCCTTTTTTTCCAACCTGGTAACGATCACGATATAACAATAGACATAAAATACATTAGCGATTCCATTTGATCTTTTTTCTACAGACAGCGGTTTTTCTCTATTACAACGTCTTCAACTCGTATTGGCACATGAATTTTTTTTCCACGTCTCGGTCATATTTTACCCTTTTATTTTCTCCTGTCCTTATATAGTCGTCCTCCCCCGTGTCCTCTTCGTTAATCCATCGAACCTTAATTTCTCACTAATTTTTCATTCTTTTCGTCGCAGGCGAGGGGGAAGGCCACGGAGGGACCACGAACGACTAGTGTCTGACTCGACTCCACCCAGTCAATAGCCTGAATATTTAATGTTAGAAGTTCGTATTGATTTTCGCGATTTTTACGTCTCCGCAAATAAGGCCGTAAAGAACCGTCTCGCGGCTTTTTATTATGCCGGGGCGCTTTTATGGGGAAATACTGCGATGAAAAAAGAGGAAGACGTCGAGACGAGCGGGGGCGGGAGGAAAGGGCAGAAGAAGAAAGAAATTGCACTGCCCGGGTTTCATATCGAGTCATTACGATCCTCGGGCACTTTCACCCCCTCCCCCTCCCCCTCTCTTTCCTCGTCACCGGCTTCCTCCCTCCCATCCGCCCATCCAACCCTCCCGCCGTCCGCGACGTCTTCTGACATTAAACTTTTTATCGTGCATAACGGCGCTTCGTCTTTCGTCAAGAGTAAAAAAAAAAAAAGAAAAAAAAAATATAAATGGAAGAAACCGGCGGAGAGAACGATTTCTCCCCTGCCTACGCGGAAAAGGGGTGCTTCGTCAAATTTGTCGATCTCCCTCGTCGGTCTCTTCCCCTAGTCGCCCTCTTGTCCCCGTTGCTTCTTTCTTGTTTTTTTTTCTTTTTTTTTTTTTACAGAGAACGCGGAAGCATGACAGGCGCGCGATCGATCCCAAGACGCTTTACGGTGAAACGCGGCAGCGAAACGCGGAATACCGACGGAAATTTACATTCGTAATGGCGTGCAATAAATATTTATTCGACCGGACATTATTCCAGTTATTTATATGAATCGATATAAAAGCGTATCGCGAGAGGATGGACGGGGGCGGGCGGGGTCGTAATGACGAGTATTGCCCGCGGCGCAAACGTCGATGCGAGGCGAATCGGTATTTACGAAAAATCACGCTGATACTCTGAAATTTTAATCTTTACGATTTTTACAATTAAGCGACTTTTGCATAAAAACAACATTTTTACCATTTTATATCGGAAATCTTGATATAAAAAAAAAATCGCTGTAACTATTTCATGTCGACGGAAAGAATATTTCTATACTATCTATATTTTATACTTTAGATTATATTATCTGTCTCAGACATCGAATAAGTAATGTTCCATTATTTTGCATATTCCGGAAAATCGACTTTATAACGTGTGGAATAAAGTCAAGCGGAATTATTTATCGTATAGAGCGGGTTTTTTCGGAATTTCCATCTTTTCCGAAGATTATGCCAATCGTCGCGAATCAGCAAGTGTGAGTTTCAGAAAACTTGGAAAGTTCTCGAAAGCGCTTGCAAGATAAGCGAAACACGATGTGTTATCGCAACGGGAAATTCCGCGCGACGAGCGAAGAATGGAGGCATTGATATCAAAATCTGTAAATATCGATTAATATCAATGCTCCAAGAAAAATAACAATCTCGGAATATAAAAGAGTATAGTACAAATATGTCATTCTCTGCTGCAAAATTTTTGATTGTGAAATGTGAAGTGACTGCTATGAAACGATATATTAGAAAAAAAATGCAATAATATTTAATAAAAAAGAAAACTATGCGAGAGCGCGACTAAAACAGATATGTAAACTCAATATGTAAACTCTGTGAACTCGCAGTAAAAAATTTATTTTTAACTGATAGTAAAATAGTAGAAAGAATTTAGCATACTATTTTCTAAGTTGATTCTCATAAGTTAAGATCTATGATATCGTTGTAATTACCGATTGTAATTGCTTGTCGGTACTCGATATCGACATCAACACTCCGTGCTAAAAGCCGCGCTCTCGAGCGTCCAGAAAAGCCATAATTCATAACGTCTATAACGATCCCAGGGACATTTCGCTTGCGCGACGAAGTTCGTTATAAAAACGAGATTACTGGCCCCGCTTACAGTTACGTAATTCGATCGATAATTTAGGCGTTTCCCGTTTCTAGCGAATGAACGACAGTGCCAGTGGAAGGAAGAAAAAAGAAAAAAAGAGGGGGAGAGAGGGAGAGAGAGAGGGGGAGAGAGAGAGAGGGAGAGAGAGAGAGGGAGAGAGAGAGAGAGAGAGAGAGAGAAGAGCAAAGAATAAAGAAAGGTAGGATAAAAGAAAAAGAGATATCCTTTTTATGTCTGATGTGCGGGTGGGATCGAGACAAGAAACTTAACGAACCTGCTTTTTTTAAGACGCCAAGATCCTTCCCAGAACTCGTCTCGAAGCTTCGTAAAAATCGTTTTCGTGAGCGATTGTCTAACCTTGTGTCACATTCTATATACAGCATGTTCTTATTGTTTCCTTCAAGTACGGATTGTCCGCGCGAGTTTGCAATCGATTCTTTCTTCGTGAAAATGTCAAAACAATAGCAAGAAATAGAATAATTATATGTCGGATTATAATTTATAATCCAATATAATCGAGTCAAAATAAAATAATTTTCGAAAATTAAGTTTCAAAGATGAGAACAAAAATAATAAAATCTCAAATTTAATTCTGAATGTTATTTCAAATTTTATTTTTTGACTCTATTTCACTTACTTATTTATAAAGATGAATATCGACGGTCAGAAGATTACTAAGAAATAATTCAACTTTTAATACAAAAAATTAAATTACAATTAAAAAAGTAATATAAGTAAAACCTTTCTAACTAAGTATATTAAGTAATTTCAACTCGCATTGTATTAGAAACTGTTAGAAACGGAAAAGTTCAACTATACCACCATTGAATAGAAACAAGAGGACCTTAAGATTCAAATATCAAACGAGAATGGTTGGTATTGTTTGAAGACGATAGATCTGTGATGGGAATTCAGATAAAAAAGCAGAGAGAAAGAACTCGCATTTATACGCTTGTAAATCGGTTCGGACTAAAAAAAAAAACGATAGATATTACATAATTCTGTTAATAATATATATGATTTCCATTAAAAAAAAAATCAGTCGGTATCTTTCTCATGAAAAGTTCATCGTACTACGCGTTACTATAACATGATGAAAGGCGAAACGAAAATTAACGAAAACCGGCAAATAGAGTCGCTCGACTTTTCAGCGAGATTCACGTCTGGATAAGAAGTGACACTTTTCAAGGGATCGCATATTTGTCACTGGGAAAAATTCACGTGGTGAAAATAGGTGCTGATAAAAAGTTGATAAAAAGAAAAGGCCATTAATGAATGTCTTCGTGTTAACAATGTGACTTAAAAAAAAAAGATAAAAAATAATAAACACGTGACTGTAAGAGCACCTGAGTCGTCGGCAGGTTTCAACCTTCATCCTATAGTATATGCTTCGGTTTTATAAGAGGATGATGAGAATTGTGAAGAATATGAAGAATTGCGAAATGAATTCGTTTTAGGAATTCTCATATTTCATATAAAAAAAATAAAAAATGATGGAAGAAGCTTTTTCAGTCGAATTCCAGAATGTGTGCGTGTGTCTGCAATTTTGGTTTCCAAATTTATCCCTATAATTCAACGAGAGAAGGAAGGAAAGCGACCGCCGCGATGGTACTTCCGCATGCACAAAATTGCCGGATCGATACGCGGTAAATCGTTTTAAGGAATTTCGGCCCCGAAGTCGCGAAATCGCGTTTACGGAAGGCTGTTAGACGGCATCTCGAACTTCAATTTCTCGGAATTATATAATAACATTTATACGCGATATATTTTTATCCTGGGAGTCTCGAGATGCGTGAAACGAGTTCTCGTGTATCGAGGATTGGATTCCGATCTTGGCAAACATAACAGTTGCTACAACTCCTCGGTTCTCCGATTTAAAAATTCGCGGCAACGTGCATCGTGTAACGTAATAGTTATCGATGTAGTTGGCACTCAAGGATTTCTAAGGAGTCTCGGAGACCCAAAGGTCATGGCCATGGTGGAAAGCAGAAATTAATATTTTTAAATGTTTATTTCTATTTTGCGAAGCAAATGAATAATAAAGAAATGAAAAAAAGAAGATAGAATGAAGACAGGAAGAAATGTAAAAAGAAAAGACATAATATTTTATATAACTGTAAAAAAACTAGTTATACATTTATGATTCAAAGTATTATCCATCGCTGGTCACTACTTTCTCCCATCTTTCGAGCAGCGTATGAATCCCGCATCGAAAAAACTGGTCATCTTTTGAGGCGATCCACGAATCGATCCAATTTTTTACTTCTTCATAAGACCGGAAGTGCTGGTTCCCATTGATCGAAATAAGTGATAGTCAGAGGGAGCAATGTCTGGATAATACGGCGAGTGAGGTAGGACTTCCTATTTCAACGTTTCCAAGTATGTCTTGACACTTTCTCAACATGGGGTCGAGCATTGTCATGCTGCAAAATTACTTTATCGTGTCTCTCGTTGTATTGCGGCTGTTTGTCTTTCAATGCTCGGCTCAAACGCATCAATTGCGTTCGATACTGATCGCCTGTGATTGTTTCAGTCGGTTTTAACAGCTCATAATACACTACGCCGAGCTGGTCCCACAAATACAGAGCATAACCTTGAAGCCGTGAATATTCGGTTTGGCTGTCGACGTGAGCATGGCCGGGAACTCTCCATGATTTTCTGCACTTGGGGTTATCGTAATGAACCCATTTTTCGTCCCCAGTCACAATGCGATGCAGAAATCCCTTCCGTCTTTGCCTTTCAAATAGCTGTTCAACATCTCTCGGGTTCAACTCGTACGGTACCCAATTTCCTTGTTTCTGAATCATTCTCATGACTTTGAGGCGTTTTGAAATGGTTTGTTGAGTCACTCCCAATGATCGTGCCAATTCTTCTTGATTTTGACGAGTCTTCAAGTAATGCCTTCAATTCTGCATCTTCGAAAACCTTCTCCACCGCTATGCCGGTCTTCGACGTCAAAATCACCGTTCTTGAAGCGTTGAAACCACTCACGATACGTTCTTTCACTAATAGCGGCCTCATCATAAGTATTTGAGAGCATTCGATGAGTCTCAGCCGCAGATTTCTTCATATTGAAGCAGAAAATAAAACCTCCCGCAAATGACGAGAATTTGGTTCGTAAACTGACACTTTCAATCGAGAATAACTTTATGATGCAAATCGACTAATGTTTCTATGGGGTTATGTTGACAGATGCTCAAGTTTATTGTATGACGTCTATGATCTATTTACAATATTTCGACCACCACTTACCGGTAAAGCTATCTATAGGCGGAAGCAAAGTTGTACACCTAAAAATCGGCGGAAGCAAAGTTGTACAGCTAAAAATCGGCGGAAGCAAAGTTGTACACCTGAAAATCGGCGGAAGCAAAGTTGTACACCTAAAAATCGGCGGAAGCAAAGTTGTACACCTAAAATCGGCGGATGCAAAGTTGTACAGCTAAAAATCGACGGAAGCAAAGTTGTACATCTAAAAATCGGCGGAAGCAAAGTTGTACAGCTAAAAATCGGCGGAAGCAAAGTTGTACAGCTAAAAATCGGCGGATGCAAAGTTGTACACCTTAAAATCGGCGAAAGCAAAGTTGTACACCTTAAAATCGGCGGATGCAAAGTTGTATACCTAATACTTGAATAAAACGTTGCACATGTACGTATGTATTATATTTGTTTATATTGTGTATTCTCTTTCTCTGCGGAATATTCAATATATTCAATTCATTTCAAGTGTATCTTTATATTATTATTTTACAGTTTAGCCTTCGTATCTTATCGATTTCGTTACTAGTTTTTGATTCCACAAGTTTGCAACATTTGATTTTTTGTGCTGTTTAAAAGAATAATATTTGATGCGTTGAATCCGAATCCGTAAGTGAAACTGTTCTATCGCAGGCTTTGAGATTGAAACGCCTGAAAAATGTGTTTTTGAAAATTTATATCTGACAAATCTGATATGCGAGAGATTTTAAAAAGGGCAAATTAACGATTGGATATTATATTTTAATATAAAAATATCTTTTACAGTCAATGCTGATGCGCTTTGTTTTTGGGATGGATCCGCGGATGTAGTCGCATAGTGTCAAGTAAAACGATTACCCCATATAGTTCCAGCGTGAATACCACTACAGATAGTAAACATTTCAATAGTGGATTTAATACATGGGACCGAAGATGCTCTTTTGTAATAAAAATGTTTTTTTTCATTCGTTTAAACAATTTTGGAAATACAATAATTTTCCAAAAAACTGATTTCGTAATTCTATTGTACGTAAAAAATTATGTAGTTGTCTATTGTAAAATTTTTTATGAAATATAAAATTTTATACAACTGTATTGCAATTTTTATTCGGGATTGCATGGAACAGTCAATGTATAATACTTAACACTATTCGATTACATTCCTAAAAACAAAGTAGTTCATCAGTGCTGGCTGTAAAAGATTCGATATTTTTATATTGAAGTAAAATGTTCAAGATTAATTCGAGCTTTTTTGAAATGCCTCACACATCAATTTCATCAGCTATGAATTTTCAAAAATAACCATTTTTGAAGCGTTTTAATCTTATTTTTCTAAAAAAAAAAAAAAAAAAAAAAAAAATGACGGAACTGACGTGATAGAATATTTTCACTTATAAAATTCGAATTCAGTACATCAAAAACTGTGAGAAATTATTACTATTCTTTTCCAAACAGCAAAATCCGTGCCAGATTATGTTATCAATATACTTCTTAATCTTGACATAATCGAGATATAGTATTCTTGTTGAAATAGTTGCGATAATTGCAAAAAAAACGCATAATTTTTCATATATGCGTATGTACATTCAATAACAAAAAATATATATACAGCATTTGTATAAAACATAATAAAAGATTTAAAGATATAAAAATAAAATAATACATAAAATATATATTCGTGAGATAATGTATAAAATAACGTAAGATAAGAATAAAATTAAGTCATATATAGAACAAAAATAAGACTATATCTGAAATCAAGGTCGTTCTACAAGTCATACAGCTTCTTATTAAGTTTATTAAGTTTGCTTTAAGAATTTATCAGTAATCACTATACTTTCAATTAAGAAGGTTGCATGCATTTACATCAAGCCGTCAGCGTTATCAGCGTGACAATCTGCGATCGCGTTCTTAGACCGCTTTAATCTCATGGAGACGGGATAAATCTTTTTCGTTTGCGATGGCGTAAGAAAGTCTTATCTGCCGCGCGTAAGTCACGCGCGGATTTTCTAATAATGCACGCGGATCTCGTTGTTTTGCCGCGCGTCACGCCCGACGAGTTTAACGAGCAAGAAATCGCGCCGCCAAGTCTTACGGTGGGTATGCGTTTTAGAGCGAACGAACTCTGAAGTATGCGTAAATACCGATGCATCGGATATCCGGTGCATGCGTTCATGCACTTTCCGTCTGCGTGCAGAAAATTGTTCCCTCAACAAATTTTCCGAAATTTCTATCTGTCGTCTCACCACGAAAATGTTTAAGTGGAATCTCAAAATATCACGGCGAGCTTATAAATAGTCGCACAGACAACCTAAAATCACTGATTTTAATTTTAACGAATTCGTCGATGAGTTTGCAGTTGATCTTCATTTTGTTCTCGAAGTTCATTATTTGGTAATTTATAATTGCCCCGGTAATTGAAATTGCGACATTAAAGTTTCAAAACTCTGTGGAGCCGGATTATAAAATTACGTAACCGCAAGAAATTTTTATAATCCTTTATACTTTACATTTATATTTTGCATGTGTTTTAAAATAACCTACTTCCTGTACACAGCACGCTATTCTATCTTTCATCTCCTTTTAATTTCTATACACATTTATAACTTTGTACTGTATTTTTTTTATTGCATGAGAGAAGCAGAACTCATTCTATTCTCTAATTACATGCAGTAGAGTTAGTGCAATTTTGTTTATATTTTATTGTATACTACTTCCAGGTAAAAATGTATAGTAGAAATAACATTTTGCATTCCTTAAACTTTAAAATCCAGCCAATTTAATTAAATTTACACATCCAAGAGATATTTTCGATAGATTTCACGATAGATTTGGGAGAGCGTGAAATTTGTTTTTATATCGCTCGCAGTGTCTCTTGGTTTATTCAAAATTTCGATTGTTTATTTTTCTTTTTTTTAAAACTTGCAACGTTCTACTTTCGGTTTATGATTTTCGCGGTGTACCTTTTTTCGCGTACTAATGGCCCAACCTCATTTTCGCATCGGTGGCATCGCGGCGAAACAAAACGTCGCGAAAACTGGACGCACACGTGTCGCGTAATGTAAATGAACGTTGATACGAGCGAGGCTGGTGCAAGTGGGAAATGTGCGCGAAACGGACGCTGGTCTAATGTAAAATATTAAGCCCCGATAAATATTAGCGTGTGCATACGAGTAAAACAAATTAATCTCTTACGCTGCACATTGTCAGCGTATACAGCGTATAGAGTAAAGGGGAGACAGAAGTGTGTTCGCGTTTATGTGTGGATATGGGGTGAACCATGTGTGATTCACGTAGTAGACCTTAAAAAGTAGGATGAGAGGAAGAGATATACATCATCAGCGGGTAGAGTAAAATAGTCGAATAGAGACAAGGGAGATAAAGAAGTGGAATAAATGTCGTGAATGAGAAGTGAGTCAGCGAGTGAGTGAGAAATGACGAGTACATGTATGTGTGTGTGTGTGTGTGTGTGTGTGTGTGTGTGTGTGTGTGTGTGTGTGTGTGTGTGTGGATAGGTAAATGTAACGAAGGGTGGAGAGAGAAAAGTACTCATGCCTGTACGAAAATATCGATTATACTTTTTTACGAGTTCACTCGCTCCGACGAGTGTTAATTTCGCGAAACGATCTCTCCTTCGCCACGCGTCGCTCGTAAAATCCTATTAGCGTACGTGTGGGAGCTTCTCGGCATCGCTCGTTCGGTTTTGGATGAAAATTCAGACAGCCGCAGAATCTCATTATTACCCATCTTGCTCATGTCTCCCTTCGAAAACATCCTAATCCCTCATAACGTATAGAAAAGGTTTCTTGCAAATTGCTCCAAGGAGTTACATAAGAAAATTTATTCTTCGATTCATCGTCAAACGGACTTTACTTTGACAGAATCGTAATTCGAGGCTTAGTTATCGTAAGAAGGTGCAAAAAGGAGGGTGTTTCTCATCGAGAAAACTGGTTTCGATTCCGCAAAGAACGTCTTTAATTCGCGGTTTTGATACGTCAGATGATACCTGCATTTCGCAGGTCGATTCCCAAGCGACCGGCTTCAAATTCGAGACCGCATTGCGAGAGCGGGAACGTCAAATCGTATTATTACTTGTGCAATTAGAGAGAGGCCTGTCGCGTTTTTAGAACGCAGGATATCCGGGTTTAACGACCTTAGCACCTGGCAGCCCCTCTGTGCGCCGGCACATAATTACCCGCAACGCACCGGGGTAATACCCGGTGTGCATCTTGAGAACGAGACGTGGATATCGTTACGGTCGAGAACGCATGGAATCCCACTGTCGTTTTTTCTTGTTCTCTTTTCACGCCGTGTGGCTTAGTCGATAGCGTACACCTAACAACTAACATTAACACACATATTCCGGTTAATACCTCTCCACCTCGAAATATCGCTTGTCATCAGGTTCGAATTCCGCCCTGTACGTCGAAACACGATCATCATTTTAGGTATATATCTGCTTTGTGACGTCAATCCACTAGCTGGATGAATAAAAAAAGCTTTGTGGGGTTCACTTTGAAGATATTAATACATTTATATGCTTCAAACGTATGTCATTATATAAAAGATATTTTTACATTTCTGCACTCTACTTAAAATTTCTTCTTAAATAATATGAATATAATTTTAGAAATATAGGTATATAACGTATGCTAATTTTATAATTTAACTAGAAAAGTGCTTGAAACGCGCGCCTTGTATAATATAACGGAAAATATCTCGTACGCATAATTTATATTTTATGTTATGATATATATTATTAAGTGTATAATTTTATGGTATCTGTAAGAGTACGGTTCTTTGATAGCGATGTGGATAAATATACGTCTTTTTAAAACGTAAAATGATTTTAATTTAGACTTAATATAGCTTCATGTATGGATGTATATCTCCGTTTTGATAAAATATGAGTTGTTGGTTTTTCGCGGATGGTAATCAATTCAATCTAGGATATTTCGAGCTCTTTGACATCGCGACGTAATATTTATAAGCCGGAATTAATTTCCGTGTCTGTCGCGATGGTATGATCAGGTCGAAAACTGTTCCCACAATGCTATCATAATAAATTAGTTCTTTCTCGCAACCGTTTGTTTCGCGCTTCAATTGCGTATCAAAAGGAGAGCAATTAAATTGTAATAAACCTGCGGTTAGCAGCAGGCAAATAAAAGTTTACGCTGTGGAAATTACATATCGTACATTTTCGCATTATTTAAAATTAAACATCGCGTATTTATACGAAGGACGGTTATAAAGTTCTCTAATTTTTACGCTTTAAAGCGAAGAATAACCGCGTTATTCCAAATAAATATATTTAGTAGTAACGATAAAATCTTATTCCATCTCTTTTCTTCCTGCAACTGCATGCTTAAAAAAAGGATTCCTCATTATACGCAGAAATAACCGGTTCCACTTATAGCTACTTCTAATGGAAAAGAAACTGGAAAAACATGTCTAGTTAAACGGTTACTTTTAATAGAAAATGGACTCGCGAGCATCATGAAATCTACAAAAGCAGAGCTTAAAAATAGGTCGATTTAAAAAGAAAATTCATGCAATTTTAGGACATTCAATGCTAATCGCGAGTCCAATAATTATTCATTATAGGTTCTGATTCGCTTAATTATCTATGGCGCGCGTTTAAAGACAAATTCGTTGAACAGAAAAGCTCATTTGTCTGTTCTCTCTCTCTCTCTCTCTCTCTCTCTCTCTCTCTAACGTCTAATAATTTAATTAGTCCTAGTTTTGGACGTTTGCACTAAAAAGAAATTCCCAGAAAAAATTACCATATTAACAACCGCAATAAGTGGAAAACGATTAACGAGACAAAATTATCAGGAAAAAGCGATGTGTTGCAAAGTCCAATTGATAATTGATATTTTTACGCTCTTGAGAGTCTCGACATAGAAAGAAAAGTGATTGAGCGATATCCTCTTTCGATAGCACTACATTTCGCAATTGTAATAATGATAATTAATAATGATGCGATAAAATGTATGCACAGTTTTTTGATCGAATAATTATTTTAGAGAATCGTACTGTCTATAGAGAAGATAATGCGAATCTAGTCCTATATTCAATGATTTTTTTATTAAACTGTAACATCCACATAGATCTTAACATGTAATGGGAGCTTTTATTGGCTAAGTATTATTGTGATAATTAAAAATTAATATAATTTCATAGAAGGAAAATTAAATTTAATCAGCTAGATAATTATATTTAATTATGTATATTTTATGTATATATTTAAATTTAATAATAAGAGTTAATTATTGTTCAATGCGCCGTAATTCTATATAGCGACAAAGAGGTATTACGATACTTTATTTTACAACATTTTACATTACATTATACTTAACAACCAATAATTTAATTTAAAGGAAAAATTACTTTCCACGTGTATAACAAACGCAGTTATTCTTACCATGCTCGAATGTTCTTTATATGAACGATTAACGCGACAAATTGTTTAAATTGCGCAATGAGTTGTAGTAAAGCGTAAGAATATGTTATTGTACTTTTATCAAATATGATATTGTCAGGCAAATATCTAATAAATAAAAGCGAAACGAATTTTTCAATCGCAATAACCGAGCGACAGAAGATTTATTTATTCTTCCGTGCTGAGAAGAGACTTTAAATCCCGAGGTCGGGAAGAGCAAAATTAATTATTCTCACTGAATGTATCTCATTCCGTGTTTCATGTACATCATTGCAGATACTTGCAGTACGCGATATCAGCGCGAGGGAATCAAGAGAAGACACGCGAGAGAGTCATTGCGAGCGAATATAGGATTTTCTTGTTCCCGCGCGCGCCTTTCCTCTTTTTCACATTCAGAATGTCGTTTTAAAGCATCTCAAAAGTTCCATCTCTTCCTCTATCCCTCCCATTCTCCCATCTTTCTCTTTTTCTCTCCTACCAGGCAATCATGCGGGATAGAAATTTTCCGAGAGCTCGGTCCGGCGGGAATACAGACAAGTACAAGGCGATAACCATCGGTGTGCAAAGTATATATATATATATATATATATATATATGTATCTATCTTGTTCTCACCGAAAGATACATGGGAGTTTTTGCCGCGGGTTTTGTAATCGTATCGAGAGGAGTCGACGCGCAAACGGACGAATCTTCTCCTTTCGAAAGTTCTGGATCGCTCGATATTACGAAAGTTTCACGACGAACCTTTTTTCGTGCCATCGAAATAAGGCGAGCGTCTACGATAACAGCCATAGTTTCACCGTGTATATCGTGTTCTTCTAAAATGCGAGTCTTTTTCCTCGAATGATCTATAGCTCTATGTCGGGTTTATTCGTCTCACTGCGTACTTGTTAACAAGTAAAAACCGGTCGCACATCGATAATGGATGCACTAAATCTTTTTTCCTCCGCTCATATAGCTTGAGTCGCGAGTAATAAGAAATAACTGAACGAGATTAGTAATAACTAGTCTCAACAAGATGGATAATAAACAAACGAATGTATGTCAATAATAAATAATAATATATAGTATTTGTAATTGATATATAAAAATAAAGTGATATATATATATATATAAAATAACATAATAAATAATATAATAAATAATAATATAAATTATATAATTATTATAAATATTATATATTTATATATATAAGATTATTATTTGCAGAATATTTAATTTGATCTGTTCTCATCAATATCATGGAAATTATTAAAGATGGACGAAAAATTAAAAATGATTCTTTAATGAAATTACTTTGAGATAATTTTCAAAAAGTGCGACAAAACTGTTTTCTTCTATTTTTGAGGGGGAAAAGCGGAGTCATATTTTTTTAATAAGATTTTCCTCACAAAAATAAGATCAATCAATAAGGCTTGTCTATCTCTGATAGTTTCCGAGATATCGGTAAGAACAGAGCAAATCAAACGTATATATACATATGAGACACTGAGACTGACTGAATTTCTTCTCTTCTTAAATTACAACTAAAATTGATCCAAAAGTAAAACTATTAGTCAATTAAAATCGCATGTCGATGCGCAACAGACGGTTCTCTGAATTCTCAGTTAGATGGTTCAACGGAATTCTCTTTCTATACCGCTATACAGTTGTTTACCAGGAAAGAGTAAAGTAATCGTCGACCAAAGTTAGTTAAATGAGGTTATCGACCTAAATAGTTCACAAGTCTTAGAGATAGAGGGGAAAGGACCTCAAAAAGACCACGTCATCGAGGGTCGAGCTTTTCCTGTGGCCATCCCTTTCTTTTCATGGACTGTGTCTCGCACGCACAACCAAACTGGGTGCAGGTGGTGCTAGACGAGAAAACAGCTGTCCACAAAGCCTCCCGCCCATTCGTTCGCGTTTCCCTTTCCCTTTCCCTTTCCCTTTCCCTTTCCCTTTCCTTTTCCCTTTCCCTTCGACGCTTGCCACGCTGAACTTCTGTCGCCTCGACGGTCCCTTTCATTTTCGTCGCTGTCGTCATCGCCTGACATCTTGAAGATAACTACGCGATATACTTTAGCACTCGTACTTCAGCTGTCACGTATTCGAGTTAATTTCGACTCAAGTGATTTTTTTTTCTTTCATATACATTCTGTTTTATATAAGAGTAATTTATGTCTCTTTGAATAACTCCTCTCGTGATTCGCAATCTTCGCAATTTTTGCATATTCAAAAATGTAGCGTAAAAGCACTTTCATACTTTTCTTCTTATATGTCTACCAATTTAAAGGAAAATGTGGAAGAGAGTATTTTATTCTCAATTTTATTCCTGAGTTATGAATTCGCCGTAAAAAGAGTATTTAAATTTTAGGTAGCTAAAAATATATTTAGCTAAAATACTTATGTATATATACCTAAGTATTTCATATTCCTCTAAATATTAAAATCTCCGCGGCACACGATGTTTGTTTTCCTGTTGGATTGCTTGCGATTTTACTAAATTACTGAAATTGCATCACAGAGAACGCAGAATTTTTAGTAATGTACCAAAACGCAAGCAGTCCAGCAGAAAAACAGGTATCGTGTGCCGCAGACTTAACACTTCAATTAAAAAGTTATCGCAATGATTGGCACAGCCGGCACGGCATCGTCGAAGGCGCAGCGGGAGCCGGCACGCCGGCCCGCCGGGTCAGCTGTGCGGCGTAGCGGGCACGTCCACCGCACAGGGGACCAGACGTAAATGAATGTTGGGAGTTAAGCGAGCTGTCGCGACACGCGCCTACGGGGGAAAGAAATGAAAAAGCCCGCGCGTTGTACCGCCGGCGGCATCGACGGCGACGGCGACGGCGACGGCGACGGCGACGGCGGCGGCCGGCGTCGGCAGCATTCTAAATTTAGGAGGAAGTATTGATTTTACAATTTGGACCCCTCCCAAAGTAAAAAATAAACCAAGCCGAACGTACTCTACTTTGATAGAGTGCCTCTCCTCTGCGCGGCTCGTTTCGACGCACAGGCTCGGAAAGAGAGAGAGAGAGAGAGAGAGAAAAAGAGGGAGACGTGAGGAACGAAACAGAGTATGAGGAGACGGAGGAGAAGGTGATGGTGGTGGAGGAGGAGGAGGAGGAGGAGGAGGAGGGCAGGAAACGAGGAAGAGGAAACTGGCGAGGGGAAGAAACAGGGTGGAAGCGCGCGAGGGAGCAGCAGAGGAAGGGGGTAATAAAGAGGAGGAAGGGTGGCCGACAGGCAAGGGGAACGGGGGAAAAAGAGAGTGGCGAAATGCCGTAGTTCCACCCTGGTATGAAACAAAGAACAGAAAATTGATCGTTTGTTAAGTTTTATGTTTCTACGAGGCAGGCGGCGAGGCTCGTCCATCCGTCCGTCCCTCCCCTCTCTCATTCTTTCTCCTCCAACTGCATCTCTTTCTCCCCCCTCCCCTTTTATTTCTCGAGCCTTGTCCTTCGTATGGTCGATGTATTTCTTCCTCCCTCCCTTCCCCCGCCCCCTCTCTCTCTCTCTCTCTCTCTCTCTTTCGTCGCGACGTACAATAAGACGAATCGAGGAAATTCTACGCGGCGCGCTATGGGAAAAGAACCACGGGGCACGCAGAAAAACGCAAAAGGGACTGGGAAGAGAAAAGGATAGAGGGAGGAGAGGGAAGCAGGTACGGAGCTGGCAGGAAGGGCAGAAAAGATATAGGGGAGCGGGAGCGAACGAGAGACACGTGTACGCGAAAAAAGAGCAAGAGCCCGAGTCCGTGGAAACCGGACGGGATTGCATTCGTCGTCTGCTACAGATCGTCCGGGTTTTTTGGCTGGGAATAGAATCCAATTATCAGGAGTCGGGTCGTCTCCATCGGGTCGGGCAGGAAGGAAAGAGGAGGATGAGGATGATGGTGATGGCGATGGTGCTACCCTTACCACAGTTCCTCGGGTTTTCGCGTTTTACCTATCATACACACCTATACGTACACACACACACACACACACACACACACACACACACGGGGATACCCGTTACGTCAACTCAACTTTCGATGATCTCACCACCCCAGCGCTCCGGTTACGCATCTATAATTATATATAGTGATGGCGAGATAACGGGCAATCTCTCGTTTGCGGGGAGAGGAGATGCGGATTGTTTTGGACAGTGACCGTAATTCCAAATCGATGCGAGCAAGTCATCGAGATTCCCAATCCGTAATTCGGATGACTGATTCCAATAGTGGGTGTATATAATTTATATATCAGACGAATGTGAAGCATGAATCGTTCCACTGGAAACAATTGAGCATGGTTATGCAACATGGAGCAATTCTATTATTGCAAAACGTAATCTACGAGTAAATGACCTCAGAGAGACATTTATGAGAGATAGAATCTGAAGTATGTTTCTATGGTTTAAGAATGTTATTCACAGAGTACAATCTTATATAAGCTCGTCTTAAATTATATCTTAAGAATCCATCCAATAATCTATATGACTGTATCTTGAGATCGTGTTTTTAGATTATGAAATACTGACCCAAAAATTTGAAAAATAAAGAGTTAGTTTTCGATAAGCTCGAATAGTAGCTAACACATTTGTATTAGCTTGTCTTGAACTTCTGTTAATTTTACTAAATAAAAGAAGAACAATGATGATGTATTATATTAGATCTGTATCTGGATCTAGAGATATATTATTATTGATTCAGCTTTATTGCTATTGAAGCAAATTGTAATTTAACGATTATAAAGTTGGACAAGAATAAGGAGTTCAATTATGTCTCTTTTTTGTTTAATTTCCCTCCATCATAGTCAAAGAATATCGCAAATGAAAAGAATCGTACTGGGGAGCGGGGATACCCTCTACATCAAAGACGTTCTAGAAACGATGCGATTTGTTAGAAGGGAAATGCTCGGGGGAACACTCAGTTGAGTCGGGGAAAATTCCACTTTTCAAAATTGTGGTCTTTTTGAGACAGAGCCTGTGATATACTACGATACATTTGGCTGAGCAGTATTTTGGAAATAGTTTCGGTAATTTCAAGAAGTGCTCTCTTCTCCGGGGAACATAACAGCCGACTAGTGAGTCGCCCAGTCTATGTACATACATATATGTATTATGTATACATATATGATGAAAACGTCATTTTGCGGTGCGCTTGAAATGGAATTCTGAGTAGAAACAGGATTTCGAGACGGTGTTGGCAGCGCGTGGTTACAATTTAGTCTCTCTCCCTCGCGTAACCGAAAACTGAGTTAGGCGTTTCGTCATGATAACCGTGTTTTGACAAGAGACGAAGTCACAAGGACGAAGCTCTAATTAGCGACGACCAAGTTCGTTTCGGTCGCGCACACACGCAAGTACCATGGCTGCCGCGGAGCTTATATCGACTCGATTATTTTAATTGAAAATTGACAAGATAACTCTCGCAATGCAGCGAGGGACTGAGCTCGTTTCGAGCCGGATTCGAGATGAAATATCGAGGAAAATGGCAATTTTATTATATATTTCCCGTAAATCGAATTGTGAAATTCCACTTATCGAGTTTCAGTCATAAATCCAATTTCACGTTACAGCGAAATTCCGGAAATCGAGTTTCCGCGTATCCTGAATCACTCGCGACTAATTTCTCTATTTCGCGATAGAACTTCTTATATCGTCGACTTTCATATCAAGTGCGGTTCTGTGCTACAGGTTTCCGATTGATGCTTATCGTCACGACGTATCACCAATCAGCGTACTAATGTCTATCTATTATACAGCGATCTAACACGGGTGCGTCATCAAGTATCTATTACGAGGTAATCTTAATAGAGGCGATTAAATTATTAAAAGATTATACAAACTAATCCTTCTTTTTTTTGCAAGAAACGCATATCTGAAAAGTATATAACAGAGCTTCAATATATCACGGGTTCAAATATATTATACTAAATATATATTTATTTAGTATAATATATTTATAATAACTAACTAAATAAATATATTATACACTTTAACAAATATACAATAATTATTAAGTGATCTTACATATTCTTTAATATCTTTAAAAAGTATTTGTAAGATTTGTATATTTAAAAAATTGTATATAAATATTATAATTATTTGATGCTCCTAAGTTTTTGAAGAAAAGAAATGTGTAGGACGTGAATAATCCAATCGTATAAAACTAAGAGTTAATACGATAGAGAATATAAAAAAAAAAACGATAGATATCACTCGTGTCTGCCGATGTTTGATATTCCCATTTTCAATTCAGCTTGTTTTTCAAATAAGCGTTAACAAGTATAAAAAAAAAGGTTTAAAAAAAAGTTAATTTCAAGTGATGACTGTTGCGACTTTTCAAGATATGTGCACGCAAGATATGAGAAAGCGCGTCATCGACGCCGCGATGATCATTATCGCGATGATCTCTGCTCTGTTTACCTTGTGTGCTCGTAACGTTTTGCCTTCGCAAGCGAGCGTGACGTCGCAGTAGGCCTGCCGTTCGAGCAACTGCGAGAACATAGTCTGCAGGTTGCTGTGATGGTATTTCCATCTCAAGCAGTACTGTTGTGGGAACATGTTGGATGATGATGATGATGATGATCTTGAACCGGTCGTCGTAGCGGGTACGGGTATCGTTGCTGTTGCTATACAGCCTCGTTGTTGAAGCATGCGCGGCCCTGACGCCGCCACGAACTCCTCGACCGAGCCGGCCACCGTCGCGTTCGCTTCCGGTTCACCGTACTCTCGTCGCCCACCCTCTCTTCTTCCTGCGCCCCGCCAATGTCTGCAACATCGGAAGAACTCGCGTTAAGAAATCGTCTTGGGGACACCTTAATATTAGTTTTCACGAATTTTCAAGAAACGTAAAAAGTGATAAATCGTTTTGGAATACACACGATTTTCTAAGTATATCATGTTAAAGTTTACAAAGTTTATCTAGTCTCACCATTTATCTGGTTATCATATAATACGTAAGAGAAAACAAAATTTCTTTATCAAATATGTTTGCGTTTTGATAAAAATTTGTGGAACAAAATTTATAACGAATCGTTATTATCGCTAGGAAAAAAATATGGAAGGATATAATAATCGAACGATCTAAATGATTACAGTAGTTTATAGCAAAAATTACTTTGAACCAAATAAGATATTTCTTACAAATTTTTAAATGCCGAAAACAATACCGCAATCAAATTTCAACAGCACTACAGGTTTTCGAAATAATTGATGTTTAATATATCAAAAACAGCTTTTTGAAATATTATATATATATATATATACTTTTTTTTTAATAAAAAAGGTTAACGTGAAATTCTGATAAAAAATCGTGAATATATCGTTTATCTCCTATATTAATGTATACATTGTTTACTCCCTAAATTACATTTTTTAAATTCTAATATCTTACTTTTTAATTGTGTTATAAAGCTGTATTAACCATGTTATGATGAAATAAGTTCAAATACAGAATTTTTCTAAGATAGCGAATTTCCCTCCTATGACAATGAAGTCATATATATTTATAAGTTTGTAGTTATCGCACACAGTGTAATTTATCATGAGAACTTCCGCTAAATGTATTATATACATATATATTTGAATCGGAATAGAGGTTCGTAGCAATACGAACTTCAAAATACGAATTCAAGCTGTATTTCCATTACAAAATTGAAATTTATAAGAAGAAAAAGCTTAAAAATCTCTACTTTTGAAAGGTTATGTTTTTTTAAGTTTCTATGAGTTCGATCATTTTTACATACAGAAAATTACAAGCTAGACAAAATGAGCAATTTTTCTCTTATTTTGTGGATCTGTTACCAAAAACGCGAAAATTTTTGATTATATAACGTAAAAGCTTACAATTTTCTCAAAAAATCATTTTTTAAAAATGTTTTTACCATTTTTACTACTGAGTTATCATAGATTAAATAAAAAAAAAGCATTCTGACTGTTCACAACACTTCATTAAAATCATCACAATTCAAAACACAGATTTTTTAAGCTGAAACTATGCTCTATCGGATAGTTAATTTTTGCGCTGCATCCCTTAAGGTACTTCCCTCTAGGAGCATAATAATGCGTTATCCATATCTGCAAAAAAAATTTTTGCACTCATTCCGTTTAGCTAAAAAAAATTTTTTGTGGGAGCTGAGTAGGTAGTCAGCCCATCCATCCATTAAAAACAATCGATTTAAAAAATTAAATACACAAGATTTATGCACTATTTATGCGCTATCATATACACACAGTCTTAATTTTTGCGCTACAACCCTTAAGGCTCTTCCCTTTTGGAGCGAACAGTCATCCCTAAGTCGTTTAAAATTGCAAAATTAAATATTATGATTATGTAAAATAATTCTCTGATTTATACAATATATTATTATTTCCAAGCATTTTGGATTTTTGCGCTGCAATCCTTAAGGCACTTCCCTCTTGGAGAAAACAGTCACATTCATCCTTAAGTCATTAAAAATGGCAAAATTACACTATCTAACTATACAAAATATATGTTCGATTTATGCACTATTATTTCCAAGGAATTTCGATTTTTGCGCTGCAACCCTTAAGAAACTTCCCTCTCAAAGCGAACTGTAACATTTATATCTAAGTCATTAAGAATTGTGAAAATACGTGTTTTAACTGTGCAAAGTATATTTTTGATTTATGCGTTATAAATTTTAAGCAATTGCGATTCTATTAAAAAATCAGAGATGATAATGTAAAAGGGTTTTGAAGAAGTGCCCGAATACACTTAATATTCGAAAAAAAAAGAATGAAAATACCCATTCGAATACACTTCATTTTTATTCATCAAGAAACGAATAAATATTTTTAATAACGTAATTTACTTCGAATACATAGCGCATAAATCGAAAATATACTTTGTACAGTTGAGCATGTATTTTCACAATTTTTAATAACTTAGATATAAATATTACAGTTCGAGAAGTCTCTTATTTGAGAGGGAAGTCTCTTAAGGATTGCAGCGCAAAAATCGAAATTGCTTGAAAATAGTAGCGCATAAATCGAACATATATTTTGCATAGTTAGATAGTGTAATTTTGCTCTATTTTAACCGATTTAAGAATGAATTCGACTGTTTGCTCCAAGAGGGAAGTGCCTTAAGGGATGCAGCGCAAAAATGAAAAACTATGTTAATATGAAAGCGCATAAATGGCAAATAAATCCTGTATTTGATTTTCCAAATAGGTTGTTATTAACACGTGAAGGGCTAACTGACAGGCTACTCAGCCCTCCACAAAACATTTTTTTACTATATATTACATAAACGAAATGAACGCAAAAATTTTTTCTTGCGAATTTTGAAAACACATAAATAGTGCATTATAATATAATTTATTCATTAAGATTTGATTAAGTGGAAGTGCCAGCTAGGCAGACGTACAATATATTCATGATTAATTCTGACCATAATTTCAAGATAATGTTAATCTATGTTAAAATGTGTAAATGTTTTACTAAAAAATATCGCAAAAAAGCCATTTTTTGTATATTAAGTCTCAATCATTTTGGAAATTTGACATATTGGTAAAATTTGGCTTACGGCATCGTTACAGCAAAATCTAAAAGTCTATAAGGAACACCTTGTTTGGTTTGAAGTAATTAAAAAAAAAAACATTTTTGTAAACTGGTGTAATGGAACAATCTAAATGTTTTGCATAAATTCGCGCAAACATGAGCTTGCGTCGAAACACGCGCTCGCTGCAGATATAGCCCAACCGGTCATTGTCACACCGGTATCGGACTGGCAGGAAGTTTACCGTCACCGAAGGAAGGAAAGAAGCTTCATCGCGTATCGGATAGAATAACCATGCGTGAACGTTTATCGCACTATCGTTCTTTCTTTATTCTTCATTCAGTTAGAATGTTTACGCTCAAAGAGCGTATCACTTTTCGTACCGTTACTGATATTCTAATACGGAGAACGCTGAACTTTACAGCGAAACTTTTTTGCGCTTGACTAATGAAGAAAGCACATGTTGTGACTTTCATTCGGTTTGAAGTTTTAATTAGTTCAATTAATGAGATACGAAATGTTTTAAGTAAAAGTTCTAAAAATTTTAACTCATGGTTTATATAATTTCTAAATAATTTTAGAATTTTTAAACTTTAAATATTATTCAACAGGAAATTTAAAGCAAGATATGTAAGAGGCTTTTCTGTTCATCCTTAATTTTACTTGACAAGTTTTTGACATAATCTCATAGATCTTAGAGATCTTGACGGACGATTGCTCGTTTTTACTACTTACTAAATAAGTCTTCGAACTTCAAACTCACGATTAGACTCGAGAGTCGATTTGTTCTTCCCTCTATAATACCCTGCATAAACAAAGCTCTTGGGGATGATTTCCTCTTATGGACAGCAACTCACCTCACCTGAAATACAAAGAAAAAAAAGTTTTATTATACACTCGCCGGAGTGACATAATGTCGATTAGCACGCGATCAAGATTGACGTGTGATACGACTAGTCGCATGTTCAAATAGAGATGACAGCGGTATATTAGAGAGCAGTATATTAGATAGCACGATTGAAACCGAACAAATTAATCTGCTTCTCGGTTTGCTTTGAATCGCGCGATGATGGAAATGATAGCCGACAAGGGACATTTGCATTAGTCAGTATGGCATATTAAAATGAGGACTTGAAATTGCTAGGCTTTCGGAATCAATTTTCGATGAGATATGAGGAAAGTTGCATTCCGTTTATACGTTCCCACAGCAACCGTACGAATTCAACAAAATTATATCAGAGAATTGACACAAAAACCGGTGATTTCAAGAACATTCGAACCTTTTTAATTTTCATTTGCATCGATTATCGTTACCATTCTTTATTTACCATTTGTATGAAAATAATCCCTTTTTCGTATCTCTGAAAAGTCACGATTTATTTTATTGTTTGTATATATATATATATAGAAACTCGGTTTTGTTTGCTCACGCAATAAATAATTCTCTTGTTAATTAATCCGATGTTATTAAAGCGGACAAACTAGGTACTATAATGTTGTTTTATTCTCATAATTGCCAGTGACTTTGTAATAATGTTTTGTTAATAATTTTTAATTATTCCATATAATTTTATTGCTATAATTTAAATAAAAACTAAACATGATGCAAAATATTGAAAAAAAATTTATTACAATTTAAGCTCACAGATTAACTCGGGTTTAAATTTCATTAATGGTTATGTTATTATATGTCTCATATTTCATCTCGCGAGTAATGCTATCAAGTTTCTAAATTCGGAAGAGAGGTGTAAAGAATGATTTGATCGGCGCAAGCGAGGTAACCGGATGAATCCTTTCTGCCGTGTCAACGTATGTACATCGATTTACGAGGATAACGGCGCACCGCGCCGGATAACGACGCCCGGCAATTACAGTTAAATCGATTTCTATCCGCGTGGCAGCTTGTCGATCACGCTATACGCCGCACGCGCTGTGTTCTCTTCACTCCACTTTTTTGCATGGAGGGATTCCGCATTTACTATAATAATACTAACCGGAGAAACTACCCGGCGGCGAGAAACCTTGGCAAATAATTTGCCGAGGAGCTTTCACTGCCGCGTTTTCTATCGAGAATTTTCGATGGCTCCTTTTTCCTCCGTTTGTTGCGGCGAACTTTCACGGGGGAAGGACGAAAATAAATCCTTTATTCGCGCCAATGCGTCAAAACTAAGGGCCGAACACAGGTTCGCAGGAATTGCGAATGCGCAGTCGACTGATTCGAAGTAGAAACGATTCAAGCACGAATGGTTCGGGCTATCCATTCAAAAAAGCAATTGCTTTTCTGTGGTCTGAGAAGCTTTTTCTCTTTTCAAAATGCTTAGATTCGCACCAATCTGACGTTGATTTTTCAATCTTCACTGCTTTTTCAGATCAAAGATATCCGATTTTTGATCGGATTTCAAGGTCGACACGCTCAGTCATGACAATATAAAAAAAAAGTTCAGAGAAGGAAGAAACAATAAAGACGATCACATTCGATGAAAAATAAATATTCATATCGTGGTACAGTTTCAGAGACTGGCTCGTAACTTCGTGGAAAAAATAGGAAGGACCAAGAGTGCCAATTTCTTTTTAAGCATTGTCATATAAAAATCAATATGATCGCTACTGCATGTGAACATATTCCAGATTTACGAACTTGTACAAATAATTATGTTGATAATCTTAAATATTACGATATTTAAATAAGATATATATACATAATACTTAAATGTTACGATATTCAAATAAGACGTACTATATACATATTTTATTCTAAAAAAAGCATCAAAGAATTTCTTTCTTTTAAATCTCACGGATTCCATTTGATTATAAATATTATTTATTGAATCCTCTCACAAATATAGAAATTGTTTTACCTGGAACTTTGCGAGACTTTATTGAAGCTCGAAACTTTAGTAATACAGTCGCGTCGCGTCCAAGTAATCAATTAATCAGGATTCTTGATTATAACATTGACAATATAGAAAAGTTCTGAATATTTCTCTGGTACTATATTTATCGAACCAAAACATTTCATTCGTGAATTTTCTCTTGTAGGGTACGACAAAATAGAATTTTAGCAAACATCTAATTCAATTGTTAAAAAGAAAGAAAGATATTTAATGTACACGTAAACATGTTTTTCTATTATTTAAAAAAAAATATTCGTAACTCTCTATAGTTAAATATTCGATAAACACTACTGGCAAAATGCAGATGCAATGCAATCTGCATTGCGACATTATGATACACACTTATATGAATGATTCTCAAGTCCACTGCTCACCATATCGATTAACATAATATAAATATCGGAAGTGAGCTGATACGCACAGATACCGGGAGAAATATCGACAGCCACCTGTCGTTGATGTAATCGTCATCGCGGTAATTTCGTTGCCTGAAAGATTTATGACCGGTGTAACCGATAATGAAAACCGATTAAGGCCGATTACATTCAGAACTTGATTTCACAAATCCGGTACTTCGTGTTTGTCCTTGGCACTTCGTTACCGGAATGGATTTTTAAACGCATTCACCTTGCCATACGCACGCCGCGTTGAAGATCATGTCATCTTAATAGTTCGTAATGTTTAAGAATATGTTGCACATATTAATAAAAAAAAAAAAAAAAAAAAAAAACTTAAGAGAAGTACTATTAACGAAGATGTGTTTAACTAGCAAAGAAGATTTGAAACATTAATTATACAGAAAAACGCAAATAATTTCGTGATCCAATGTCTGAAATAACAAAGTATATCGACACTACAAAGAATATATTTCATTTTACTTTAATCTTGTAAAAATGAGAAGGAAGAAACAATCGGGAAAAAATCAACGCGAAATTTGTTTCTTTCTAATATTAAAAAACAAGAACTGTAGTTGTTTCACATTTAGCTTGTCATTCGTGTAATTTTCTACGGCGTTTTGAAACGCGTGCGTTCCGAAAAAACGAAGAAGAAGAAGGAAAAGAAGGCAGAAAAAGAACTAATCGAAGTGTACTCCAAAAATTAATTTTGCAGCGAGAAAAATGCGCACTTTACATTTTACATCTCGCCGGTAATCCCGACCTGTCTGGCCGGGGAAAACAGCGGCGACGTCGATCAACACGCTGACGGAGGATTGTCAGGATGTTAATTCGTGCCGAGTAACGAACGACGCCGGACGACGCATTGCATTATTGAGGTACGAGCTCGTCGCGATAATTCGTTGATTACAGCGGCGTTCGTTCAGGCACCAAGGAAACGGGAATGTGAATGCGCGCTCGTAAAAAGAGGAGAAGAACGACTTTGAAGAGAGACCAACTACGCGTAGACATCGTAAAAGTGTAATTGCTATGAAGGAAGAATGCATGTGCCTCGTGACGCCTTTGGAATTAAGACACGACTTCGGTTTTCAGATTGCTCTTTTATAAGTCGTCCTTAGGATAGAAACGGAAATTGACGTTACGAACGTTACTGATCGAACGATGCCCGATGGATGGCGTATATCTCTTATACTTTCTCTCGATAATAATAATAAGGACGCGAAAATATACTTATTGCGCACTGAAAACGTGAGCACTACATACGAAACTAGTTTCACATTATTGTATTAATGATACTTTGTTATGTAGATTTTACATTTGTTATGTAGACTAACAATAATTACAGGGATCATTTTTCTTCGGTTCGTTTAACAAGAAGATTAAATGACGATAAGAATATTATGTTGTATTTATAATATTATTTAATAATTTTCCGAAATTCTGAAACTGTTGAAATATCAGCGTAAACTACGCGTGTAGTTTTAATCTTTTTATGCACAAGATTTACAAAATGTTAAATCACTTACATTCCTGAGATCTTCATTTTATTCATATCTATTAAAATACATGAATAAGATGAAGATTCGGCTATCCCACTAATTATATTCAGTTAAAGTCCTACAATATTTTTTTACTGGGAAAACTAACAATACTGTTGCACATTGAATACAATTGAATATAAATTAATTCACATACATTTTCAGTATTAACAAATAATTTAATTACATACTCTTTATTGTGACAATAACTTCATAATTTTAAAAACATTGAATTATTTATTAATACTAAAAATATGTAAACCAATTTGCATCTAATTGCACCAATGTTGCACTAGTGTTTCCAGTAGAAAACGTATAGAGATTTATATGATTAGGCTGAAGAAACTAAACGGTAGTATGATCTAATTGGCTCTCATATAAGAAAATGGCACTATGGTCACATGATATGGACAGCCAATCAGTCTCTAAAAGATATAATCCTTAGAAGATAAAGTCTGGTCACTCACTGTGACTGTTTTCATTGGTTAATTCTGAACCTCCTCAAAATGACAGTACCAATTCAAGTATAGCATTCAAAGAACACACATACCAGTTCATACTATACACACACATATTCATACCAGAGTCACACATATAACTGTTTTGTAGTACGTGACTAAATTCTATCCTTTAGGGACACTAGAACATTCATATTGAAAAGGAAAAAGAATAATAGCGTCGGTAACTAACCTCTAGTTATATAGGGCTCTATATTCTAATACTTAAATAATGTTTCCTACATCGCTCCGGATGCTTTTCTAGAATAATATATAATTTTACACATGCATAATATATATATCTCTTGTATAGAAATTTCAATAAAATTTCCTTGATGTCATCAATATATACGTACAACAACTAAACGACCATCATCTTACCATATTAATGGTTCCTAGCTTGAGAATGCCAGGATCAAAGGATGTCGGAGATTTTTGTTATAATTCGAGGAATTTTTGTCATAATTCTTGCATAGGGGAGAAATACAAACAGGAGAAAGAATAGAATACCGAGGTATTCAGGTTTCGGTGTGAGGAAGACCGTAAACGGAATCCTAATCCCACAGTTTAGGAGAGTTTAGATGCACAGTATGCTTTCTATTGTATTTACGGATCGCATATAAAAAGAACCATCAAAAATTCCTTCTTGACCTTGCTCTCGTTCTTTGCAACTTCCCTTCATTTTTGATGCTTTCAATGGGACATCAGCAATCTTAGCACGTGATGGCAACATCCGTGCTGTAGTTTTATTATAGCTTTTTCGTAAGTTCACAGCATGTTTGAAATTAGAATTATGATTCATCGACAACTCTGTAACTTAGTGATTTCTATGTTTCTGCTGCTCCGAATGATAAATGATGATGAATTCTTGTTTATAATAGCTTTCGTTTTATAGTTGCTAACGCATTCAGTAGTAATCAGACTAACAATCGATTATTTTTCATTACATCTACGTAGTCTCTTAACAAAAATTTGCTTGAATTCATAATTAATATTAATATCATTTATAATTATCTTTGTTATAATGAAATTTAATTCGAGAAAAATCATCAGTTGCTTCCGAGTGCTTTACGATGCATTGTTATATTTATATTTAATAAGTATAAATATAATCAATATATTTACATTAATAATTACCGTCATGAGTTTATATACACATTAATCGATATTGTTGGTGTACTAATATTAATCGACAGTCGCTTATTAACGTCAGCTAACGCTATTGTGAAAATAGCAACTTGCAAATGACTGACCTTGGAACTCGTGGCGTCATCTACGAGCTGACACCCACCTTCTTTAACTTCTCTACGCGAAGGCTCCAGCAGGTTCCAACACAGAACATCCCGCTTCTAATCGCCCACCGTTTCTTACACGATCGACCGGATCCTTCGATTGCATTGTTTGAAAGTCTGTTACGCCCGTCGTGGCGCATTAACGGTCCTCGTTCGCAAGGTACTGTTATAGTTCGTGTAATAGACGCATTTGCATACACCAGTGCACGATCGTAAAAATAGTCGAAGCATGGGAACCTGGTTATTGTAATTCTCAGGGCTATCGCACATAAAATGATATAAGTAGAATATGATAAACGCGATGCTATAAAGATGCTTTGGAAAATTTTTAATTAGTCGATTGGTTTAATTGGTGGTTTCATAAAATTCTTTCTTCTGATTGTACATTAAATGTTTCAAAGCATTTGTAATGAGACTTTAACCACATTTAGAATTATCATATCTAAATAGCAAGAAAAGAATATATATGTGTAATTTTTTTTTTAAAAGATGATTTAAGAACAAAAAGAAAATATAATTTCTTTATGCAAATGTAGGTATTTAATAAAATCAAATTTCTACAACATAATTTTTATTGACAATTTTTATTAAAATTATTATATTTTATAGATATGAAATTTTAATTAATGACTACACGCAGAAAAATATCATTCTATTTGCTTCAAAAAGTTATTCAATTTACTTTCTTCCTTTTAAGTATCTTTAACAAAGAAAATTTTTTTGATAATAATCTTAAAATATGCTTATTAAAAAATTTTAGAAAAACTTATTATTATGTACTTAAAACAAAAAGTTTTTTCTTTTGAAGAATATTATAAAATTTCGAAGAAATAAACTTTTCATAATAAACAAATCAAATTTGTTTTAATTTAATAAACTTGATTGAAGTATTAAACTTCCCAGAATTCAGAATATACGAGTATTTTGAATAAATTTAATACTTGTAATGAACTTATAATAGATTTGCAGATATATGAACTTCTGAAATACTTGAAATAAATAATTATTACTTGCGTATTTTTCCGTCTACAAAAATTTTACGATCTCAAAAAGAGTACTCTTAATAAATGAATATGGTAACTTAGTTACTATAGCTATGCACAGTATAAAATCTGGATCACGTGGACCAATGAGCGTGTTATATAAATCAATATGGCGACTTTTGAATGCTCATTGGTCAGGATGTCTCAAATGGTCTCACTATCCATATACAGTTGTAATTTTGTGAATGATAGTATCGATAGCCTTTACAATGGCATATCGCACGGTTTCTTTAGCCTTTTATATCAAAATTAATTTCATCTTAAAATTCCGTTATTAAGACTCGATAAAAAGTTCGAATTTTTGATTTTAGTACATTTTTCGCAGTTGATGTCGATGATTCATTATGAAATAAATATCTCTAGGTATTCTATAATCTTCAAGAAATACCCATCAGTCATAAATAAACATGAGATTTTAATAAAATGGTTTTATTGTAATTTTATATTGAAATTTTGTTGCCTCATAATTGTAAAGATGAAACACAGACAAAATATGCTAACTTCATAGGGGTTTATCTTTTATAAGATACCGCCAATTAAAATGCAGTTAATGAAAAATAAAATTTCAATGTTATCCGTCAGTATTATCATTCTTTCTTAACGATTTTATGATAGGCATTAATACATCCTCTCTAATCTTTCGTCGCGAAATATCAAGCTGTCGAGTTTACATCACTGTCGTTATTATCTAGACTGTCACTATCTGGGAGATCGATATATGAATAAATCACTCTTATTACTCGTTAGCGTAAGTGATCTTTAACCTTCTCATTAATTACCGTTATCTTAATTAATGTTAATACCGTGTTGGCGGTATTAGTTATATGGAATTCTTTCACGAGGAATGTCTTCCGTCACGATCGCTCGACGCCGTGATTCCGATAACACGACATAATAACGGGAATGCACCAAGGTAACAGTTGCACCGGCAGTCGCGAGTAGAAATCGCGCCGGAGAATGTGCGTATGTATTTCGAAGCTCGATTCTTTTTCGAGGATCCGTTAAGCGTTTCGCTGTGCGCTCATTTTCCGACTAACGAACGCGAGCGAGTCTAAGAAGACGTAGTTTATCCGGCCGCACGAGTCTTCCCTTCACCGATTCTTTCCCCGATGATGTTTACACGAGTAATTCTGCATATAGGAATAACGACGTTTTAGCATAACGGTTTCGCGGTCGCCACGTTGTTTTCGCAAAAAACATGGGATGCATTCTATCAGCGGAGGCGCGCATCATGTGAATCATCACACGGTTCATCATCGGTAAATTTATGTCTCGTGTGATATTCCACGAAAATCAACGATAGATTAAATTTGGATGAGGGGTCACTTGAATTACGGAAATGCCTTCACTGATTTCGTAACTTTTCAACATTCGTCGCGGAACACGAGGCGCAGGGCACTTTTAATTTTAACTTTACTTATCAATAAGGGGAAGGATAAAGGGATCTCTGCGTTCTTCAAAGATTTAATTTAATTTTAGCTCTATTGATATTAACAAGAGTAAATAAGTGAGGTAAATATAAAACTTTTGCACGCGTATCGATATTAATATAATATATGAAGTATAAGAAAAATAACAAATTATGTATTATATAATTCTCCGTATATAATTTGCCGTGTTAACAAAATGTGCATACCTCGAGATTAACTTTTACTTGCATTCCGGTTTGCGAATGTTGGGGTACCAGTTGAATAAAACCAGTCGGGTTGACTTTAAAGTTTTGTATCTCTTGCATTTTTTATTAGTTTCATTTTAATCTAGATCAACAACTATTAGGCAACAACTTGAAATATCTCTCAATGCCAAGACAAGTTAATGAAACATATTACAGGAATACATATAGCGTAATTTACATTTACATCGTAATAAGTTTCAATAATAACACTTATGAAATTCTAGATTCTTTTAATATTCTAAACTACGTTAACGTAAGACTTTATCCAGGATTAATATAAAATGTTGAAAATATTACTCAACCTGCATTCAGACTGTAATAAAACGAACTTGTTAAGATTTACGTAACTGATTAACATATAATGAGCACTAATGTAGGATATTTGTTCCGACATTAATATGAATGTCCTGGGGATTAATAGAAAAAAAGAAATTATTGGAATATCGTTTGTTCGTTATTTGCATTCGGATTGTATAATGAGACGAGCTACTTGATTTCATATATCTCATAAATATTCAATATCGAATATTAACGTGAGACATCTGCTCTAGTAACGCTATAAGCGTCCCAGATATTAGCAAAAAAAATAATGTTAGAAATATCGTATTCGATTTGCATTCACGTCGCAATAAAGTCGCACTTAATACGTTTTGTATTCTCAAACGTCGGCAACTGCTCGCAACGTCGATAAATGCCACAATGTCACCGCGTTCCCGTGAAATGACAAGCGTTTTTCTCTCGACGGCGTTGCGGCGTTTCCGCGAAAACAACGACGGAGACAACACGCGAGCGGGTAAGACGCGTATCGCGATTTATCATCGTCGGTGAAGATAGACAGATAGATCAAGAAGGAAAGAGAGAGAGAGAGAGACAGACAAAGAGAAAGAGGAGGGAAAAACACGAGTAAAATCATCAGAACGTAATTGACGAAACATATATTATTCTACTTCTCGTGACGCGAAAAGTAAAAAAAAAAAATGAAGAAAAAAATGAAAAGACCTGTTTATCCGGACAATATTGTGCATGTGTCGTAATGCGAGCGTGATGTCGGAGAGATGAACGATACTCTCGAGATTAAAGTGCATGCTCGGAGAGCAAAGTATCGTAGTGACATAGTTGGCCACTTGCTATACGTTGTTCATTGTGCCGCTATATTATACCGTAAAACTGTACTGGCATCCTTTCTCCCTTTTTTTTTTTTCCTTCACCGAACGTTGACGGAGTGAGCGACGAAAACGACGATAGTGGCTTTATCGCGCGGAGATAAAGTTCGGTGCGTACGCAGCGTGGAGGCCACTCTAGTTTTTTCTCTTTTTTGCTCCCTTGGACTGATTGCTCTCTCTTTCTCTCTCTCTCTCTTCTTTCATCCGTCTCTTCGTTGATTTCATTTATTCTCTCTTTCTCTTTCGCACATAAGGGGGCGTGCACTGACGCTTTTCCTCGAGTGGTACGCACGTGATACACGTTGTTGCATCCGTCGCTGCATCTCGGCGGGTATGAATTCCTTTGACGATTAATTAGCATACATCGAGTCTCCGAAGTTTCCGAGGATACAGAATGTATTCCGCGGCATCGCATGAATTTCCGTAATCCGAATCAGCTGGCGCGAGACATTCAAATGATCGAATTACCAAGTCGCAAATAAACGGACGTTTAAAAGTTATCCTTTAGACGCATGAAACAAAGGAGTATTGTGCTGTGGTGCTTTCTGCGATACGTAGCAGAAACTCCTTTCAAAAGGAGTTTATTTTCAAGCAAAAGCTAGCAATTTATGCAATCTCACTGTCACTTCTGATAGATGCCTGCAAACGAAAACCTTGGTGGAAACTTGACCTCACTTCTTAATCGCTTGAAAAAAAATTTCCATTACTGAAAATTCATTATACAAGAAGTTTACACGGTATTACACAAGGCGTAGAAATAAAGTTTAGCTTATAAGATTTCTAAAGAGACTAAATTTTTTTTTACGAATCATAAACACGATTGTGCCACTTTTAGACTAGCATTCCTTCAGAATGACGGTTCTTTTACAGATAATAATATTCTGTTGAAAATAGCAAAATTGTGTTATCACTTTAGTGATATAAAAAAAGGAGGTCATCAAATTTAACTCTCCTGGAGATTTCTTTTGAAAACTGAAGAAAAATGGAAACGCAAATTTAAAAAAGAAAGTTATGAAATTTATTCTTCTAAATTTTTTTTTAAAACTAGAAAAAAATAGAGACAAATTTTTAAAAAGTCATTAAAATTTTGAGTGGTTAACTGGAGTTTTTTCCCATCAACCGGAGAACCGCAGGTTCGTTCAAAAAAACCGAAGTCTCAGACTGAAAACTAGAGAAATAGCAACTGCGGTCACAAAATATCTTAACATATTATATGACGCATAGATTTAATTTAAAAATTATATGATAGAGCTAGTGATTTTTTCATCTACTCATAAAGAATTAATATTTAATAAAAAAATATATATAAAAATATATATTAAATATTTTTATACATTTATTTATCATCTAATAGCTAATGATAGAAAGAGAGGTATTTTTTTTTAAATATGTTAAAATAAAGAATCTTGAAATACCAATATTTTTAGAGAAATAATTTATATATGTTCATAATTTTGAACTGCTTGGAAAGGATTAATCAGTAATTTTCTTTTGCTTTGTTAGGTCGATTTTCCTTTTCTACTACGAACACCATCATTTAATCAACATTTCTCCACGAATTCATGCTATGCGAATTCCTCACCGTAGCAGTTTTATTAATAAAGGCTGGTAAAAGGTATATCTCTGATTGAAGATTAGCGCAGTGCTGTTACAAAAATTACGTTCAATATACCGATATGCGTCTACACATAATTCCGTCGCAGCAACAACTCAATGCGAACATATTCATTAGTTTTGATAACTCGGAACTCGCACATTTGCACTAAATCATCAATGTGCTACCATTATTATTTAACACATCTTCTCTTTTTTCAATGTTGCGAAATGTAATAATCCGTATGTGTACATTTTGTTTATAATTAACTCACATGCTAACGCCGTTTCTTTATCTCATGTTATCTCGACAATGTAATCTTGTTACACGTTCTCACGAATGACACTATCATATCATCAACACTGACATGGACAACGATACAATGTCCATGATATTGGAAATCCCGCACGATTTCAGTTCAATCGCAGTAGTTCAACTTTTGGCGCGTCTTGAAGAACTTTGCATCACTTCCGAGAGAACGATAAACGTGTACCTACTCTGGCAGCGGCACAAGAAAAATTCTGTTTTCTTTTGAAAACTCGATGTTTTTGCAAAGAGACGAGTCTGGGGGATTAGATCGCCTACGTCGACGACTCTCGTGTGATCGTGAAAACATCGTCCATGAAAATAAGAAAAAATAAAAAGAAAGAAAATAAGAGAGAGAGAGAGGGAGAGAGAGAGAGACTGAATTTAATTGAAAACGATATAATAAATTATTAACAAAAAGTTACGAATCAGAAATACATTACAACATTTGAAAGATCTAAGAGATATATACGTAAGATCATAATACATTGTTTATTATATTGCGAAGAAATATGGTATATCTAAATAAAAATATCTATCGATAAAGTACAAGTTTCTCTTAATTTTTCGTAAGATTTAGGTACATTATTTGAGTGATCGCAAATAATGACATACAGTATACCACTAATTCTATGTGATATTCCTCGTTCTTCTCTCTGGCAACTTACCAGCTAAGCCAACTAAGAAACCAGTCGTCCCTAAAAAGAAAGAAATAAAAAGAGAACGAACGCGCTTTCAAAACGATTCGCACCTTTAGGAGGACGGCCTTGGCTCGCGCAGCCACTTTAGAGTCCTTTAGGGATACAAGACGCGTCCTTATTACGACGCATGAGGTTATTAACGACGCGACAGTAACGACGACGGGATTACTGACATTACTGTGAACGTGCGCGCTCGCACGACCGGTCGCGGAAATTAAGAAGCTTTGCTTTGCAAAACGCAACGACCTACAATGCTACAAATGCCGCGGAACCGCCGTGTGTCTCCTCTGACCGCTCCTCCTCGCCGTTATCCACCACCCCCTCTCGCCGCGCCTGCCCTCGCCGTCTCCTTTTATACTGCTCGGAACGTATCCCTCCTCCTTTCGGTTTTTTCCTCCCCTTAACAGCCCCTTCTTAGGCCGATGGCCTCCCCTCTCTGCATCGGCCTTCGCCAACCACCACCCCCACCTCGCGCCCCCGCAGCCCCCTTGCTGAGCCCTACACCTTGCTGAGCCGCCAGGAACGTATCTGAAATCTGTCGCCACTGAGAGAATCGTATTAGGGGTTTACATTAAAAGCCACTGTTCACGTTTAGATGGCAGTAACTGCGTATGCTATGGTCAGAGACATCTGCTACTTATATCATTTTTAAATGTGAACATTTCCTACTAAAATTCAGTCAACAGACGTCATCCTCGTTTACATATGTGCTTTTCTATAACTGAATTAAAATGGAACGTGATAAGTTGTTTTTCCGATGTGTACTTTTACACTATTTTGATTTGAAAAAAAGTGCAGCTGAAACTCATCGATTGCTTGCGGAAATTTATGGTGAATCTGCTCCATCGGAAACAGTATGTAGAGACTGGTTTCGACGATTCAAAAGTGGTGATTGTGACGTTCACGACAAACAACGAACAGGTCAATCGAAAAAATTCGAAGATGAACAACTGCAAGCTCTATTGGAAGAAAATCCAACTCAAACACTCAAAGAATTGTCTCAACAACTGAAAGTCGATAAATCAACTATTTTTCGACGTTTACAAGCTATGGGAAAGATTCAGAAAGAAGGAAAATGGCAGCCACATGAATTGCCCAAAACGCAAAGAATCATGGGTTGATTCTGGCCAATCATCAATATCGACTCCAAAGCGATATCCACGGTCACAAAGCAATGCTCTGTATTTGGTGGGATATGGAAGGTGTCGTGTATTATGAGCTGCTTAAACCGAATGAAACAATCACCACCGAGCGTTATCAACAACAATTGGAACGTTTGAATGATAATTTGATGCAAAAACGACCATCAATTGCATCAAATCGAAAGGTGATTTTACTCTATGATAACGCTCGGCCGCATGTTGCTATAACCGTGAAACAAACACTGATAGATCTCGAATGGGAGGTTCTCCCGCACCCAACGTATTCTCCGGACTTAGCACCAAGCGATTATCATCTGTTCCGATCGATGCAACATGCTCTAGAAGATACACACTTCCATAATTATAGCGAAGTCGAAAATTGGGTTGCTGAATGGATTGACTCAAAAGACAGACTATTCTTTCGTCGTGGAATTCAACTTCTGCCTGAAAAGTGGCAAAAAGTTATAGCTTCCGAGGGAAAATACTTTGATTGAGGTATTCATATATTTTGTTATTGAAAAGTGCTCAAATATAAAGAAAAAACAGCAGCTTTTAATGCAAACCCCTAATATAATAGATTCTTCGTTTTGTGAGTAAGGAAGAGAGTGCATCTCGTAAATTCTTTGAAGAATTATAAATCATGTGATAAAACTGAATCTTACAATTATCTTTAATGAATGATATAATCAGGAAAAGATACCCGAATAATTTATAACGTCCTTCGACACGATAAACGTCATTATATCCGTGTGAAATCTAAACTTCTATCGAAAAAAAAAAAAGAGATCGCATAATTGATAAATTCATACGGCAATCTTGTAGATAAGCTAGTAGTCTAAGTAGTTATTAGCGTTAGACATGTGTTATCGCAATTAGTAGCATTAGTTCGTTACCGCGTGCGGCCTTATTATCGTCTGCGCGGCGTAAAAGCGTCGGTAAACGTAAATAAAAGCGCATGTGAAGTGAGGTCAAAGCTACAATATACAACTCTCGCGTCATAAATCGCCGGTTATGTAAAAAAAAAAAAAGGAAAAAGAAAAAGAGACCGGTCAGCGCAGCTTCACGCTCGATGCTCGACTGCGGCACCGAGAGTGGACTTTGCGATTAATGCAGGACGCTTACGATTAATCGTGGCGGCCGACACCGCCGAGAAATTGTATCGCGCTCGCCTCTCTCCTCTCTGATAAATCCCGAAAATATTTTATTACAAAATAATATTTTTTTACAAAAGATCGTAAAATTCGCGTGTGCGAACCACACTTTTGCCTTATCGTTCATACGCCCAATCGACGTCGAAGCACGTCTAAACAGGCGCTTGGGGAATTGATAACCTCTCCTCGTTGTTCGAACTCCCACTTCTTTCTCTCTCTCTCTCTCTATTTTTCTCTTCCGCTGCCGTATTAGAATTTCTAATGATCATTTTTTGCTACGTTGTGCCGTACAGAGTTTTTTAAATGATCTTTCCGTAGCAGTGCTATGAAATTTTGGAATAGCACCCCGCGGGACATTCGCTGTGCCAATCACTTCTCTGCGTGATTTTTAAATGCAAATTGTACAATCGTTTATTAAGTGTAAATTTATGACTTGTATTTATATCCTACTACGACTATACTTTGTTTATTAGTCTCTGTTATAATTCAACTTTGCGCACTTGTTATCAGACATTTTATTTTTCAATATTTATCTGTTCTATTTTTATTCTTTTTACTTTTGTAATTTTATTTTATGTATTTGCCTTCAATTTTTCTTATTTTGTTGTTAGATATTATTGCTTTTTACCACTTGAAAGAATCCGATTCTAGATGAGTGTTTAATAAATAACGATAAGAACTCTCCGCGTTCGAGGCGCACTTGATTTTTCGCAAAAACAGGGCTGATATTCCCCGCAATATAATTTCCCCGCAAGCAATAAAGATGACTAGACACGACGTTATAACGTGCTCAGAAACGATTTCAGAGAGACAGTCCTCTAGTCCCCCCGGGTATTCGAAACCACAAGTACGATACTGCAGATACAAAGAAGGAAAAGCCGACTCCAGGTTCATTGAACGTAAATTCGTCGGCAGTAGGCGCGAAGTAGTGATAAGAAACCAAGCGTTGTCGGTTTCCGAAGTTTTAACGCTGCTTCCATAACGAGAATGAAATGCACGATAAAGAAATTTGTTCGAGGAAAGGGAAGAAGAGAGAGAAGTAATATTTGTTGGGAGACTCTCCACGCTATGTGCTACATTGGAGATTCGCGAGCACTTGGATTCGAGACCACGGCCAATGTCCTGTTAACGCGATGCACGTAGACATTACGCGAACTCCCATCCCATCAACGCGACACAGATCTCGAGCGCTGATTACTCGCTGGATGGATTCGCGCGAGCTTGGCGGACTGTTCGTGAAACTGGCACCTCGATAGCGGACAATGCATCGCAAACTGTTAGGCGCTTCAAAGTGAGAATTCCGGATAAGGAGAAACTCTCTCTCTCTCGCGTGCGCGAACAATTCAGAATGTCGTCTCCAGCAGCAGGATTTGTTCCGTTCTGGGTCATCGTCACCGAGTCTAGCGAGTTGTATGATATGTTTCTGTTTACGATGACGTACAACTTGATCGAAAAACGCCAGCGCGATAAAGCGCGCGATAGAAGAGAGCATGTACGGGACGCGCTTATTTTAGCTTGTTCATATTTGTTTTAAGAAGAGTAGTTGGAGGGGGGGGGGGAATTTCTTTTTTCAGAATAAAATAATGAAGAATTCATCGTTGCGGCCTAGATTACCGGAATTATATTACATATTTGTAATTATTTACGCAGTAAAAAATTTTTCATCGTTAGCAAGTAACTGTAAATTGTGCAGAACAGAATGGAAAATGCTTTTAATAATTAAAGAACTTCAATTTTTTCCATTACAAATGATGAAAAAATTCCTTGAGTTTTAAATCTGTCATTAGTATAAAATAAAATTTTAATTGGAGTTCTCGAGTTCTCTTTGTTGCCACAATCTTTTTTAACCGAAAATAACGTTGCCATCAATTTTACTGAATAGTAAGAGATTTAGAATTGAAGTTTTCGTATTAAATTTCAAACATGCAAATAAGATATAATTTACTTATTTAATCGTGAATGATTTCTATTGTACAGAATTTTCTGATTTGTAAATTTATCAGATAAAATGTGTAATAATGTTGAAATACTGCAGTAAATCCATCATTTGTAAACGAGTAAAGAAACGTGAATCGATAAAATAAGGCATGACTGTATTCGAGGAATACAAACGGTAAGAATCGATACGTTACAATTGTCTTATCAAAGTCACATTAATCTTGAAGTGCCATTAATAATGATGCGACTGTCTTTATTGAAATCTATTTTTCCGTCCGTCTCTTAGTTACCGAGAGTTTCATATTACGAGGTGTATTTTTTGATAACATTAAACGTTCGTTATTAATGAATAATGATGTTGATAAGTCTTAAATGAGGTGCTACAAAATGTTAAATATCGGAACTATTACAAATTGCTGAAAATATTTGGTATTTTTCGAAATATTCAAATTAAGACACGTTCAAGAACAAATAATATTAAGAAAGAAGGAGTAACAAGCAAATGCAAAAAAAGCATACAAAAGTAAATTATAATTAAAAAAGAAACTAGCTGTGCTAAACTGTATTTTTGCAGATCAAACAAGCTTTCAAGAAAGTAAGTACTAAATTTTGCAGAGAAGCGTTTCAAGCTTTAAAGTCGATTATCCAAAAATTGCATGACTCTGCACTCTAACCCAATTCCTCGAAAAAGGCGAATTAAATAGGAATAAATCAATTATTAAAAGTGTTCTTAATCCTGAACTTACCAAAGTTCATTTAAATGTTAAACGAAACATTTAAAAAATAGGTCACGGATAGTTTCTAAATGTAATTACGTTGAATATCGCGTGTTTATAAATAGAAAATGTTAGGCTGAGGTTAGAAAGAACGGCATTTCTCGTTTTGTATTCACGAAAAAAAAAAAAAACGCTGATTTTCTTAAATAATATTTTAACTTTTCTCTAAGTGGTTAAAAATATTGGATCAATTTTTAACGACAAAAATCTATCTCGACAAAATCAAATCATCGATTCGCATTCCAGATGGTTAAATCTCGCTAGTTGAAAACTACTTTCGATCCCTTTGGCCGATGACCAAGCGAAACTCTCATGAAACATAAAGTACCTACCAAATTGTTTTTCCCAACTCGACCTTGTCGGTTTTTGAGGCGAGTGACGATCGATCGCGCGCAGTAACGGCGCGAGTTTCGCAAAAATCGCGCGATTGCCGGCATTAATTTTTCAGTGTTGTGACGGAATCTTTCTGTAGGACGATTAATAATCGATCCTCTCGAATCCGGGAGAATCGCGGCAAAGAGCGAAGGCCGAGACCCGAGACCCGCCAATCTCCTTCGCTCGTCCTAGATTCCTAAATTCGTATAAGCTCGAGTAATTTTAGTCGCGGGAATATTACAGCGATTTTGGAATAACACGACCGTAACACGTCCGCATTTAGCGATCCCCGATAACGCTTACCGCCGTCAATGTCAATGGTGCTTACACCGATAAACGGCATGATAATTACAGTGCATCGAGCACGGCTAATCTGACGCGACGAATACATTTTCATCACTTAGAATTCATTTTCTGTCCTCGATAGCGACGCGTTATGATTTGTGACAATTAAATTTAACCTACCGGACGTGTCCCACTTTAAAATGCCGACCTTTATTTTAGTGACGGATTTCTTTGATCGATCAATGTTGTAGGAATACTCGCATTTCACGAATCGACGAAATTTAAATCGACCTGATCTCACTCCGGGCCAAGGGAGTGCGTAATATATACGTCACTGAAAAGATACTTCTCTGGATTCTTCGTAGTGTGCCTGCTAAATAATAATACGCAGCTGCTAATGGAAACCCACTTCGCGCTGGCTTCCCCTAAGTAGGTTTCACGAAAGGGAAAAGTGTGTCATGCACAAAAGCCTTTTTCAAATCGCCTTAGAGTTCTGCTGTTGTTATCATAACAATCGCGATATCGGTGAGCATGCGAAAATAGAATGCGTTCGCTCAAAAGACAGATATACTGGAAATATGAAATACAATACAAAATTCTATTTTTTCGCGTTCCACTTTTTTTGAACGTATAAAAACTACTCAAAGAATTACTTTGCAAATTATTCTTCATGAATATTGTTTACAAGACGCAAAGCTTCAAATTTTTCAATCTAGTTTTTCCAAAGGGTTATTAATCCTTTCCTTCTTTTTAGAAATTCTTTTTTCTTTTTTCAATAAAGGTTTTTCACCCACCTGCTGTCGTATTATCACGAAAAAAGAAACGATCAACTTGCGAATAAGCGCATCGCGATCTCGCGGCTGCGATTATTTTCAACAATGCTTTCCTCATTACCAAAGCGCGACATTTTCATTATTATTAAATCATTCGTCGACCGAAACCGGCGACCGAAGCGAACCGAATCGCGGAATACTATTACGAGCGAGAGACAGGTAACCACGCATTATAATACCGCGACAATAATTTATCGTAATTTAAGGCGCAAAATTTCCCCAGAGATTTCCATAAAGTTACTGACAACATTTAAACGACGGCACACGTCGCTTCGTAAACATTCGTTTCCTCGAATGCGAATGTTTCAGCTTTGCCATACAGCTAATGAGACTTTCGTTAATGTGGAAATTCATGTGGTCTCGATATTATGTTAAAATACAATGCTGTCCCACAAAAATACAAACAATATTTTATGATCTAATATAATTTTCAAGTTGACAATAATAATATATTGATTATACCGTGATTACGTTAGAGCTACAAAAGTCGCGTGAAATGCTTCGCAAAATTTTATTTGGCGCTCTATTAACATTTTTATCGAGTCGCATTTAGTTGTAAAAAATTATGCATTTATAAATTATACTTTATATTCCATAATAAAAAATTTAATTACATTATTTCAATTTCAAATGTTTGAATAATATTACAAAAAATTTTAATTATGCTCAACTGAATAAAAAATGAATTAAAAACTAAATTTAAAAAAACATGACAGCTTTATGGCTGTTCATAACTCTCGTGTTATAACGTCAAATACGACGTAATTAAAAACGTAATAAAATTAAAACTTTTAACAATCTATTTTCGACGGTAAAAATTGTCGTTCTTTTCTAAAAGAAAGTATTCGTTATTGCAAGAGGGTTAATCGGATTCGAAACGGAATTCTCGGTACGGGCCTGGAATGGTTTGCAATGAGAAGTCTACCATTTCCCTCTCTACCTTCACCCGACCTACCTCTCTTTCTTTCTCTCGTTCCATCGTTTCGGCTCTCGGCGTAGATAAACCGGTTCCCTGCTGATCACCCGCTTTTTGAGAAAAAATTGTGAACCAGTTTGTAAAACGAAAAAAGCTCTCCTCGCCATCCGGGGGCGCCCCTTCTTCCCCGCTTTGTCTCTTTCTTCTGGATTCTCCCTACCTTTTATCTTTTACCGAGGATGAGAACCACAGAGATTCGCTGCTACCAAACAACGGAATTTCGATAACGGAAAAGGCCATCGCGAATTTTAATTGCTAATAAAAACTATCATTTTTTTTTTTTTAACTACTCGACCGCAACATGCACGGACAAAAATCGCGGGCATAACATGATAATCGTCGCTTTTTTTGCCAAATAAAATTTGCAAAAGAATAAAATCGATTCGAAAATGGCTTTTAAGTAAATCATTGAACATCAGTCATTTCAAATTAAATAGAACAAATACATAATGTAGCATCATTGTTCATATCCAAACCAGATTATATTGTACTGCGGTCTTATAGATCCATTTTATTAAAAAAAAATAATAAAATTCGTTTTATTTAAAAAAATAATAAAAAAATAAAAGAAAGATTCCTATTTTTGATCAAAACGGATCTTGGTACCTGATAATATTCATTTGTCAATTTGCAAATACATTTTTTAGTCTTATATAAATTGTACACTGACATGGTTTGACTAGAAATGCGCTTATAAATTGAAGCTAGCAATAATATTATGAATTACACTGATAGTCAATTTAATAAGCATCATATTGCAAAATCAATAATAATTTAAATCATCAATTACAAATTATATTTGCAAACAATAATTTACAATGTCGCTATTGAAAACAAAATAAAATATTTCATCACCTACCGCTATTTTTTCGATAACTATAACTAGACAGAAAATCTGTCGGAACAAAATGGGGCGAGCACCTCGTCATTGGTCGAACGCTTCATTGTGTAGAGAAACAGAATGGAAGACGTCGCATTTTCTCAGACGCTGAAAAAGTTAAGCTTGAAAGGCGCGGCGGTCTCGCCGCGACGCAGGCCGTCTCGGCGCTCTTCCCCGCGGCGGTGGCTATTGATTTTCGAATTGGTTCAAAATTTCCATAATACCGTGACGGCGGACGCGAGGGTACGCCGAGTACGTCGGCGGGGTCGACGAGCGGGAGGGAAGAGAGACGAGCAAATGAAAAAAGGAAGGATGAAGAGAGATATAGTGAAAAGGGGAAAGAGAGGGTCATGCAGCGATGAGGGAGAGCGCGATGCGAGGGGGATGGAATCGGCCTCGGATGGTTTCGAACTTGGCAAAGTTCAGGCGGCTCAAAAGAGACACCCCTCGGCACCCACTCCTCTGTCCTTTCGACTCGCGACACCCCTCCGTGATTCACCCTGTTCACCCTCTCTCTCTCTCTCTCTCTCTCTTCCTCACTCTTTTTCCATCACCCCTATCGCCGCTCAGCTCGCCTTTCTCCGCGGCTTGTCTCTTCGTCCGCGGCTCACCCTCGACTGCTTCACCCTTCTTCTGTACCGAGCGCACCATCTCCGTTCTACCACTGTTTTACTGCTCGTAGTAGAAATATTCTTATAACGACGATGACACAATGTGAAGAACTCGACTTATTTCTCGTTGTGTGACTCGTTGTAACGACGTAAGAGCATTAGCAGATTACCTCTTTCTCGTTCTTTATTTCTTTGTAACATTACTACACAAATTGATCTATATTTATATGCCTAATATTACTTAAGTGTATTATGCGGATATCGATTATACTAACGATCACAATATCCATTAAAATCAACATTAAAATTGAAATACATTGATCACATTGCGTACAAAATGGATGTGTGAACCGGCTTTAGTGTAAAACTGGTAGCAGTTTGTCATCGTTCGTATACATTGATCACGCCATTGCAAAACCAGCCTAATGGCTAAATTTTGAATATTGATATTTAGGATCAATACTAAAATTTATAGTGCATGTACATAACGTATGATATAGATCACGATGTAAGAATATAAGAGGTTTGTTCGCGTCGCATGCTCCAATGTAAATCCAGAGAGCACTTGGATCATGGCGGCATTGGAGCAGATGGGTTCATATGCTCCAATGCTTAGTGACATGAACTTGGGATAAGCGTTGCCGCATTCTGTACCATGTATAGGAGCCATTACCCCTTCCTTCCAGTTGGTAACATGGATCTCAGATTAGAAGGTTTTCTTCATATTTTTTTTTGAAGAATTAGCGTTTATGGGATGTATCATTATAATTTCCTAATCTGGTTAAATTATTCTCTTGCTGCACGTAATATATGCAATTTTAAACGATTTAGGGATAAATATGATTGTTCGTTCCAAGAAGGAAGGGTGTAAAAATTATTAATCGAAAATGCTTGGAAATAGTAGAGCATAAATCAGAGAATTATTTTGCATAGTCAGAGTATTAATTTTGCAATTTTAAACGACTTAGGGATGACTGTTCGCTTCAAGAGGGAAATGCTTTAAGGGATGCAGCGCAAAAATTAAGACTGTGTATATGATAGTGTATAAATAGCGCATAAATCCTGTGTATTTCCAAATGGATTGTTTTTAACTGGTGGGGGAGAGAGGCCGATTGACTGCTTACTCAGCCCCACAAAAAAATTTTTTTTTAGTTAAACGGAATGAGCGCAAAAATTTTTTTTTGCGGATATGGATAACGTATAAATAGTGCATTATTATATAATTTTTTCATTAAGATTTATTTAAGTAGGGTGGGCTAACTTCATAGGCAGACGTCTTCTTATAATCTGTAACAGATTAATGAATCAATTCTAAACAGAATCATAAGACTCGTAACGTGTTCTCGTAAAACTTATAAGAACTTATGACTAATATTCTAATATTAGTCATATGCGTATGTATCGTAAGACGTATGTATTATTCGTAAATATAATAACTACGATTTCTTATAAATTTTATGACTAGTAAGAAGCTGTCTGTAAAAATATTATATAAAGATATAAACACTTAATGCTTACAGGAATATGTTACGAGCCTGATTCAGCTTAGAATTTAGGTTCAGCTTATAAGTTAGGTATAAATCTGTTGCCACAATATCATCCTGCCGAAATATTTTCCGTTCTTATATTATGTCGGATTTCCTCAAAGCGTGAATCACTAATGTGATATTCAGAACTAACAATGAATTTCAGAAAGCAGTCTGAAGTTGTGTTCGAGAACGCTATTATGCTATTTTATTTTTATCGTTCAAACGTAAAACAAGATGAAATAATAGTGCGTTTTTCAACAACAAGCGCAACTTAAGTATGTACATTATTTTTAATTGTATTTTTTTTTAATAATTTAAAAACTTTTAAATTATATTTTAAATGATGTATTCCAAATACTTTAAATTATATTAATATTTTTGTATACAGTCGTTTGCAAAATTGTATTTAATTTCGAGCTTTCTTAACACATTTAATTTTTCTAAAGTACGCAATTACAAGGTGAAAAAACATCAATAAGAATAATCATTTAGCTCCAAACGCAATCTTAGATCACTTTTCAAAATTCACTGTAAGTGATAAAAATCTATACCATATAATATCACATAATATACATACATAGATTTCATTGACCTTAATTAGAATATATTCTTATTAATCTGTAACTTGGTCATTAGCTGGTTTCGCAATGATGACCAATGCAATGATAACTAATGACAAACAGCTACAAGTTTCACATTAAAGCCAGTTCACACATACACATTGACCACAACGTGATCAATTACGTATTCCAATGTTGATTTAAAAAATTTATCGATTATGTTGATGTAACACATCAACATAAATCAAACTAAATTTTCAATTATGTCTCAAGACTTAATCCAATGTAATCTAATATGACAGTACTAGTCTAGCATATTATAGTCATAACTATATTACATAATGATAATAATGATAATTTAATATTAATTTCATAATCCAATTTGCTATGTGCCTTTTATGAGATTTTAACTGATAACACATGACATTTCCGATGGCAAAATGTATGATTAATTTTTACATTGGTTAATACATTCTCGGCAACGATACGTTCGGATTATGTGAGTCGCACGCTTCAGGTTGTCGGTACTGATAGTTTTATATGTAATAAAGCCTGCAGCAGAATGTTTTCCTCTACTGGATTGTTTTTGTTTTGATAAATTAATAAAAATTCTGTGTTCTAGAAATTCTGCTGAGTTTAGATTCCCATCCGAGTGTCACTCAGGTATCACTCCATTCTTGTTTACTGAACATTAGACAAGGATGAAATGACACCCGGGGAGCACCTAAATGGGAATCTGGACACGCCTCTGTATGATGCAATTCTTATAATAATTTACTAAAATGCAAGAAATCTAACAGGAAAACAGCATTATGTGTTGCAGACTTGATTACTATCGGTATATATCAATATATATCAATATATCAATAGAACTATAAATTTATTTCAGAAAAAATAAAGATATTATGTGACAAACACAATGTGACAAATACATTATACGTAAGTGTAATATTTAAGCGTCAATGCATGATTTGAATGAAATATTTTATTATAATACGTTACATTTATAACAAAAATATAAATAGTTCAAATGAAAAGTTCAACGGGGCAATAATAAAAATTTAGAAGTTTAGAATAAATATAGAGAATAATTTAGAGGTTAATAATTAAGATCATCAAATTGAAGTCCGTTAACACTCAGATGATAAAAAGATTAGAGATTTTTAATATATAGTGACATCGAAGAGCACGTAAACATAATGAATGTCACATAAAACTAAACGTTTAATTTTACTCAAAGGCATACCGAGTATCCACAACTATATGTATACTCCCAACTTTCTCTTCGCTTTCATAACGTTGGTCCATTTTGTTGCGTGGAAAAAAATAAAAAATAAAAAATATTGTAACATAGAAATAAACATGACGCGCAATGCACTCGATTGAAATTTAAAATAAAATCAAAAAGATAAGTCTTTTCCTATTTAAAAGGAATCATTTATATTATTGACGAAAGCACTTTCTTATTTATTTTTGCTTTTCTTATACAAAATAAAAAAAATTCTCCAAAATAAAAGAAAATACACAAAAAAATACTTTCACTGTTATAGCAAAATCGTCATTGTTTCTGCATATCGTAGTGGTAGCGACCAAATTTGGTTGATACAAATAATTTTAAAAACTATTCGTTATTAGAGCAGAATCTGTTTTGTTAATAGAATAGAAAAAAATTGCTGAGTATATCTTTCAGAATTAATTAGAGTCAATTTGTTGTTAAAGCAAAATAATGTATTCTTAGCAAATACATTTACTGTTTGAGCAAAATTACTACTACTTATACAAATCCAGTATGACAATAAAAGAAATTTGTTATTGTAATTGATTTGTTATTGTGTCATTTGTGTACAATAAAACTTGATTTTGTTAAAAAATAAATAGATGCACTTCACGGAAGTGTCAACAGGTAGCGTATCTATTCGTAAGAGAGAGACAACGTATCTATCTGTAAAGCGGAGATGATTGAATCTGTTTCGCACTTCACGCAGTTCTCATACTGCGGCAATACTGGCGGCAACCATTATATGGTTCCTTTCAAGAGAACCATTAATTATATCTATCCTTGACAAGCTAAAAGTAATATTTCACTATTAGAATTTTAGAGAGACGTATTGCTGATGTAAATCAGATCCGGATTGTGCATCACGGATCGTAAAAACAATATGCAAATGTGCTTTGCTCATGTAGCCAAATTGTTTCATTAATGCGGCAAAACAAACTTTGATATAACTCCGACAAAATTTTATTTTTTTTTTGCAACACGGATGTGAATAGTATGATATTGACAGACCTAAGCAGAGAATTGTATGCATGCTACCTTCGGACTAACGGACCTCTATGAGGTTTTTACTCAGAATATTTATTACACAAAAAAATGTTGTAAGCAGATTATTAGAAAATAAACTTAAATTATGCAATTTAAAAAAAGGCTCCTTTTATAAATTAAGTTATTAACAAATAAACTTCGGAGATAGATAAAAATTCTTTCTTTTCGAAATTTATTTATTAATAACTTTTATTATTTTATTGTTTTAACATTTATAAATTGTTCCCGCATAAAAAATATTCAGCGTTTTGGCTCAAACAAGCCCTTGGATCTTTTAAATTTTTAAATTGTTAATTCTCGTTTGCAATTTAATTTTAATTGTTAATAATTTTTCTTCCAAAAGGAGCCTTTTTTAAAACTGTACGTTTTGAGAAGTATTAGAAAATTATCTATACAATTTAACAAAAAACCCTTCTTATAGAAAAAAAAATTAACGAAAAAAAATTTCGTAGATAGACAGGCAGTTTCTCTTTTTGTTAGTAAGCAGTTTCTTCCGAGAAAGGCTTTTTTTAAGGGGGGATTCTGATGTAACGAGTAAAAAAAATCGATTTTTTTTTGCATAAATTGTTAGAAACATATCCGGAAAATGTGTTTCCAAAGTCTTAGATCGAAATTCGAAGTTGTAACGATTCTATAAGCAATTTTATATCTGCGCAACACACAAGTATATACGGACCGATAAAGAAGAAAGTCCACAAGGACAAAGTGCGACATCAAGAAAATTGAGTAATGCAAGAAGACATTGTATTTACGCCGAAGAAACAGAAGGTTTATTAGATGAGCTTGGAATAACAGATCAGCTGTAAGTACCTATTCGAAAACAAGTACTTTTCTATATTAAAATCTTTAAATGCGTTTTTCTCTAAATTTTTTCATGTTTTTCAAATTGGCATGCATCATAACTAAAAAAATATTCGATTGACTTCTCCTTGTGCATACATATAGATAATTAAATTCTTCTCTAGATCAACCTATTAGTTTAATGATATTATTAAAATAATACAATAATTATTACCGCATAATTATAATGTGAGAATTTTTTGTGAAAATTACAACTTTTTTTCTAAAACCCGTCATTTTGTAATTTGAAATTTCTTGCTTCGCAAATAAGTTGATCTAGAGCGGAATATTATTATAGAACTAAAATGCATTTGAGATTCTGTTTCACAATCAGCCAAGTACAACAGGCGTTATTTTGCACGCCGATTATACTGTTCGACGCTGCAACTTTTGAGATCTACCTTTATATTTACAAACATTATTTCGCAATAAAAAAATAATTTTTTATATCTACAAATATACTTTAAAAACATCCTAAAGTTTCATTGAATCAGCTCTTTATAAAAAAATCTAAAAAATTGCATTATTTTCAGCGTGTTACATCAGAATCCCCTCTTAATCTTTGCACACACATTCTGAATAATATTAGAAAAGCACTTGTACAGTTTTAAAAAAAAGGCCCTTCTTAGAAAACAAATTATTAACAAATTATATAAAATATTATGTATATTATATTATATTATATTATTATATTATATATATTATTATTATTATATATACAATATTATATATACTAAACATAAGTTAATAAAAGGTTGAGCGCATATTCCCAATAAGAACGAGAAAGCATAAACACATAGATATATTCATGGAATTAAAATGTAACGTGGTATATTAAACGTATGTGACTTGATTATGACATAAATAGACAATAAGTAATACATCTATCAATTGAAGAAGTGTTGAAGCGAGTAAAGCAGAAGATTCATGATCCGGCGGTCCCAGATTCGAATCCCATCAAGGTAAGTTCCAATAAATAACACGATAATATCACAGAAAAAAATGAATTCCTGATTCACATATATTTTTATTCTTGAATGCTATTTACTTTCATTTAAGTATAAAATGTTTTCTTCAATTATAAATGTTCACTGGCATCAATAATAAATAGATTTATGCAAAGTATACTTTATTCTTAAAATTATATTCTTGTTTCTAAAATCATCATATGATTCTAATAAACTCAATCGCATTATTTACAAATTATTTATTCTTGGATTAAGAATTATAAATTTGAAAATTCACATAGGCGGCAATAGTGTGTATAAGGGCCCCTCAGTAATATCAAGATGTCGGAACAGTGAATTCCGGGCCGCTTCCAGCGGCCATACGGATTATTATTGGGTCGTCTAAAAAGTATCCGCGGTTTTTTGTCACTAGATGGTGTTGACCATCATGACCGCTTTTTAAATGACCCAAGTATGAAGAGAGAATCAACGCATGCGCAAATACATGAATACTCATCATAGTCTATATATTTTCTTACGTGTTGCAAGCAGCTCAGAATTCGTATCACTCGGAAGTGCATAGGTGTAGTGAATGACTTGACGATGGTTTTGTGAGTGAACTGTTGCGTGGAACATATCTCTAAATGTGGTTCAATTTTTAAGGGTGAATGAAATATTCAGCTCGTCCTAATGTTTCTGTCAGTTATATTACAAATGCACGAACAGCCGGCCGATTTTGTCACTGCGACGTGACGAAGAGGCGCCTATACACGTGGGTGGATTTTCCGCGGCGAATTCGCGAATCTGCTGTTCACAGTTAAATGGATGAGATGAGCAACGAATCCGTATATGCAGCCAGCATACTCTATCATTGTGACGAGGTTGACCATCCGTTTGCATCCTTATTTGCAATATGGCTAATGAAGAGACGAATGTAGAACTCAGCACTTCACTTGCCTTTGAGCTACATTAGTAGAAGGCATAATCCAAGTTTGATTCAGTTTTTCCTTGGGAGCTTGTATCCCGTACACATTAAGAGGCATGCTCTATAAATATAAAAAGCATACTGGGGGTTTGAAATAAGTTGACAAAAGAATTCATTGAAGAAAAAATCATGCTAATATAAACATATTTAACATTGAACGAGTGTAATTTTATTCTTTTATTGAAATAAAATTTATTTTGAACTAAGAATAAAATTTATTTTATTTTACGAATAATTTATTGTTAATCGGAAATTGTTTTATTCTTGGCGCTATTCTAAGTATAAAATATTCTTGAATTAAAGTATTTATGCACAGTTTTATATTCAACAATAAATTTTATAAACAGATTTTTGGTTCCCCAATGGGTTCACCATTATCCTCAGTTATTGCAGATATTGTAATGCACCTAGAGGCACTAGCAATTGAAAAATTATCAGTAAAAATTATCACTTTTTGTTTTATTTTCGATATGTGGATGACATTATCTTGGCGGCTCCATTTGACAGAATTCAGAAGATTTTAAATATAATTCCTTGCATACAAGAATACAATTTACGATGGAGACTGCAATTGTGGAAGAATAAATTTTCTTAATACAATAATTATCATAGAAAATCAAAGAATCACAGATTTTTGACAAATATCAAAAGACAACTTTCTCTAGCAGATTCCTTAGTTTTTATTCACATCACTCTCTTTGCTAAATTAGGCATTGTCTATGGTATGGTATACTATTGACAGAATAATCAAATTGTCACATCCTTGTTTTTATCAAAAGAACTTAGTAAATGTCAGCCACACATTACTAAATAATGGGTATCCTCTTTTTTTCGTTTTTTCTAAAATTGATGAAAGAATGAGATTTCACATCCACAATAATAATACACATGATACTCATCTGCAAGCAAAAGAAAAATATTTTATAATTCCTTATGTGAAATCTATATCTGAAAGTTTCCTACCTTTAACCATGAAATTTCACTGCAAATTGGCCTTTACTATTCCTAATATGTTAAAAAGGATTTATAAGAAGAGGAAAGGATCAATTGGATAAACTTTCGAATCAGAATATAGTCTACAAAATTTCATGTGATGATTGTGATGCAAGCTATATCGGTCAAATCAAAAGAGACAGCAAATCAAAACCCATTCATGAACACATCTCAGATAGGAAAAAAACAGGTATTCCTTACAGTGGTAACTGACCATCGTATTAATTACAATCACAATTTCAAATGGACATTAAAATATTGGATCAAAAATCATCCTACAATAAAAGATTTATATCTGAGATAGTATATATTAAAAGACAAAGACAGAGATTAAACAGACAATCAGAGATAGAATCAGAGATAGAACAGAATCTTTGCCAGAACCATACATCTATAAATCATACAATCACTTTCCCTTTCATAATCTCTTTCCTTTTTGTTTTATTACCCTCTTCCACATTTCCTTCTCTATACTCCTTCCAATCTTTCCATTTTCGTACTGATTGTTTCCTTGAGATTGTCTCATATTATACTATCTCTCGTTAAGAAATACACACTTTCATTTTTAATTGCAAGTTTGCTCCATATATTTTTATTGAAATGACTACCTTTTCTGCTGTTTTATTAATCAAGGTATTTATATTATATTATTGGCATTTACATGTTAATTTATTTGTTAGATTATAATACTATTTTTAACAGAATATCGTTCAATGCAAATTTTGTTTAAGTTTGATGACTCATTTGGAAGCATTGGATGCGAAAATTGTATATTATTATTTATTCAAATGCTGGAAGGACCAACAGCATATTTATATATTGCGATAACTTAGGGTTTAGAGACATTGATAATATTCTTGGAGGCTTCCACGGGTGATTTCTATATAAAGATTATGAAATGCATAATCTTTGTTTAGAGACATTATTAATTTTTTAAAATACTACAAACCTTTTAATTTATGTCTTTTTATTTAGATATATTTTATATTTTATATTGTAAGTAAGTTCGTAACCGAATTTGTTAACTGAATTAATTGAAAATGACTCGATCGGGTACGAAACGTTTGTTATAGACATTGTTTTTGTTTATGATTTAACTATTTATATTAATATAAATCTTTATATTAAACTTGTAGCCCTCTTTTATATTATTATTTAATTTATGCATTTCTTTAAGAATTCATTTTTTTCTGTGATATTATTATAATTTTAAATAAGACATTTACTCTCTAAATCTGAATCAGTGGATAATCACTGTATCATGCCAAGTATGCCACTGGAAATCAATAAATGAAATGAGATCCCTAACTTAACTAATCTTTATTATGTGATCTAATTAACCTTGTTTAGTGCATTTATATGTATTTGTAACCATTGTAAGACATACATATAACTTTCCAAGTGAAGTTTGATATAATAATCACATGTACAAGTAATGTATCCACTGATGATGGTTCGAAATAATGCCGAAACGTTTGTCATTTATTGATTAATAAATCACTGATAATTTTGTTGCACTCCAATTACTGCGCTTGACTCTCATTGCCAGTGTTCTCTTTTTATATATATATATATATATTATACTTATTATCCGAATGTGGATACTTTTAATTTGATTACACTCTCTAAATCTGAATCAGTGAATAGTTACTAATTTTATTATCATATCACTAAGTAGCATACTTTGCACTGATAATCAATGAAATTCAACTAAAAAAGGAAGAATGTTTAAGCATTATATAACTAAAATATTGATATTTGCACGTTAATTTCAATCTTTCATATTACTTGAATTTAAGCACTAAAACAAGGTTAGATCATACCATAAAGATTAGTTAGGTGAGGTTAGGGATCGCACATTTCATGCACTGATTACCAGTGGCATACTTGGCATGATACAGTGATTACAAGGAAAGGGATCCAACTGTCCCCCTCCAATCTTAATGAATTTTTTTAATATTAGGTGTAGTAAAAAGAAATCCATTATTTTTACTACACCTAATATTATTATTTTCCAGATAAAAATAAGCGACACGTATTATTTATGTTATTCTCCAGACAAAACTAAGCGACACGTATTTTTTTCTACGTGCCCATACGCACTTAAGAGGTAAAACACTCTTTAGAAGAAAATCGATTTTTTTCTTTCGAAACGGATATCGTCGAAAGCATAAGAGATAGAAAAATTTTCTGAACAAAAATTGAATGAATTCAAGTGTCGCTTATTTTTGTCTGAAAAATAACTAAAAGTTCATTCAGATCGGAAGGAGACAGTTGAGTCCCTTTCCTTGTTAATAGTTAAAAAATCATGTTATATGTATGTAAAATCATATTCGGTAAAATGGAAATTCAAACACAATATTTACAAAATATTTATAAATATTTATAAGGCTTGTTTCAAATATTTTGTGAATATTTTTGTGGTCTTAGATTGCATAGATCATAAATACTCATTGTAATCATTGTTACTCATTGTGAAATATTTATTGTAAATCTTGCATAATAAGTATATTTAAGTAAATGCTGCGGAAATATTTAATAAGACATTATAATTGAAATAAAAAATACTTAATAGAAATATATATTTATGTTTATCATAACATTGAATAAACTAATAATTAATTAGAAAATGAACAATTGAGAACTTTAATAATTATTATTAGTGGTAGCGGTTAGTATGAATATATTTTCAAACATAATGTGTTTTACATTTCACAGTACACCGATTGAACGTTTCGGCTCACTTCGAGCCACTTGCAGCGGCATAATTGCACGCAGAATCGGAAAACTATAATGGTGATCACCAGTGCTGGTGATCATCATAGAATGCAGCATGGGAAGTCTCCCCTTACATTAAATGTTTAGTCTATCTTTTAATAACATTTCGAATAAAGCTTTATATAAAATAATGTATAAAATATTCATATAACATTTAAAAAAATGAATAATAACAAATATTTATCATAAATATTTTGTGCTGTCTGGAAAACTAGTTAGAATTCGATCGTTCTCCAGCATACATTCCTTTAATTAACATTTATTTAATTTAAATAAATGTTTAAGATATCATGTAATTATTGAATATAACTGCTGTTAAATATATAACCAGATTAAAGAGTATAGGTTTACTTTACTTGCCTATTTTATCAGTTTTGTAGAGAAGATAGAATTCCTGTTATACGTATCCTTGCACGATTTAGAAACCGTTTCCTTGGCGAAGAAGCATTAAACTAAAGAAAATGTGACTCAAAATTTTGACCACAGTCAAGTTTAGTATATCGAAAAATCTAGAAAATGAAAACGGAAATAGAAAGAAAGAGAAAAAAGAGAGAAGAAAAAGAAGTTATGTATTTAGATGCATTCAAATGTGACAAGTGAGCGCTACTATTGGTATCTTTTAGAAATAAATGTCCAATTGGAAATGCTTATTTTTTTGCCCCTTCTTTTTCGCATGATTTTGTCAAAGGGATAGATAATGCTTAGTCTTTTAGAATTAGATTCTCACCACCGTATTGGCTACGATAAGTATTCAACAACAACGTCAACCAATATGATGGCAAGATTGTAGAAAAAACTATAAAAAAAAAGGTAGTCCGCAAATTTGTATTGTCGCAGTTAGGACTCATTTTTCTGAATATCAGGTTTTTCATTCTGCTATTCTGACTGAAAAGTTCCCACGAAACGTGGCATTCTAAGAATGGATCTGGAAGAACATGGATGGACATGGAAGAAATCCATGAAACGCATAATCTTTAAATAAAACTATATTTTTATAATTATAATTATATAACGATATAACTTTATAATTATATAACTGATTGTGAGTTATATAATTATATAGTGTTTCATTATAATTGAAACACTAAAATATTTTGAGAATGAGACGTGAGATTGAAAAAAGTAACAGATAAAAATTACGTGAATTCGAAAGAGATATAAAATAATACTATTAGTTTGATCTTGGGTGATCTTATCAAGATCAGGACAAAGTCATTTTGAATTTTTTTAATGGAACATTTTTCATTGCATATTATCATAGTTCACCTCAAGAGTTTTTCAAAACATTACATTAAGATATTTTTTCATTAAGTACTTTGCGAGTTATAAGGCTTGATAGTTACACTGAGAAAACAGATACAGTAATGCGGTAACAAAAAAAAGAGAATTATTGTTATGCCTATACTGTGTCGACTCTCTGGATCGCTGAATCCTATGTCCCAAGCGAGTAAGAAGAGAAATTCCCCGAATAGAGATGTTTGGCTTCGTTTTACACGAAGTTTTGAATTCTGAGATATCATCGCGCGCAAACATGTTTTTCTATTTTTTTTTCTGTTGTATAATTTTGGCATTAAAGAGTGTGTATTTTTCTGAGATACGTATTTTTCATTTCTGCGTGTTCGGAGAGTTAGTGCACGAGCGATTTCGAGTGGCATGAAATCGCAAACACGTCCCTCGAGTGTAATATTATTTACAAGTGGCCAATTATCATTGGATTATTTTGTTAAAATAGCAAAATACAATATTTTTTTGTTAGATGAACAAATTTTTTTTATTTAACAATATAAATTTATTTGATTACTTACATTTTGTAAATAACAATATAAAATTTGGTTTCTATTACAAAATAAATATTCTTTTAGTAATTTCAAAATAATATGATATGAATGAGGAGCGTTTCGTGAAACTGTCAGAGATAGCGTTTTTGTAAGAGAAATTCGACGTCTATTTGTATAAAATCGGGACGATCAGAGATCTCGTGCACTTCTCGGCTCTCACCGTACCATGGCCAATCATGTAACAACCACTTTTTCAGAGCGATTAGTAATCAATTCCTTTAAATCTATATATACTTTTGCTAACCTAAGGAAGTTTAGAAATGCTAAACATAATTTCACTCTGTAGAAAGTGAGAGACATATATTATTCTTATGTAATTGTTTTATTCCGGTAACAAAATGTTCTATTTCTAGCTACAAAAGATCTATAAACATCATACAAAACAGTTTTGTGTCATTAAATTATTAGCTCATTTAGTAAATTCAACAAATTGATATCGTCGCAGTAATCAATGGTTTGATTGGTCATATATCGATCAATAGTTTTTGTGTCAGTAAACAAAATTTTGCGTTGTTCATACAAAACATTTCTCTCAGTATACAATACCGCCGATATTAACATTACCTAAGATGCTCGATCGATGACAAACTTCTTGAATGTTGTTCAGGGGATCACAACCTAAATAACTGCATTTGTCAATCAATATCAGGGCCATTGAAGATTTATTTTCAATGGCTTCTCATTTTCATTTTTACATTTTAAAAAATAAGGCCAACTATCTCATATCATGATCATTTTTTACAAGAATTAGGTAAGATGGCCAATATACATACATTATAATATTTTAATATTAAATTTTGTATTTTATCTTTAATGTCAATAGTATTTATTATTTTAAGCTTCAATGACGTGTGATATTCAAATACTATTAAAAAATAACAAAAATAAAAGTATATTTTTTGCATTAAAAAATCTATGGCCATTTTATTTAAATTTATCTTTACGTAACATGAACTTATCTTACCCTCTGTATTAAAAATTGTGGTTCGAAGTCGATTAGATTGTAGGTCCTCATATGACTTGTGCGTGCGCGAACAGTATACAATATTATACGAAAGAGATGCGTTAGTAACAACGCAAGGCACTTGAAGAACTACGACTATACGACTATAGATTTTTATGGATGGTGTATATCAAAATCAATTGCTTTGATTCCGGAATCTTTGAAAAATTGTACATATCATACATTTTAATAGTTTAAAATTTTACACTTTAACAGTTTAATTTTCTAAAAATGATGAGACTGTGTCACATACAAAATTCTAAACACATTTTAGACTAGTGATAAATACACATGCACGCACGCACGACATACGCACACAAAAATCTTCCACCGATGGAAGCAGGGTCTCGCAAGATCCATGAGTTATAATAGAGAATTGTTTTTTGTTTAGAACTTTTTTTAATTGTGAAGAAAATGAATAAATGGATATTTGTTTCTATAATAAAAATGTGTTTTCATTTCTCCTTCTATATATTTGAAATAATTTACTACAATATTATACAATATAATAAAAAAACTGCTTTTAAACATTTTAAAATAATTTTATTCTTGGGTCACTTTTAACTCTGCGACCGCCATGCGTATATCACGACGTCCGCAGTCCGAGGGTTAATTTGATTTAATTATCATTTTTATTAAGTAAATATTTATTTATTGTAAGTAAATGTTTAGTGGTAGTATAAATACTCAAATAAATATTTATTAAAACGTAGTACGTAGTTTTTTTCTCAATGTAGTTAATAAATATAAAACCGGATTTGAGTTATTTTTATTCTTTCTATTCGAATCTTTCTATTTGAATATATTCAAATTTTTTCGTATATCAAAATACATTTATCATTCTAAAATTTCAAAAAATAAATAAACAATGTAAAGAAGTAAAAAGTGTTATTCAATGAGAATGTTGTCTTATTTAATTATATTACATAATACTTTATCATCATATATTTGTAATTCTAATAATTTTTTGGTAAAATACACTGCGAAATCAGCCTTTCCACTGTTTTGGAAAAAAATTTCTGAATTTAAATCTTAATAAATAATGCAGATCGATTATTAATAAACAAATTCAAAATAAAAAAATAGCTAAGAGCTATGAAAGTTTTCTATTCAATATTCAATGAATTTATGTTCTATTGTATTCTATTCTATTTTATTCTATTCTATACTTTTAAAGGAATGAAAGAAATATTTCCAAAATTCTATAGTTCTGACCCTGACCAGTCTACCCAATTCAGGTAAAATTTTTTAACAAAGAAGCATTTTCCATTAAAATGAAAAAGAAAATAGCAAAGAGAGTCATCGACAAACAGAATGCAATAAATCACAATCTGTACATTTTAGTTCCAAATTGTAGGTATAAATTAATAAACAATTATAATAGATTCGTATCATCAAAATAACAATAGATCGTTATATAGGGCGTCTCAGAATCGCTATTTCGAACATAGGTAGAGCGGACTAAATTGAGTTAAAAAGTCCTCTATTATTTTGCAATTTTAGCAATAGTTAACAAAATAATATTTAATAAAAATTACCGAATATTGGTTTTCAATAATTTTTAACTCAAGTATTATCAACTTTACAGAAAAACAGCAAGAGACAAAAATTATTTATCTTCTTTTCAAAGAGTTCTGAGAATTTTTTCAGAATTTTTTAGTACCGCATTTTCTCATGTTGGTAAAAATAGTTGTCAATAAAAAAATGCAATACTAAAAAATTGATAAAAATTTTTGAGAAAATTCTTAGAGCTCTATGAGAAGAAAATAAATAATTTTTGTCTCTTGCTGTTTTTCTGTAAAATTGATAATACTTGAGTAAAAAATTATTGAAAACTAATGTTCGAGGCGATATTTAGTAATTAATATTTTGTTAACTATTGCAAAAAATTGTAAAATAGTGAAGGATTTTTCGATTCAGTTTAATCGGCTTTACCAGTACACGAAATATTTGGCGGTAATTCTGGGACACTCTATATATCTGGCTGTGGCCATGAAAGCAAGACAAGACTATTTTTCGACCAAAATAAGTTTCGAAATTAAAAGACTAATTAAATAGAGTCGAATGTATGGCTGATGTATCGTTTATCTTGAGGAAACATCAGAAATGTTGAAAAAATCGTGACAAAGGTAAATTTAATTTATCATATATTCAATAAATTTAATTGACCTATCATATATTTATTTATTATCATATCAATATAAGTTATTATATATTTATTTATTATCATACATTTATTGATAAAAAGTTGTTAAAATATCAAGACATTCCAGGAACTAAACAACAAGGACTGTATTGTTACAATATGTAACTTTGAAGAGATTTTCAAACGACTAACGATGAGAAGAGTCCGACACAAAAATAAACATTTGATTTCAAATTCTAGCTTTGAATAACGAATATGTTTATCAAGTTATATATGTATTTAAGTACCTATTCATAATAAAGTTTTAATTACTTAATACATTCCCAGGATATCTCAATATCTTACAACTGTTAAATTTATTGCTGTTGATATAACGATTTCTTCCATCTGTTCTCGATATTTCCCCAAGATATACTATTCGATTCTGTTTAAGTAATAACTCTTTAATATGATATTATAATTTGTACATCTCAAAACTCTATTTCATTTTAGCCGAAAAATAATTCGAATATCCTCCTTTCATTTGCGAATATTCAATGAGAGAGAAAGTGAAAGCAAAAGAGACACAGAGGGGAGGAGAGAGCGAGACCGAGATGCTGTATATATGGAGAACTGCCGTGAAAAACATGACCTATCCTAACTTAATACTTCGTGCTCAATCGCTTCGTGTCGCGATGACGCCGTTGTATCTGTAATGACCATGAAACGGGTCTTATAACGGGTTATCTTGCGAACAATCCTTTTTTCTTAATTAAGTTCTTATTTAATATTTATCGAACGCTAATTAAAATGTAATTTTCTCTCCTTAAATAAAAAAAGATACGGTGTGATGCAGATTTATTTGATTTAGATAAAAATATTCTTGGTTTCGAATATTTCAACATCAAACAATAATTTCGTACGAAAGATAATTCCATAATATCTCGAATATTTTATCGATTATTATATACTGTTATTAATTTTGATCAATCTATTCGTCGAAACATTTTTCATTGATTATTAATGTATAAAATATTGATAGTTTCAAGGAAAGCACCTAACGATATTTGAAAATCGAAAAGTACATTACGTATAATGAAAAATAAAGTGAAATTTCTCTCTCGACTTTTCTGCTAAACGATATTATACTGTCGTTCTTTGTAGTAAACGTATTTTATCGAGTTTATTTTTACAGAGAAATTTAGAATCTTTTCCTTGAAACGAGGAAAGTTAAAGGCCATTTAAGCGAAAACAAGAAAGTTGGCCGAGCGAAACGGCAAGTTCGGAATCTAGATCGATGATCCGATTTATTAAACGGTAGATTACGACTCTGTCGTTCTGTAACAGACTAGAGAAATTTTACTTCCGTAGTCGAGAAAGATTTGAAATGTGCACGTCGATTTTTTTTAAGCAGTAACAAGCAGTATAATTTTTAGACTACGTATTAAAATTTAAATTTGAATAATAACAATAAAGGCACTTCTCAATAATCAAATATTTCATGTGAAGGGGTTTTCATTAGAAAAGGACAAGTAGGAAGTAATCACAATAATTATAATGTTTATAATAATCATGTAAACAATTCTAATCATAAATAATAATATAAATGAAAACTAATTTTAATTCGTCACGGTGTTTGTTTTCATCAGCTAAAATAAATTTATTTATGCTAACGAAACATGACTTCAAAGGTTCGAGTAAAAGATTAAGCTTTCTCTACTAAAGGTCAGTTACAATTCGTGCATGTGAAATTTGATCGTCTCGCAGTTACGAAAGATAGACTCATCCATCTCACAATACCAATACTTCTCTCGCACGAAGCGAGATCAACTTTCTTTGGTAGACAAAGGAGAGATGACTTTCGTAAAGTCATTTCGTATATTTATTGTCGATGTAAAGCATCGATTCTTCAACGCGTGGGATGTAAAAGCTGCCGCGATTTCTCTCATGCCTGAAAATTCTTTCTTGGCCAAATCTAGAATAGAGTTTTCTCCAATAGAATTTAATTAGACGCTGTTCTTTTTCATAACTTTTTTAATTTCCTACATTTAATTTCCTACGTTAAATATTTTGGCAAGCAAGCCTCTGATTAAAAATTCTACCCAAGTAAAATTTGCTTGCAAATTAAGACTTTAACTTCTATATACGTTATGTTGCCAAAAATTTTGAGTTACTTCGTAATTATTTTTATCTTTTTGAATTTATTATCACAGTTAATTTCTGCTTCATAAATGTATGTCCGTGGAAAATTACTTTAAAACACAAGTGTAAGAGCCATGAAATTATCGTTCCTTATAATGAAATTTTGTGTGCGTTATACTGTGATTTTTGTAGGAATAAGCAGTATATTATATTTTTGGAATCTTTGGAATTTTTTTTCATTTCTAGATTCAAATGAACTGAATTATTTCACGAAATTCACAGGAAAAAATTTGAGAAATGTTATCTGAAAAAAGGTAAAAAATGGATACAAAAACAAAAATGTACATTCTTAGCTGAAAGTTTGGAAACACTTACGATTTTTTCATAAAAAGTTAAATGTCGGTGAAAAAAAAATCACAGAAAAATATTGCGGCACTATATTTTAGAGTGCAAAGATAGGGATTTAAATCTGCGTTTGAACTTTTTCTACATTTTGTTCCAAAATTACATAAAAATGAAAATTAATATTTTTTGTAACATTTTCATTTTGAAGCGCTGCAGTTTAATGAGACACTATAGAAAAAAAATTATTATAAAAGATATCTTAAATATATTTTTAAATCTTAAAAAAATATTTTAGAGTAGCTTTCTAAGCTTTTTAAACTGCTTTTTGAAAAAAATTGGTATGATGATTTTTCGCAAAAAGACCAAATTTTTTTATTTGCAAATTATTTTATTGTGCAAATTTTAATGTTTAAAAATTCATTTTTTCTAAAATATTTTGTAACTTCGGAACTAAAAAATAAAAGAAGCTTATAAAAAATAAAAGAGAAAAACTTTTGATATGCTTGATTCGTATAAACCTTTTCAAAATTTTTTAAAAATTTTCTCCGACAGTCACAATTTAAAAGAGTTTTTTCATAATAAAAAATTCGATATCTTTGCGAAAATTCATCATACCAATTTTATCAAAAAGAATTTTGAAGCTTAAAAAGCCTACATTAAAATACTTTTACATTAAATTTTGTTTTATGATATTTCATCAAATTGCAGCGCTTCAAAGTAATATGAAAATATTGAATAAAATATATCAATATATTAAATTAATTTAAGAAAAAAATGTCATAGAAAAAAATTCAAAGATTTAAAGCTCTATCTTTGTGTTTTAAAATACAAATTCGAAAACTCCACAATTTCTTTTCGTATTTTACTTTCGTGAAATATAAAAAAATTGTAAATTTTTCTAAACTTTTAGTCGAGAGTATACACATATAAGATATATAGGGCACATAATACCTGACATAGGATCAGTCGTTTCACCTTTTAGAAATTTTACCTATGAGGTAATCCGCGCATGTGATTGAATAATCTTGCTTATTCAACAGATAAAATTTACCAAAAAATGGAACAACTGGCCCATAGAGTATTCTGTAAAGACTAATGCTAAGAAATTCCTGAAATGATTTGGATGGATGGACAAAGGATGGACAAAAAAGTTCGGCCACAAAGTTTTGTTTATCAAATAATTAGTAACGTATATATTTACAAAAAAAAACGAACTATGTCCAATAATTCGCAATGTCTTTTAAAGTATCCTCAAAATTATGTAACACTAATATATCGTTTTCATAATCATGAAATATATCATTGTTCTTTCTATGTTAAAGACATCCTCCGTAAGTTATATTACGTTTTAGTTTGCTAGGTTGTTACTTGAGTAATGATTTAATGAACACACAAAACTTTGTGGTCAAACTTATTTGTCACTCTGTAGACAGAATGAGCGAGTGAATGAATTAGTGTAAGTGTATGTATGTGTGGGCGCGTGTGTGTGAAAAAAAAGGTGGTTGGTGATGGTTTAAAATAAGAGAGAAACCAGATGGTCAGAGAAATATACAAAGGCCACAATCGGTAAAAGAAGTGAAAAATCGAAAATTATTTGTTGCCAATTTCCTCCGGGCGATAGCTGTCACAAAAGAGAGAAAAAAAAGATGAAATCCTTGCAAACGCGTAGGATAAATAAAGGGAAATAGATAAAGAAAAAAAAAAAGAAAAGCACGAGATCAATAAGAAAATTCAATAAGAAGAGATTAATTTTCTCGTTGCAAGATTAAGAGTTAATTCGAAATCAAGCGAGACGTTGAAAAGAATGACGTCGGACGAATTAAAACACGCGAGAATATTGTCTACATCGTTCGTGATCTCATCGGAACTCTCACTGAACTTATCGTAGTTAGTCATTCTACTGCCACAATGCCCACATACAAAAGATCGAAGATAGTACGACTTAAGCAGTAAGGAAATCGTAACATTGGATTCGCTACTGACGTTACATCTCTACTGTGATTGGCACTTACTGTTTACGTCTTATTACTCCAACATTTTTGTACGTGTCATGAGTTTTAGGTTTTTCTTACTCTATTAGTACAAAGGACGACAGCACAGAAATATCCGAATCCTGCACTTGACAAGTGATTTAGAGCCGGTTTCACTAAGGTTAGCTCTAATTACGGTTAATGAAATTTTATTTCTCTGCATATAACGTTACGTAACGTACGACGTTATATGTGGCACTCAGCAACGTACAGTACTGTGCAATAAATAACGTTATCATAATTAGTGCCATGATCCAGAAACAGACTATGATTAGAGGCGAATTACAGTTGTTAAAACAAATGGTGATAATGAAAAGCAATAGCAGAAACTAACCTTTTAGCAGACGAGTGTTAAAAAATGTGTACTAGTTTCTGCATTTGTTTTGCGTTTAAAGTGCACTCTTTCTTTCTGTTATATAATCTATAGATACCTTGAAATAGCATAAAATTTTCATTAAAGATATTTTAATATAATTATTCAATCATTAATTTAATTTAATTAATCTAATTAAATAATTAATTAAGTTAATTAAAATTCGTTATATAATAACAACAGTAATGCCAATGGCTAAAGCCTTCGATTATTGCAAGCTTCGAGATTCATAGATTGAGCTTAATTAACTTTAGTGCAACGAAACCGATGTTGGCGAGATATAACTGTACCTTTTCCTATTAAAGTACAAGGTAAAGTACAAAGGTAATGTAGCGGACCAAAAAAAAAAAAAAAAAAAAAAAAAAAAAGAGCGAGCAAAATCGAGCCCATAAAATCGAGCCCATAAGAAAGACAAGTGCGTGGCCGTTCATTTTCCTGGTACGCTAATGCGAATGACCGGTGGTGGAGAGCGTCTTAATGTGCGCTGATGAGAACATAAGCAGTGGGTTGCAGCTGTCGGCATAGCAAGCGCCGTCGGCCGTCCACCCGTCAAGAGTAATCTACGTGGAATATCTAAATTATACACGGTGTCCCGGAACTACCGGGTTTTGTCGCGTTCACGAGCTTCTAGAATGGCTAGGCGCGTAGTCCCTTCACGCACTAAATTGCGAATGTTTTGAGGCAGAGCGGTGAGAAAATATTGGTGACTTAAGCGATCGAGTTGAAAGTCGGATGACAAAGTTCTATTTTTAGATTCTTTTAAAAGACAAATTTAACGAAGAGGAAGGAGGCAAATGGAAGGGAAGAACTTGGACGAAGTTTTATTAAGACGTCCAATGTATTAAACAAATATTTTTTTTTAATTTAAATTAAAAAATTATTAAATTTGTTAATTAAATTTTTAAAAATTAAAAATCCCAGAGAGAAAAAGAAAGAAAATATTCTTTGAAATTTTTAGTAATTACATGGTTCAATTATCAAATTCTCTCTGAAGTGCCATAATAGATACCCCGAACATTTTTTCGCGCTGAACACGATTCTGTCAGAATTTGCGTAACACGTCGGGATTTTTAGTAAATTGGGATGAAATGGGCCAAAAACGCTAAAAAAATGGCGTTTTTGGCCCATTTCACCTCAATTTACTAAAAATCCCGACGTGGTATGCAAATTCTGACGACAGAATTGTATTCAGCGCAAAAAAATGTTCGGGATATGTACTACGGTAGTTCGAAAGGGAAAAAATGATATCAATCTGATTGTCAATCTGTTAACTATATAATTATTATTATCATATTTTTTATGCGTAGATTATTTTTTTTTTATTTCTCTAAACGTTATGTTATTCCGAAAGTTTTAATGAAACAAGATATCGAAGCATTATTTTGAAAGCCCTTACAATATCTGTAAATAAACAGCAATATCTGTAAATCAAAATCTGAGGCAGACGTTTGCGAATGTTTCCCTGTCAAACAGACCTATTTAGCGCAAAACGTGAGGCTAGAGTACGCATAGCATAGACGGAACAAACGCGTACCTAACAGCGAGTGAATAGCCATAGACACCGGTTCAGAAGCGCTTCATTATGCTGCCATGAAACAATTGAGCAGAACTATATTCCGCCGCGTGCATCGTACCATCCTACGAAGGGACGAGAGTGCGTTTCATGCATTCGAATATTTAGCGTAAAGTGCTTCGTCGAACTAGTTATCGCGCGCATGCGAACGATATATCGTCCCGCCAGCGCAAAGAGGGCTTGACACGACGAAAGAGTTTTCCAGAGATCCGATTAAAGCAAAACCGACGTAATTTCTACATGTATTAGTATTACATTCTGAGTTAAACGAGCGATTAAAAATTTAATCCGAAGGGACCATATAGATACCATTAAAAACTTATTAAATGTCATCACCGATAATAATTTATCTGTATTTTGATAATATCGATCAAAAGTTATTATTACGATTACGAACTATTAATTCCTTTAAATTCAAGAATTTATTCTTTCAAATTCTGAAACAATAGCTACGGAAGTATATTAATTCCTTTAACTTCAAGAAATTTTCTTTCAAATTCTGAAACAAAAGCTATGGAGTAATTCGAATAAAAACTCATTCTAATTTTAATTACATTTTTAATTATTTTAGAAAATACTCGAATATTCTATTCATTAATCATATACTTGCATTGCGATTGTGCTCGCTTCTCATATCAGCTTATTACATATCTCATATAAGCGATTGGAATATTACATTTTACTTTCCGATTCGATAGAGCTTCATTTTTATATTTCACAGTGTCTAACTGGACGAAAAGTGTATGCGCATCAACACACAGAAAGAGAGAGAGAGAGAGAGACAGACTTACTCCGCAGCTTTCCATTTATAGACGCGTGCTCGACGCAAATCCGCGGTACAGTACACTGTAAAAAGTCAATGATGATTGGAATACTTGCGCGCGAGCGAACGAGCGACGGTATTCAATCGACATCAATACACACGCGGCGGGACGCGAATGTAATTGAAAAGCCGCGCGCTCGCTCGAACCGCGAACGAAACGGATTTACAGAGTTTGCGGATTTTTATTGCCGACGATTATTAATAGGTAGTCGGAGTTTCGATTAATTAGAAAGCGCGCGCGCGCGCGCGCGCACGTCTCTTAATGGCACATTCGGATTCCTTTGTTCGGATTCTGTTGCCAGGCTGTCCCCCCTCGATGGTACATAATCGATACCGTGTTGGCGCGCGAAAGTCACGTCACGATTCATCGTCGTGCCTAACGATGATAACGTAGCAAAATCTCGTTACGTTGCTAAGTACATTCTACATCTCGCATTCTGCATCTCGATGTTGTTATCTTTTTTTTTTTATCTCAGAATCAATTCGGATTTTCACAAAGTACAAATTACAAATATTACATTCGCGTTAAATTAACAATGTATTAGGAAATAAAGATATGCTATAATGAAAAAAAATTTGGTAATGGCTACCAAACGCTTAGTGTGAAATAAGGCGCTAATTAAATTTTTTTGGATAATATAATAAAAAAATAATATTACTATTCTTTCCTAAATATTTAGTAAATATTAGCAAACGGTAAACTCTTTTTTTAGTATATGAATTCGTGACAATTATAATAAATGTATTACGAAAGTTAAAAAAATATAGCGATATTTGTAATATAATAGTACAAATATAGTGTTTACGTTTATATTGGAAGGAATAATATATATTATAAGGAATGTATATATTTTTAATACCTGAGAAATACTGTAGATCTATTTCTTAATTTGAAGTCGACCTTAGGTATTTCATTCCTGTAGCTCATTTATTTTTAACGTTTAATCTCTTAATAATGAGAATGTTTCAAATTAAATTTCTGCTGAAATAAAATCTGCTCTGAATTAATTGAAAAATGGTTTTATTGCCTCAATTATATTTATATACCTATTTACGCGCTCTTAAAATTTAAATTGCCATTAATTCCCTATATTAGATAGCTTTCTAGTTAAAGTGAATAAATTTTTAATAAAGAAAAAGAATCATAATCTGTAAACTTATTAAACAACACTCATTAATATCAATATCTATATTGTAAAGTATACAGATATTTTCGTGATACTTCTCAATGATACGTTCAAATATTTTTGACAAACGTGAATTTTTCCAAAACGATAATCTATTAACGAGAAATCTAATTAACATTGTAACATGTAAATCAAACACACGATTCAAATTTCAACATGAAATAAATTGCAAAAAAAACATACCTTTCTCCGTTAATTACAAGTAAAATCTAATTTAACGAAAGTTTGTTTTCAGTCACGATTGCCATATTTAATATTGAAATTTAAACGTGGATGTGTTTATTGACCATACGTGTTTAACTTTCCCGAAAGAAAAATTCACTTTAAAATTCTTTTTAAAAAATATCATTAAAAATAATATGTTAGTTTTGAAACAATCAGTAAGCCATATGAAATATGTAGGGATATGTAAATGATGATTCTGCAAAGTACATTATATGTTTTGACGTAAATGGCTGATTCGAAAATTGCTGGTTGAGAATTGCTGTCGATATTTAAATTATTTTAACTACATTTTGTGTGTCGTGCGTAACCGGAGAACTCGAATCGAGTTACGCAGACAGAAAGACTGAGTGGGTCGTGGGATGAGAGGACAGCGAAACCGAAAAAAAAAGATGAAGATAGCGAAGGGGAACTGATCAAAACGGAAGAGTAAAAGATGGAAGAGAAATGGAAGAAAGGCAAAACGGGGGATAGAAAAGTATATAGATAAAAAATGCAAAATTAGTTATTCAATCATTGGTAAGTCAAACTATGCAAATCATAAATCTAATATCAAGCGTACATGTATCGTATGTCACATAATTACAAACGTTCAAACATTAAGTTTTAATTCGAGGTTCAATCATGAAATCAAAAAAAAAAAAAAAAAAAAAACAATATCACTATGTATTAAAACTGTTAAGATCCTAAAACAATATTTTTCTACGAAGAATGTCGCTCCAGTAATTAAATTTAACATTCTGTAGAAGGAAAGCGCGTGCTGAAATGTTAGAACTTCATGGATCGTCGACAAGTATAGCGGTCCGATTACATTTCGGCAGAACTGCTTGATTTTGTTTTTCCAAAGGAACGCATATCGCGTTCAGCAAATTCGCCACGTTCCATACGCGGAAGGCGCACGCGGACGAGAATGTGCAGGTGAATAATGCAAGGCGGTGGTATACACGTGCGAGGGCGGAGCGCGCGTGCACGTGAAGAAGAATCGCGTGCACGCGCGAATTCGTCCAGATTCGACTGGAGTCGACTGGAGTCGACTGGAGTCGAGCAGGCTGGCCGGGCAGGGTTGGCTGCACGTTTTTCGAAACACAGAAAAGTTATGAAATATCGCGAGCGCCAGGCGAAACTTTTAATGCGCCGTGGTCCGGTGTGTAGTTGGCCCTCGCCTCTCCCTTATATAGGATATACACCTGCCTGCGCGAGAACCCGTCGCTATACAGAGTGCGAGAGGGGGAGGAGAGGTGCGCGAGCGTGCAACTTTTTTATTAAAAAAGTTTTTCGAAATAAAAATCAGACTCTCGTAGGACGGAGAGATACGGCTGCATACACATACATATTATATATACGTATGTATACGCGCACACGTACGTGAGCTCACCCCACGAGTACGCGCGCACGAAAGTGCCTTCGAGGAGTTGCGCTGTACGGTCGTACTGGAGAATACGCTTCGAGAGATGTATTCAGAAAGCCGGATATTGTAATCAAATCCATGCGGTGTCTTTTTAGTAAAAAATATAATTTTAAATATAGTTTTAGAAAATTTTCAGTTTTTTTATATATATAGTTTTAATTAAATAAAGTATATGGACTATTCAACACAGAAAAAAAAAAATAGGGTACCCTTTCAAAACATTCAAAATTGTACAATTTTCAGAAGATGATTTTTTTCACCGAAAAAACTCGGTGAAAAAGCATAGCAGACAAAAAAGTATTTTAAAAAGCTTTGAAACTTGTAGGTACTTTAATATGCTTTTGGTTATTTAAAAAAAATTTGTATCTTTACAATTCGAAATCTTAATAAAGATCACATTATTATATTCCCCAAAATTACATACAATCAACAAACTGAAGCTTAATATTACATATTTTATATCAAAAAATTTAATATTTTTACAAAAAATATAAAGTTTTTCTACAAAATATTTTTTTAAAAATTTTCTTACGATTTTTCTTGGCCAAATTACGCGACTTCGAAACTGAACCTGAATTTTTTATAATCAACTTCGAAACTCAGCAAAAAAATCATCCCAGACAAAAAATGAAAAAGCATTTTAAAGCTTAAAACTCGTATTTTTATATGTTTTTCAAAAAATTTTATCAAGCTGTTGAATGTACGTAATTTTGAGAAATATAATAATGTAATTTTTGTTAAAGCATAAAATTGTAAAAAATAACAATTTTTTGAAAAACGATCAGAAACATGTTAAAATACAAGCTACAAGCTTTAAAATGTTTTTTTTTATTTTTTTGTCTGCGATGATTTTTTACCATGTTTCGGCGATCTGCAAATTGTACAATTTTGAACGTTTCAAAAGTATTCCCTATTTTTTGTTGCGTAATATATTTTAAAAAAAGTTTATAGTAATAAAAAGTATCAAAAGATTCTTTTTAAAGGATTACTCGAGCTTAGTTTAAATAGAAAAGTCGAAGGAGCACGATTTTTAATAAAAAAAATTCTATGAAATAAATTTCTAAGATATCCAGTATTACATAATGAAAGCTTTAATGCTCATACTAAAATAATTTTTAATTTTTTTAAAATATTCAATTATCGTATTTTTAATGTAAAATGAAATAATAAAAAATCGCAAAAAATTAACGGTTCTCTTCAAAAGAAGTCTATGCACCATTGCCGATTCCATTCAGGAACGCGCGGATTGCGAGAATAAGGTAGAAACGTATATTACCAATTTATGTTACTAATCTAGTCTCGGTAACTGGAGACCGAGGGAGGCTTGGGGGCGTTCTTTTCCTCGGGAGGAAAATAATTTCGTTCGCGGATGGTTAACGAGAACGACAACGATCGACTCGACGTTGCTTCGTCCTGCGGAAACCGCGCTCCCTTCGTCATCTCACCCCCTTTCTCTTCCACCCATCCTGCATATA
>NW_011626920.1:176399-190108 GCF_000204515.1 Acromyrmex echinatior
AAAGGGGCCGCGCTCTCTGCCTGACTTTTTGTAAAAACTCCCCCCTCCCCCCCCTCCCACTCACCTCCACCGCCGCCACCGCCATCACCTCTGCGTCCTCCTCATCCTCTCACCACCTCCTCCTCCTCCTCCTCCTGCTCCTCCATCTCCTCCTCATGCTCCGTCTACTCTCTTCTTTCTCCTCTCCCACCTCCTACACCTCCACTTTTTAACTCTTCGTTGTCTCGTCTCTCCTATGGTGTTTTGCTGTACACGCTCGGATGTGCGGCGCGTAGATATATCGCGCTATCGCGGCGAAGAATTTCCAATATGATGGGCGCGCGCGGGCACAGTCGCTCCGATTTTCTCTTTCTTTTCTTCCTTCCCTTTCGTATAGACGCGTCGCTGTGTTATCGTGAATTCTGAGAGGAAGGGTGCAGAGCCGCCCGCAACTGGTTGCTTGAGGATTATGCTTGCCGCACTACGATGATGATTCGTCGAGTGGGCACATTGTTGAATTCCGTGGCGCATACGCGATGAATAATCACATATTGTCACGTACAATTGTCAAAAGTGATATAGCAGGAGAAAGAGGAGAAGAGAGTATTTTCAGGCAGAAAATATCGGAGGAATCTTGGTGTCATAATTAATATTTCGTGCGATTATGAAAATACGTTTATACGTGCGAAAACCATTTCACTAAAGTAATGAAAATTCAAATAAACCTGATGAGAAAAATAAAAAAATTTTTTACACGTATTTGAAGAAACGTATTTCTAAAAGAATTACACAGTTTATGAATAACTAGCTGTAGTAGGACAAAAGAAATAATTGATTTTTGTTTTTTAATAAATATAATATTCATGTGACATTTAATTATTATTTAGACTTTTTTTAATAAACATTCTAATTTTACGTGGTTATAGAAAATTAATGTATGTCAAAAAATTTCTGTTTAAATAACTAACTTTATCCGTCTTCATACGATCGACATTTATTCTCTCTATCTTCAAGTTATAACTGTTTACGTTTTAGTTTTGTTACGATATTGCATCACGATACTCGTGGAGAATCTTATAAGATTCTAGAGACCACAACAGACACATTATTCATCCATTCGTGTTTATAACCGTTCATAAGCGAGATATGAAAACTGCATCTTAATATATCCCAGTCTTCCGAAGAATAATGTGTCTCAACTCGCTCAGGATTCCCGCCAGTCGTACGTTTCGCTTGGCGAGAATCAGAAAAGGAAAAAGAAAGAAAGAGAAAGAGGGGCAGACTAGACGATTTTCAGCCCATCCTCGCAAAATTACCATCCGAGAGGTGGTTTCCGCGTAACGAAGTGCGGTCACCGCCTCTCGCATTTCCGCACGCTTCCAGGAAGAACGACTTCTGCGAAACTTTGCTGAGAGCCAAGAGCTTCGTGTCGCACGGCGACGGCGGCGCTGACCGCCGATAAAGTTGGATAAAATTCATTTCGCAATTTAATCTCCAACAAAAACTGAACCGTTCTTTTGAAAGGCTATATTGCGAAAACTTGATTTCTTATATTGTATTAAAATTTTTTTATACTTGACAAATTCCATTCGTACGTGGAAAAAAATAGTTTTACTCAAGTCTAAAAATTTATCTAAATCTGTGAAAATAATTTTGTTGGGTCATTAAAATAATTATGTAGGACTTATAAAGGTTGATGATAATGCTGCAACAAATATTAATATTTTAGCAACTAGTTTCTTATATAGAGTATCTTACATAATTGTTTTGATATGTTTTGATATAAAGGCATAAAAATTATTTTTAAATCTATATCTTGCTAAATTTTTAGGTACTTTGGCAAAATCGTTCTTTTCATATTTTTTATTCATCGATGTCGATTGTCACAAAGCACTTTAAAAGCTCGATACACTGATCTTATTCGTGAAACGGACTGAAGTCAAGAAGTCGGCAGGAATAGCATACATGATAAAGCTATCAAGAAACAGCTATAAAATTGTATGTTGCGGTTTTATAAGTTGCTTAAATAAATTGATCTTAGTCTATTTGGAAATTGATTACGTTTGTAACAAATTTAAAGCAATATTTGAATATAAAATATTGAAAGAAAATTTTATTCAGTTTTCTAATGAAAAAATTAATACACAATTATCGAAGGATTAAGTATTTAAAAGGTCAAATTTGGGAATAGAAATATGAATTAATAAAAAAAAAATGAAATTCACTTATTTGCGTATCGAATTTATATACTTTACCACGACGATGACATGAGTGATAAGTGATATACGACGAGCTAGAGTTTTCGCTGCCAGATATAAGCGACCTAGAATAACAGAGCACGCGATAATGTCAGGCTTTCTCGGCGAACTCGTTAGATACATCGATCTTCACGATTCATTATTACGAAGGCTGTTCTAGAGCAACGAAATATTTTCTTTAGTTGCAGAGTCTGCGGTTGAAAAATATAGGATCGATTTATTCTTAGAAACAGTTATGAAAGATTTAAGTATTACCTATTTTCGTTGAATTTATTTATCAAAACATGAAAATAATTTCTTTAATTAATTAAAGAAATTTATTTCGAAAATAAGAATCAAAATTAGACGATCATATTCAGCATAAAGAATCTTCACTTTCTTCAAGCATGAAAAAGATGATTCCGTGAAGTTCCAATACCATAACTCGTAGGTGCGCGTCTTCGAACGGCGGCATTGTTGAAGGAAACATTATACGAAGGTTAACGCTCGTACAAATATTTCCGTAATTTTTTAGGGGAAGTTTTTCTCTTAGATACGAGGAAATTCTATTCGCGCAGCGGTCGAGTCGAATGTTATGCCAGCTTGGGTTTCGCCGGAACTCGAGAGAACGACGCCGTGAGTCGTCCTCTCCAGGATCTCGCGAGTATCGCGTACCGACGTCGTGCGATGTACCTGAGCTTCCCTCATTCCTGCCTCCTGCCTCGCCTATTCGCCGTTTCTGCCATGAGTTCAAAGCTCGTACGAGAGTGCGGGAACTTCCGGCGATTTGAGCGCATTCCTCGACGACGAACCGCAAGCTTGACGAGCGCTGTGATCGGATTGAAAATTATTATTTACCGCATTGTGAATTCTGTTGGCAAATAATTTCGCTCGCAAACTCCTGAAGGTCTTTGCTAATCTTTCGAGAATTTCAATCGACAGTTTAACATTCCGCTTTTGTATTATACGTTCGACCGCAGGTATCAAGAATAGCTAAACGCGACGTGTAAACGTATAAATATACATAGAAAGGTATAAAAAAACGGTGCGAATAATTATATACTGCCCACTTTGAAATTCAAGGTAAGACGTGTTTCAGCGACCTAGTCGTTGGAGAATCAAGAGCGGAAGCTTACATTTTAGAGCGCGATTGCGTTTCGACCTTGTCCACTGTACTCGATCGCCGCCGGTTGTAGCTGTTCTCTTTCGAGATTGCTCGAGCTGTCTCGCGATCTATTCTAGCGTCGATCGCGCGAGATCCTCAACTAAGAAATTGGACGTCACACATACGTTTGATCCCGCATATTTTTCAGGGCCTACTTAAGATACACTGAGAGAAAAATGTTTGGTATTTGTAACTATAATTACATATTACTATAATTATGATTATTGCTGCTACAATAATAATAATAACAGTAACTATGTATATAGCTGGCAACCTAAAATGACTATAATTATAGTTATTATAATCATAAAATAGTTGAAATTATCATAAAAATGATTCGTGATTACAATTTTATAATTATATTTTGAGACAATCATAAAAAATATGATTGTCCCAAAATATAAATTATAATATAGTAAAAGTAATATGTAATTATACTTACAAATACCAAACATTTTTCTCTCAATGTAAAATAAGATAGATTACGCATAACGCAGAGAATGAGATATCACCCCACGCATTTCAGTCTATTTTATGCATCAGTAGGTCTACTTTTCTCTTTTTCTTTAACATTGGGAAGACAAACAGAAAAGATGAATTATGCAAGAAGACTAAAAAAGAACAGACTTTATCTTATTTTATCGTAAGCAGGTCCTGAGAAATGTGGCGGATCAATCAAAAATTATCTAAACGGTGTGTAATCTCTTACTTGAGGATTCTAAGGGCGGTATTCATCAGTCTGTTCTTATTTTAAGATTGTCTTAAGTAATGTTTTAAGACGCTAATGCCCTCTGATTGGTTCGTGATATCGTAAGACTGTACTTAAGACGATCTTGAATATAAGAATCGACTATGAATATACCGTCCTAATTGTGGGGAATGAATGATGTCATCGAAGATCCGATATCTGTCCGGGTAAATCTGTTTACGAAAATACAGCGCGGAAGGAACGCACCTAGCACGTGAGAGTCGTAGACGCGTCGTGCGCGAAACGCGATACTCGGCAACACGAGAGTGCACGTGCGAACGAACGAGAAAAATGCGTTGCTGACCCTCGTCCATACGCGTGTGAAATAAACGTATAAGTGTATCAGGAGACCCCGGTTTGTTCGTGGCGACTACAATCCGTATCCGTAACGCCACGAGAGTTTCCATGGTTCGTGAAATACGCGTGACATAAATATGCTCCGTTTCTCTTTTAATTTACGGATTTGGAAGTTTGAAAAATTCCCACGTGCTGCCACATTTTATCTTATCTCGCTGAGCTAAGTATAAATTTCTAAAAATAAGGTATATGTGTAAAATATAAGATAACACTTGGCCGATAGATACAGCGATATTAATGATAAAAATATATCTTTTAATGGAATATATCGTCGAATCAATAAAGATAAAATACGTTTAATCCATGCGCAGAATCTACTATGCGTAACGCGAGGTTTTGCTTTTCTTTTCCCTGGAGTCGATTCGCCAGAAAGCTTCCAATATCGTGGATCTTATTGTACATTGGAAGTTAACTTTCTTTACATCCTATCGAAAATAATTTAAGATATGATTAACTCTTTAAGATATGATATACTACTAATATTTCAAAACATTTTTTAAATCAATCAATCAAATACTTCAAAACATTTATGTAAGACTCTGACTAATGTTTCAAAATTCACTGCCAACGTTGAAAATCTATAGTTTACTTTATATGCATTAGACTTTCTAAATTCTTTCGAGTGGAATCTCATTCTTGAGAGATTGAAAATGTCTCTGTCACTCTTTTTCAACACTGGCAGAATTTTCAAAGTATAATTCTTCAAAGAATTTAGAGAATAGATTTTCAGCACTTTGGCAGTGAGAATTTTAGAATACAACCTTTGACTCTCAGCCATTCGTAGCATCGTCGATGCTTATATTCACACCTTGAAAGAAAAGCCGTAGCCAATCAAAACTCGCGCTTTAATAAGCAGGTAGTAAGCAGTACAGAAAGCCGAAATTGTCGATTACCAGAGCGATTTCTGATTGGCTGCTGCTTTTCTGTCAACGTGTTCACACACGCCCTTAAGATGTTATAAGCCAATCACAAAACTGTATCTTAAAGATCTTAAGGATCTTAAAAGTTACAAGAGATGTATGAGTCTGTTATCTGTGACTGAACTAGTATACACTTTTGGAACTTGAAGTGAGGTATATATTTGATATTTGTCGAAAGTGAGAAAGAGAGTGCTAGTGCAGTCTGGCGCAGGAATAGAAAACGGACCAAAGGTGGTCTTAAAATAAAAACAGACTATGAACTGTCCTTTTAGACGTCGATAATTTAGATTTCGATTTCCCGCCCGATGGCGCATTCACACGTGGGTCGAACGTATCAAATGTGTTACATAACATCGCGCGCAGCTACGGGAGCCGGGATTGTCCGGTCTTTACCGTCTGCGAAGGACTCAATTTTTCTGCGGCATTATTCATAACATATTACCGCTACCGCGTACGGCGGTACCATACCGGCACGGAATTACCGGCCCGCACGCATACGCCATTATACACGGCAACTTGTTCAACGACGCCCACTTGTTCATAGCTGCCAGCCCCCTTTTGTCGACGTACAAATGCGCCGTAATTAGAAAAGTGTACGTGTAAGCGGCATGTTCGTTGACACTACAACGGCCCCCGCTCTACCACTTGTTACCCTCCCCCTCCCCTCCCCCTCGTGCTCCCCTATCGCTGCGTGGAAGAACGTGGTTACATTCAATATTGTATGCATCACGCTACGCGAAGCGTTGCGCGCCGTTGGCTCTTCCCTCTTTCTTTTTCTTCTTCTTCTTCTTCTTCGCCGTTATTATTCGTGTCAACCATCTGTGTAAGCACGACCGCCGCGCGTCAGCCACGATCGGCTATAGTCAGTGGATGAACTCTCGTTCGCGATCGATCGACTCTCCAATTCCCCTGGTGTCTTCTTACTTCGCGTTTCTGCACGCGACAGTCTTTCTCGGTCCGAACGATAAAACTTTTCACCAGACAAAAAAGATTTGTTTTATTCAGAATTTGATTAAAAATGGAAAATGACAAGAGAGATTCGGCAAATTTCCCCCTTCTCTTAATTATCGCAAACATCGTTAATGAACAAAAGTATTTTCTAACGGATAAAGGCATTTTCTAATAATAAAGTTTTTGGAAATAAAAAATAAAGGCAAGCAATATAACGAATTAAAGGAATTAAATCCTGCAAAATTTAATTCAAATTTAATTGAAATGAAATAAATTTTTGCGATATTCGCAAAAATTTATTTCATTTGTAAAATTAAATTATTATATTAAAATAGTTATTATTTATATAAAAATATTGCTTGAAGATTGCTCGCCAAAATGCAACAGAATGCGATTTAAAAGATATATTTATATCTATTTTAATTTTTCATTATAAGCGTGAAAATAAAATTGTAAAAACGAAAGATTCTGCGACGAGAAATCTCTTCAATGCTCTTATAAATTAAAAATTTGTGTTTTACCGCCGTAGAGCTAAGCTGATTTTCGGAGAATCGGTTGCGCCGTTAAAATGCAACAGGTTTTCGAGACGGGACGGATCCGAGTTCCCGATCTTGCAGAACATTCCATCGAGTCCTCATCATTCGATCAAGGCCTCACCCTTTTCGCACGGTCGAACGAAGAAACGCTTTCAAATTCTTCACTCATGTGTTTTTACAAAGAAGCCGCCATTATTTTTATAAAAATGAACGACAGTATTAAATAGGTTATTCTTAAATCTTTATTCACAAAAAAAAATATTTTTAGCGTAATTCTTGTAAACATAATTCATAAACTTCCGCGATAATCTCATTACGCTAAGCAGACATTAGTTCAATGAATATCTCTCGCTGTCTGGTAAAAAAAAAGATTTGCTTATAAAATATTCATTAGATTATTATCATAATTAAATGCAGTGACATAAATTAAAGTAAGAAATAAATGTATCGTATGCTTATTCGTGCAAACATGTCAATGGTTCCTTTTATATATATATAGCTCACCCTCTCCTCTATCCTCTCCCTTTTCCCTCGCATTATAGTAGCTTACAGTCTCGGTTGTTAGACTCGTTTATCTGTCACTACGCCAGTCCCAACCGTCATTCCCATCGTCAGCGAATCATAAAATTTCACCGACCAGATATACGATACAATTCTGCGTCTCGGCTGTACTGCGTATACTATACGACGCAATTAAAACGAGTATAATGAAAAGCGGTGCAGTATCTTCGTAAACAGGTAATAAGACGCTGTGCTACCAGTGCGTCACATAGCTACATATCTTGAGAATTGAAAATATTTATCTACCGAATTTTCAATCGACAGTTTACACGTGCGAAAATAGAACGGCCGATAATATTCCGCAACCATTGCATATGATGTTCTATTGTTTTTTAATGTATTTAATACTCATGTTGCTCTTTGTTCCCCGTATTGTCTTTTATCTACAGCTCGCGTCTGTCCCTTTCATAATTATTGAATTATATCACGCGCCGTTATAATAAGTATAATGCAAGAATAATAAGCAATGTATTTTAATGTGTTATAAATACTATCATAGCTGTATGCGTGAGACTCTCTTTGTTTATCTATAATTTGATTAAAATACGTTCCTGCCTTGCTCTATAATTGTAATTCTGATATTTTCCTACATTTCGTGAAGAATTATTTGATTATTAAATATTCTAACAACGTATTCCGTACGATCTGAAAATCTCATTTATCAACAGAAAAACACAGAAGAGATCGTGGCATGAAATTTTCGATAATTGCGGAATAAAAAAAACGTCACGAGACGTACGATTATTTTCAAGTCCTGAAATAATCTATATTTCTTGCGAACTTCATATCGCTCCTATTATCTCTTTCACTGTTTCACCTATTTTTACGAATTAACATTATTATGCACATGACATTCGTGATTACGACATATTCGAAATGTCAATTACGGATGCATAGCTTCCCACGAGTTTCCCTCTTGCGATTCAACACAATAATTCGACGTAGTAGTTCCGCGTAATTCTCTTCACCCCCGTCGATTAAAAATTTCTCCCCTATCTCCGGCGGATCAACCAGCGTCACGCGACATCCTATCTCTCCCTAGCATCGGCGGGAAGGAAAAAATCGAATCGCGCGCCGATCGATGTGCACAGCTGGTTTCCTGCTGCACACGCTGCACACGCTGCACACGCAAATACGTCCCGTACTACGTACGTGTACGTAGCGCGCGCTGCGCCGTCACGCACGTGCGTGTGCGTATGCCTGTGCCTCTGCCTGTGCATGTGCTTATGTGCACAAGCGTATCCACGTATCCACGTATCTACGTATGACGCGGTATGTGCAACGTCGCTGCGTGACGCGTACGCGTACGCGTAGCGTGCTTTCACGAGAACGCACGTGTGTTAGGTCCGTCCGCCTCGTCTCCTCTCTTCGTCCCTCTGACCACCCGTTCGCCCCGCTCCGACGAAATCCGCGCGCGATTGGCCGCTGCAACGACTCCCTTCGTCCCGACCCTCCGCTAGTCTATGGACGACCCATTCCATTCAGTCACCCGTACGGATTCGAATGTAACTACGATACCACATGCTTCTTCCCCCTTCTCTCTTTCTCTCTTCCTTCGCTCGCTCGCTCTTCCTTCTTTCTCTCTGTTACTCCTACAAACAGCGACGACGTTTTTCTTTCTCTTTCCTTTTCGCTCTAAACAACGCGCTCCTTTTGTCTTTCTCCCGTCCATAGACACCGCGGAGCGGTGTACGTTGCGGAAACGTTCGCACAGGTTTCTAACCTGACCTACGCGAGTGAAGCACGGCCAGGGGCGAGAGATCCCGATGCAATGTCATCTGGCACCGGCGAGGTAAAACGAGAGGCAGGAAGGCAACGGGAAAGAGAAGGATGTGGTTTCCTACGCTGGTTACAGTTCCTTTTTCTTCAGAGAACCGGGGGGATGTTTATCGAAGGCCCCAAAACGACGGTCGTCTTTTGGTCCTAAATGGCTGTCGGCGGTCGCTTTTACTCTTAAAGGTCTTTAACCGTTTAATACGAAGAAATACAGAATTCGCACATCGGAGACAGTAGCCTTGACGTATTCTTTACGGGATCTTTCAATTCCAAATATCACTTACTAGAACTCTTCATTTACATTTTCAGAGTCTAATTTTGAACAGTATGAAGAAGATCAACCGATGACATTAAACACTCATGAGTGAAAAATGCTATATTCGGTCAAGGTGATTCTTCATGTCTAATAATATTTCTTATAAATTTCGTACAATTTCCAGTTCAAGCGAATTGTGCGCCGATTATTTCGGTCTTGAAACTATGCAGTCTTAAAACACAGTCCTAAATTGAAACTGGAGTTGTAATATTACAAATTGATAGGCAATTTAATATATTATTGATGCAAGTAAGTATCTCAGAAAGCTGTTAATAATTTGACGCTATAATAAGCATCTTGAAAACTGTAAATAATTTCTCGCGAAAAATATTATCTCAGTCGATATTCAAAAACATATATACACATCTAAAACTTCACTGACAATAGAAAACTAAATTACATAAATATCGTTTGAATATGTATAATTAGTTACATGTATAAAATATTTTTTTTTCTGGTTTATTTATTGTAACGGACCGGACGGCCGGAAATATCCCGAATCCATCGTCGTTCCGAGGATGTAAGTGATACTAGGAATTGTAGAATTTACAGCGGATGGTAAGAAAAGACACACGATAACATACGGTTACCTATGCTGTTCCTCGAACTGCTGGAAACCGGCTTGCACTGTTGAGAGACTTCGTGAACGATGTGATGTATCAGTCGGCTCGTTTCCGGATAGCTCACCTACACCGATCAGTCTCGTGATTCAGCACGCGAATCACTTCTCTCGTCTTACAAAACTGCACTGATGCGTAAATCAATTTGGTTCACTGAACAAGTCTTTCTCCAGTTTAAGGATATTTGACGAAATTCTGGGCGACGCGACGAAAAGATAGAGTTGTCATTTATCAGAGTTTCAATTATTAGATAAGAAAAAATGAAGGAGCAAGAATGTAGTTTACACGAAATATAAAGATTGATTTAGTGTATCATAAGGAGCATAGTTATCAAAAAAAAAAAAAAAAACTATGAGAAAAAAAGACCAGCAAATGATGGATAATTTTTCCCCCCCAGTTTTTTATAGTTTACGATTCTAATCTTTATCACAACTATAGACAGTGGATACGGTACCGTTATCGAGGGCACACCGATATCTAATCATACTTTTAGTTAAATATATTAAGATTGTAAATTGTCTATATTTTCAAAATCGCTTGAGATTCGAATACGAAATAAATTTATGAAAAGTTTCTTTTTTGTTTAACAGAGTAATCGTAACACTTGGAAAATAGCGATTGCTTTATTCTTATCTGTGTTACAATTATAATACTGGAATTGTTACGTTTGTGATAACTTCGTAATTAATTTACTTTGGCGCGCGGATTAAACGACAGACGTAAACTGCTTCGCTAGAAAGGAGAAACGATGTTATCGTCTTGAATGTTTCTAAACATCACGACGACGTGAGAATGTTGCTCCGTCACTCGCCTCGAATGGAAAAGCAACAACGGCCGTTTTCCACATTTTGCACTCGGTTGCGCGATACGTTAAAATAGCCGACTATATAGTCTCTCGAGACTCGAAGAAGCTCCGGTTGCCCTCGCATAGATGTACGCGAACACACGCCGTCTCTCCCTGTCTCTCCCCCCCCCCTCTCTCTTTCTCTCTCTCTCTCTCTCCGTCTTCTTCTTTCTCACATGTTCTATCGTTCCTGCTTCGTCTCTCTCGTACCCTTTTGTCCCGACAGAAGAAACGCGGGTCGAGGAGCTTGTGCCCTCGCCGCCGCCGCCGTTAGGTACGCGAGCGTGGAATTCGCGATTCTATCGCGGCACTCAACGCTATATAAGCCGTTTCAAAGTCAACAGTCATTTCTCTCGCATACAGATCCTAATAAATGACAGAATAGACAAGTCGATTTATTAAGAAACAATATACTGAAAGAAAGAAATATTTTAATAAATTATTTGTTTAAATAATGCTAAATACAAAGATATATTTATTTGATACGAGAGCCAATTTGACTTAACTATCATTCCTTTTTGAGTAAATATTTATATATTGTAAGTAAATGTTTGGTTGGCACTATACGTCAAATAAATATTTTGTAAATTTAGTATATTTTTTCTCAGTGTAGTTTCATCTTCTGAAAACGATTCTTTTGCTCATCATTGTCCGAAATGATAAAATAAGTTTCTATGCAAAAAAAAAATGGAATTTCATATGTACAAAGGAAAGGTTCTATATAGCACAGGCATTGCAATAATGGTTAAATAATTGTCTATTGATATGTATGTCTATTTCTGTGCTGAAAAAAAATGATGTTATATCAACAGCATTAATTTAATTTAAAATAATTTTGTTGATTTAATAATACTATTAACGAAACAATATGTCATGCTCTTGTTTTAATAAAATTTTAGTAGTTTTATTAATACTGTTATTAAATTATCAAAATTGTTTTTATTTAAAATAATATTGTTAATACAATATTATTTTTTTCACTGTGTACCACTATAGACTAACTTTAATCTCGGTATAGTTTACTCTATCTTTTTTATCAATCTTACAAAACAAAAACATAAAAAATAAAACCGAGATTAAGTTAATTTACATTACGTTGTTAGATATCAAAGAAGCAATCTAATTCTCTTGAGTTATAATATATAATATTATGTTGTTTTTAACTTTCATGTAAATCAATGTCAAAATGTAAATCAATGTCAAAATGTAAATCAATCCATTTCAGTGGTTTCAAAGTAAATAACGTCCACATTAACTTATGCATTTAGTAAATAATAAATTAAATTTGAGTTAAATTTAATATTCTCGAATTAAATTGTTTAACTTTATCGTTTTAGTTAAACTAATGATATATTGAGTAGCAATGACGATCTACAGAAATGATTAAAATAATTCAAATCGGGTATAGTATGACATTATGAATTTAACAGTGTAGAAGAAATGGATAGTAGGAAAACATTTTGTACGCGATCATAAAGAAATCCCGAGGGATACACGAAAACTATAGTCATAGACAATTCAATATACACTATAACAATTTTCGATTGAGCCGATCGAGACTACAAACACGTTCCTGTGTCGACGCGCGGCTTCGATCTCATCTTTTTTACCGTGAGATCAATCGATATTGATGAGCAACGCGCATAAAACTTTCACCGTGGCGAAGCTTCTTCGGTCGAAAAAGCGAAACGGAAGCGGGAAACAGCGAGCTGGAAGGAAAGGAAATCGTTGGAGGAGCGAGCATCGAGTATTCGAAGGAACAGTCGCGGGCGGCCGCTAATAATGCCTCCTATTCATCTCCCTCTTTGCGTATCTTCGCTTGAACTTAAAACTCTCGGCCCGCGAATACGCGAGCGAGATACATCCACGCTGGTAGGAGGAGAGGAGACATCTGGTAGCGGCGGTTTCCCCAACAGCCACGAGTACGTGCGACGCGCTTCACGCATCGCTCTCGTCACACTTTCGGACGGCACGCGTGTGCGCACGCACGCATGCACGCACGCACGCATCAGCGGCGCAGCAAGAAGGATTGGGGGAGGAACACTTTGGCGATGGGAATAGAAAGGGACAAGTTTATTGTGTTCTGGAAAGAACTTGCCATAACAGGAAGTAATATGCAATAAAAATAAAACGCACGATAAGATAAGCGTATCGAGACCAAGTATGCATCGGCGTACGGGACCAAGAAAAATGTAATAAGAGATAAAGAGAAAGAGTTAGAGAGAATGAGAGAGAGAGAGAGAGAGAGAGAGAGAAAGCGAATTTATTTTTATGCCCCGGGATCAAATCCCCAATGAACGATAGCAATAATCATTATATGAAACTGATAAGTCCGTTCAATAACAAAACCCTAATAATGCTGGAGAGAAAAGACAAAGCTCCACAGGCACCAAGTCCCATAATATTATGGGCATTTGAGGACACTTGGTAAGGCGAACAAAGACGAGACCGCGAGATGGGAAGGAGACTGGAAGGAGGAGGAGGGAAAAAAAAGAAGGAGAAAGGAATGAAAAAGGAAAAGGAAGAATAAAAAAGTCGGCGCGGACAGGAACGAGAGATGCGAGGCGATCGCGAGCAAAGGGCACGTGTAATTGGACAGCGAAGGGCACCTCTCTCCTCGCTCGTCGGCAACGCGCGCCCTCCCGCGAGGCGAGAGACGTGCGGGGTGCGGCAGGCACTACTGCGCGGGGCGATGAACG
>NW_011626920.1:190421-245127 GCF_000204515.1 Acromyrmex echinatior
TGTGCGCGGCGCGGTGGGGGGGCTCGCGCCCCGTGGTGCGCGCCCGCCGGGTGGTGGGGCCCCCCTTCCGACCGGAATCGAGCGATCGGGTGGGGATAACGAAAGAGAGGACGTGGGGGGATGGAAAGAGGGTACGGAGGCGCGCAACGATGAGCCGAGGAGAGGAAGTAAGAACCGACCCGACGTGCGTTTCGCGAAACGACGGCGGTAGGGGAACGTAGAGAAGAAGATCCGGGCGGGGGTGAGGAGGAGGCGAGGAAATGGAAAGGGGGAAGAGGAAAAGGGGCACGCGGGAGAGCGATTCGCGAGAGGCGCGTTGCGTCGCGGCGGTGGTGACGGCGGTGGAAGGAACGGGGGCGGAAGGGTTTGAAGCGGCGGAAATAGTGCCATAAATACGAACATTTTTCGTAGCGTCTTGCAAGTCCTGTTTTGACAATCATCCCCACCAACGCGATCTCGCGTACCCTCTCTGGACGATTCCTACCCAGGCGGCCCCTTCGGAACCCCTCTCGTTTCCTCTACAGCCTACCCGCTGGCGTTCGTTCCCCTTTGCCTCGCAACCCCTTTGGATCTTAAATACGTAGATATACTTACACATGCAACCGAACGAGCGGTCCCCCACGCGTATATACAAAAAGGGGCGACGTCTCGCTCGCACCCTCTTCGCCTCACCTATCAAGTATCCCGCGGACAATTCCCCTTTTCCCTCCCCTCTCGCCACCTCCTCATCCTTCTCCGTTTCGTTCGTACTCTCGGCCTATTCTTCTACTCGCTTGTGACATTTTTCGCGAGTTAAGGCCCGCACGAACTTTGCGGAAATCCATCTTGCGCTGACTCCCCGCCGCACCCCTCTCTCGTACTTACTCTTCTCTCCTCGTCCCTACCGAGCACTTTTTCCGTCCTCTCTCTTTTTTTTTTCTTCGATTCTTTGCGTCTCGGTTTTTTTTTGAAGGGGAAGAGGAAGAGAGGTCGACGCGGGACGGATCGATGCTTCCTTTCGAGACAGCGACGAGCAACGAGAAGACGAGGGCAAAGTACTCGGGCCTCCTTTCCTCCCAAACCGGGTGGACCATCTAATTGCCGATTTACCACGCAACGACACGTTTAACGTTGATGTAACATGTCATCGCGTGTCGCGTGTGTACGTACACACGATTGTAATTGAGAGTTGCGGAGAATTGCGAAAGGGAAAATGATTAATGGCGTCACACGCGGCGTGATCGGATCAGAGGTGAGATTAATCGAGGGAAAACGCTAATACGAGTTCATCGCTCGCTCGATTACGCGTGTAACCGTATACGCGCGTTAATGTATGCCAATCTTCATAATCCTGCGCGCTGTCACGCCGTTGATGCATTCTCTGGTCTTTATAGGCGCAATTCCGAACCGTTAAAACATTCAAGTTCCAACCATCGAACGCCAGCCTCTCGCCGCTCTGTCACGTTTGTTGTATCATACGTTTACGTAACGTAGTCTATAGATACTGTTTTTGTTCAGAAAGGCAACAAGCGCGCGATTAATACGCTCTCATTCTATAACATTAGTTGCTTTCCATTTTCACATAAATAATATTCAGTCCAAAGTTATGTATGTATTTTATATTCACATAACACAATGTCACTACTTGTTTACTTTGAAGACAATGTTATCGCGCGACAGATTTGTAAAACCTCACTTTTAATGTAAATTAACAAGACTCAGTAAAGCACATGTCTCAAACTTTATGCAGACTGTAAAAATTCAGTTACATCTCAGAATGAGAAGGAATGTGCATTCAACTGAATTAATGACGTCACAAATGAAAATTCTGAACCGAGTTTTAATGTAAATGAAAAGCAACTATTATTTGAGTCGAAAAGAAACCGTGCATTTATGCTCATACGTAGTCCGATACAATCTCGTGTATATAAGGCAACGAAAAAGGTTCTGTTGATTCAGAGATTTCCTAAAGGGTACCTCGGCGCGTCCCTTCGCTCTGTCGGATGGAAACCATTCTTTCCAAATAGCGCCCAGAAAATATTGACTCCTTAAACACCCATGACTACATGACCGCTTAAAGCGCTCTTCTAGGAAAAAATCACTAAACATGCCATTAAAATTTTATTTCTTTCTTCGGCACGTCGCGCATAAAGAATTAACGATAGAAAATTCGAAGAATACCGATGGATCTGGCTTATCGTTTTACCGCATACGAAGGAAACATTTATTTCCTAAAGGAACATTGCGCGAGAGAACATCCACAGAGTTTGTCATCGCTATCCACTAGTACGTAAAGAAGAGTTGCGAAAATGCCTGCCACACTTTTTCGTAATCCTCGTTAAATAGCAAGTCGTATTACCTTCGTCGTTCTACTAACTCTTCAGCGGAAGCTCGAGAAAGAGAGTCGGAGGAAGCCACTTCGGGAACCGCCGGATTGTATTTCGGCATCGCCATTCGTTCAGCACGAAGTCGAAGCCTCATGTAGGAAAGATGATCGAGGAAGACACGATCGACTCCGTTCAGTCGTCACGCGACTGAATCGATTTCGCGAGCTGATTTCGATATTACCTACCCAGACGCCAGAGAAGAACCGGAAGCCAACAACATACCGGGGTACTACTATCGCACTGGTACTACCGATACTTTTTCCAGTCCGACATTTCAACATCAATATTTTAACATCCTCAGTCGAAAGTAGATTCTTAGAGCTACAATTTTGTTTTAATATCATTCGAAAAATCTCGAGATATTCTTGAAAGACTTAACTTCGAAAGCATAATATTACTATTTAAAGATTCCAATATTTTCCTTTTCAATATCGAACGTATAATTAATCTTTCTTGCTACTTTCTCTCGTAATTGCGCATAGACTTTGAATGTGTTCTTAAAATAGTAATTTTCTGCTTCGTTGCAAGAATTAGTCTGTAATACCTGGAAATTTGAAGATTCGTTCCTAAAGCTATCGATTTCGAAACTGTTTGAGAATAGAAGTATTGTATGAAAGTGCGATACTTCCTTCTTGTTGTCAAGAGAATATTCACACCTCAATCCGGTTTACTAGTTGTTACGTGTCGTTCATACGGAAGAGTGACCTTTTAGCTGATACGAGTTTTCTTTTCGAGAATAGAACGCCTTTATCAAAATGCTATTATCTATCAGAAGCTTTGACGGGTTCGTCACTTCCGTGTAATTCTAGATTTAGCGCGATAAACTTTTCTGCGCTACATCGTAGATATTATTGTTCCTAAGCCTTTTCATTCGTCTGTTTCATCATTTTTACGGATTAACTCTCCATGGTCCAACCGAAGATTTGAAGGCAAATTTTTGAATTATTTTGTTTCAAATTCGGACACGTATATAAAAAATGGAAAACGTTTTGGATAGTATCATTGTAAAATCGTTTTCTTGAATATTGAAAGAATATATCTGAATTGTATTTTTGAATGTTGAAAAAAATGTACACGGAGAAAAATGTTTGATTGAACTAACTGAAATTCTGCTGGAAAATATATGAATGATCTACAATAGAATTTTGGTGTTAAATCCATTAGATTTCTGGTTAAATCTACTAGAATTTTAACTGAAATAACAAAAATTCAGAATTTTCTGGTTAAATCTTAGAATTCTAGTAGATTCAACCAAAAATCTAGTAGATTTAATCAGAATTCTGGATCATTCATTTTTCATCAGAAATTTCTGTTAAATTAATCAAACATTTTTTTCCGTGTACCAGAATTTTTTTCAGAATTTTTAGAGTTCAAATACTTTTTGAAAAACACAATCAGGCACCAGTGATCCCGATTAGACTAAGAAAGCAATGAAAAAGTATTGAAGACCCCTCACAGAGGGGTTAAGAGTCAAACGAAATCTTTATATTTCGGAGGAGAAGGAAACGGAGTACGCGACCGGAGATTTTGTTGGAATCTTGAGATGACGTAAAGTCATGACGAATCTTTGAGCTCCGACACGTCGGTGGCGCACTGTAACGGCACTAGTTCGCATGCGAGCGATACTCCAAGCATGACGTGGCGTTTGATATAGTCAACGCGCGAACGCTGTTCCGTAGCTCGTTAGAAAATGACGTCGTCCGTCTTCGTTTTGTCGTGCGTCCGCTCAGATTCGCGTTACCAAACCCGCTAGTTATCTTATCGCGTTATGGAAAGGAATTTCGATTACGACGTAGGCAGGTCGGGCCCCCCTTTTTTTTACGACCATGGCGCGATTAGCAGATCTTTTTTTTTTTCTTCTTTCTTAAAGTAAATGTTCACGCCTCGGTCTGGGACCGAGGATAAAATACCGGATGAAAAGGGGATAAAGTAGCGCAGCGGAAAGGAAAGAGAAAGAAAGGGGACAAGGGGAGATTTATTAAAGCCGGAGATGATGCATGATATCGGACAGTTTTCTTCTTCATTCTTGATCGTGCTCGTCGTGGAGATATTTCGTCAGATTTCAATCGTGACTCCGGAGAGCAGTGTCTGAGACACAATTGAAAAATACAGACAATATATAGGAACAGGGAATAACATACGAAAAAAATGATTTTGCTGAAGTATTGAAAAATTTAGCTAGATACAGATCTGAAAATAATATTAGACCATCGCAATTTTTAGGTAGAACACTCAAACTGATTATATCAAAATTTTTTTGACAGTCTAGCAATCAGTTTGAGTGTCTTACTTAAAAATTTTGATGGTTTAATAAAATTATTTTCAGATCTGTCTAGCTAAATTTTTAGATACTTCAGCAAAATCGTTCTTTTCATCGCAGATTTTTCAACCTATCAGAAACCGTATACTTGTACAATTTTCAGATTACTGAAAAATCATCGTAAACAAAAAAATAAAAAAAACATTTTAAAGCCTGATGAAACTCGCTTTAACAACATGCTTTCAGCAGTTTTAAAAAAAATGTTCTGCGATGACTTTTCCACTGTGTTTCGATGGTCTGATAATTACGCAATTTTAAAAGTGTTTCTTTTTTGCGAGTAGTGTACCAATGATGTAAAAATTTAAAAATAAAGTCTCTATTTCAAGTGCAAAGATCACGACTGAAGAAAAAAAAGCTAACAAATTTGCAAACTAAATTTCCGATGACGACGATTTTCATGTTAAAATTCACCGAAATTCTCTAATTTCGACGTCAGATATATATACATGCGATTGATTTCGTCGATTCTGTCGAGTTTTTTTGTCGAGCAAAAATCGACTCCGGAATTGACGTCCCGGGCATTTCACGAAGCAACCTGCATTCTCCTTTCTTCCCTCCTACAGCATCATCTCGTTTATGAATCTACCATCCTACCGTTCGTCCCCACTTCGTTGCGGCGCGGCGGGCCGAGGCCAAGTTTAATTCTCAAAGACCGATAGCAATTTCCCGAGGAGAAAAAGGAGCAGGGACATGCGCGCGCTTGCTAGTTGCACTCGATCGATGCGTCATAAGCGATTAATCTATTTAACGTATCCGTGGCGTCGCCCACCGGCCGGCCGAACGAAGGAAAGACGAGTAACGACATTATCGGTTTCCTTTTTTAGGACGAACTACTTGGAGCGAATTTTTAAATTATAAAAGGAAAATGTCGGCTTATCTTAATGAAAACTCTCGTCTACTCTCCCATGTCGCTTTAATAAGTATTTTGAACATAAAATAAAATTGAGAAAATGTTTTATAAGTTTAAAAATTTTTAATATAGATATATACATCTGAAACTTGAAGAAAAAAGATTATCTTGTCACAAACATGCGGTTGGTTTTTTCTAATTTTGCGAGATAATGCCTGAATGTTTATCCTTCGGAATGATGAAATATTTAATGGGAGACACAGAAAACACATTTTCCTACAACATGATAGATTTTTAAATCGCGAAAGCGCATGCAAGTCTCGCGTAACGTTTAGACTTGTACATGGGAATTGCGTCATCGGTGTCACGTCTACGTGTTCCGAGATTGTTTGAGATAACTCTCGATCGGATTTTAATGAAGTAATTTGAACTTTTGTCGGCGCGAAATAGATAAGATCTTCACCTGTGTATACTCTAGCAATTTGTACGGGGAAAAAAGCTTGGAAATCGTGGGAAATCGAGTATCTCGACTGGTTTGCTGTTCGCCTGAAAAACATTCGGAAGAAAAACGTTCGCTGAACGTTGGGGAATTTCTATTTTTATAATTAAATTTTTTAACAAGAATATCTTTTAAGACTTATTAAAATTTATGCTTCTTTCACAAATTTTTTATGTTCATTTTTAATTTTATGTTTAAGATCTATTTTCTATTTTTTTAATTTAGTAGTTCCTAACTGTTTTTTAACTTCTTTCTTTCGAAAATCTCTCTAAAGCTTTTCTAATTTTATTAACACATGCCTTTTTATTTTATCAATTTATCGGAAATTTTTTTATACCAAAATTGCAAAATTACGTAATGATTTTTCACAAAATTTACTGAAAAAGAAGGTCGCCTCTCGTTTGACGCGAAATCTGTAAAAATTAAGATCAACGATCTCGGGACAGACCCTCGTACACGCGATCTTAAGTTCGAAAGGGTTAAGGCTGCACGTGGTCCTTGTCACGCGCGTGCGACGATTTAATAAGGGCTGATTATGCAGCATGCCGCTTCCCACGCTCGGCGTGATCGCGGTTTTAAACATCACGGCGATACCCGACGTGCGTACGGACCGTCCGTTGGGAAAAGAACGGGCGTGCGGACGGGCAGGTGGAAAAAAAAGAGGGAAATGAATCATAGCACTGCGCTTTCTGGCCTTCCGGCGTACATATCGCGTGTACGTCCGAGCTGCCAGAAGAGCCACTCGTTCGCGCAATGAATGGTTTTTCTGGCTCGCGTTGCTGCCGCTGCTGTTGCTGCCGCTATCGTAAATGCGCCATGTAAAGAAGTCACGGTAAAGTAGTAACGTTGTTGTACACGGTCGATTTAATTGCTTCCGACTGAGGCACAATTATCGCCATGACATTTTACTTTTGTCGCAGAGTCGGACGATTCATATCGTTTTTAATTAGCAACGCGTGTAACTGACAACAGTCATTGATACATAATATGTGAAGTAAAGTAAAATGCAGTGAAGTAAAATAAAGGATTGTACAGGACCGACGTGTCATCGAAAAAAAAAAAAAACCACTGAATTTAATATTAAGATACTATAAAGCAGATTCAAATGTTTACTATATAGGTGTTTGGATTATGCACTGTTAGATTTATAGTGCCAAATTTAATCTAGTTTAAATAATCCCCCCCCCCATTGCTGCTCAATAAATCAATAATTATTTTATATTAAAGCAATGGTATATTTGACACTATATAGTTTAACGCTTAAATTAATGCCAAATTGATACTATATAGTTTCAAATTTAATCATTGTTTTAGTAAAATAACGATATCTATATTGAGTAGGAGCAGTTAAATTAGACTTAAATTAGATTAAATTTGATTCTATATAGATTTAACAGCTGTGAATGTATTCTCATCGTGGGAATAATATCTTAACTCATGGCGCAAGTAAGATAGTACATATTTACTATATAATATGATGAATAATATAATATATATATAATTAATAAATTCTCTCCTCGGTTCGTTATTATCGAAAACTATTTTCGAATGGATTCAATTTAGTACAAGCCATCGCAATGGCCGTGCTGTGGGGAATTGGTTTCTGTTTTAATAAATATCGCGTCACTAATTCTCCGCTGTCTCTAGGCTCTGTTTCTATAGCGCTCCAAAAAGAATCGCTCGATACGTATCAAGCGTCCGCGTACGAGAGCTCCGCGATAAAAAAAAAAAGGGGAGGAGGCAGGAGGGGGAGGGGAAGAGAAGGGGGGAGGGGAACGGAAAATCGCGTATCGGCGAGCCGGGCCGACGACGACAATCGCGAAATCAATTCGCATTATTCGTTTAAAAGTATGTACCGCCTGGTGACGTCAGCGACGACGAGAGAAAGATGGAGGAGGGAGAAAGAGTGAGAGAGAGAAAGAGTAGGCGTGTGTAAAGGGGTGTCGAGCGGAGGCAAGTGGCCCCGTCTGCCTCGTCGATGCTCTCAAACAATCCCTTTCCACCGCCGTCGCGCTCGCTCGTGCCACCACTAGCACACACGGCCACCTCTTCCGTTGGGGGTGCTTTCCACCACCGACCGCTGCCTCCTCTTCCTCCGTCGAGACACCCTCTCTTCCTCCGTTTCGAGCGCGCACCACCCCTTTATAATTCTCCCTGCACCTCCGCCGTTTGCACGTCCCTCGTCGTCGTATCGTCGTCAACCCCGTGCGCAACCCCTTTCTCTATCCCTGCTTCTTACGATCACGAACGCACGGGACTTCACGAGCCTCTGCGTTATTTTAGATCACTCTCAGCGGACACGAGCTAAAAATTTCTGGGTTTCTACAAAAAAAAAAAAAAAGAAAAAGAAAAAGGAAAAAAAATAAGACTAACTATAGGCCGAAATTATGTAAGCGAGTATAAAAAGCGCGCGTAGAAGTTTAATAAGATTTCTTCCCTCTATGGCAACACTTTGATAGCAAAGTTTCCTTTAAAACGCGGTGAAATCCACGTCAGCCATTCTGCACATGATACATAATTTATCAAACAAAGACTCTTTCGTTATAGCGTAAAATGTTAACTTTGCGGATCGTTATAATTTTCTACTTAAAAGTTGGAAACGGTGCATCGGAATATAGGTATCTTCGCTCGAGATATATTCTATATCGTTCAAGTGAAATTGACCTCATGCAAGATTCGCTCGGCTCGACCTTCGATCACGATACGCCTTATACACGTATCCACTGGCTCATTAAATTTTACAGACCCGCCGCCGCTGTGCCGTCGAGCGACGGTCTTTGAATTTTCGAGCAAGTCGATAAGGGCGAGGAGAAACGGCTTCTTACTTTCGATAGCACGAATTATCATCGACGCATTCGCGTACCCGTGCATTATTACCGAATGCGCCGCGAGCATTAAATCGCGATGTCCGAAACGGCAGTCGCGCATTACACGTCCGATACACATCGAGCGAGCGGACATATGTATACTCGCGATAAAGTCGAGCGCGCTCGGCTTGCGGCTACTTTATCAACGGTTTTACGATATTAGATTGCGGCAAAAGGCTCGTCGCTTTTTCATTTAACGTCGTTTTAAATTTGCGATATTAATTTGCGCCATTGATCGTCCTAACAGTGGGTGTCCGGCGCAGGGCGCAACACGTGTAAATACAAATTCGCGGACATCACCCGCTTCTTTTGTAACTTCTGGCGAACGTTTTAATTGCACGTAATACACAAAACAAATGCCAACACGTATAATATTACACCCTGAGCTATATTTTATATTTTATATACGTTAAAAGACGCATATCGAAAAAAAAAAACATATTAATAAAGAGAATAATACGTTACACAGAATAATCAACGGAACACAAAGATGTTTGACTTCAAGAGGAATTAATACACCTGCGGAAAGCCATTATAAGTCAAATCATTAAATACAAACGCGATATTGATTATCGATTTTTACTATTAAAAGATGATAATATGAATGAAATTGTATTGAGAAATCTATGATACGTCACATTAATATTTCCGAATAATTGACAAATAATCTTTTGCATCTTTTTGGAATAATACAACAGCCTTCTTTGGTGGTAGAGGATTAGCTTCGAGACAATCACATCTCTCAGTTGTATTCACGACGCGATCAGTGGAGGGAGAATTATTGCCTCGCAAAAGCTGACGTAGACGTTGCGCTTTTACATAAATCTTACTGGCTTTCTGTTGTCGTGGATGGCGAGCTGGCATTGGTTAAATGGGAGAAGTTTCGTTTTTAGCGAGCCAATTCGCGACAATCGCAAACAGGAAGGGGGCTCGTGGAATAGGGATGAATCGGTTGGACGGGCGAGACACGGCAAACAATAAAAGTAAGGTAAAGGCAATAAGAATTAAAATGTAATATTGCCGATACGCGATAAAGAAATGACTGCACCACGTAGCAACCAATCAGACAGGACAAATGCGGGCGGATATAAATGAGTCTCTGGGCTCTCCTAATATACGGTTTGCATATCGGTATATACTAAGTTAAATAAAATATCGGAGCGCTGAAATGTTTCAAGATAACACAGCTCTGTATTACTCAATTACAATTAAATGGAGATGGCCTTTCCGTAAATCATTTACTGCAAATTGCACTTTTATGTTTGTCGATTATTTCTTATTAAGTTTATATCTTTGATATTTCATATCTTGTAACTTTTTAGTGTGTATAATGCTTATATAATAGTTAAAAAGGGAAAAAATTTCTCTCAATAATAAACCGTAATAAACAAATGCTAATATAAAAATGTCATGCGATATAAATTACGAATATAAAACTTTATATTTTCTCCTTAATGCAATTTTACTGCATCTCGGCCAAATGAGAATATCTTTGTATTTTAAATCTGGAACGAACGAAATATTAGCTATATAAAAGTTTTGTCTGAGAGAAAGGAATTGCAAAATATCAGAGGTAAAAAATTCACGAACAAAAAGTTTGTAAGAAAGATTTAGATTTTTTTTTTTTTTAAAGAAATATATTTGTAAGCAGTTGAGAAACTTTATTTCTATTTTTTTTTTATCCAGAAGGCAAACCTCATCCTTGTTTAGTCGAAAAAGTAATTCTGCACTAAAATATCGCAAAGAATAAATTACCCGAAGAGAATATAGCGACTTCGTCCAATGTTGCTTGAGAACGAAAAACCCGTGGATCTCTCTTGCGACCGGATCTCGCTTTGTAAAAATACGTCCGCCGTTGGCGACACCGCCGCCCCCGTTTTGACCGCTCGCCGACACCCCCGCGGGATAAATTTACATCCCGAAGTTACGGGTCGACATACAACTAAACGAACGAACGACAACGCATCCAAACGAATCCTCGCTCGATGCGCTGACGTCACATGGCCGGCGAAATTGATTTTTCGACAGCGAAAGGGGGACACGCGGGGGGGAGGAGGGAGGGCCCTTGCGATCGTCAAAAAGTGCAGATCCTGAATATTTTAATGGACAGCTCTCGGGACGTGCAGTCGATACCGGGGAATATCTATAACGGCCTCGGTATCATGTGCCTTAATTAAAACGCTTACGCGTTATATTTTGCAGATGAAGCTCGACACGGATCGGAAGCGGATGTACATACCGTATACGCAGTGGTGTAACTGAGGGGTCCACGGAACGATGAGGCTCGAATCATGAGGGATCAGATATATAAAAAGGAGACTCCTCGAGTCGACTGGAAAGAGAAAAAGGAAAACAGAAAAACGTAGAATGCAATAAAGGAATAAATTAACAATTTATTTCAAGAGAGAATAATAATTTATTCTGCTGTAGCATTAAAAATTGCTCTGTGGATATTAATATAATTTCCAAGAGGGAAGAAAAAGAGAGAACGAGGAAGGAAAAGCGAACATGTAAAAAAGAAGTGATAGAAGGAAAGGAGAAAAGGAAGGAAACAAGATAGGGAATGAAGAATACGTACAAAGGATGCTGAATTCGTCATCTGCCATAATTATGGCATTGAGTCATATTAACCACAATCTTACGTTTTACTTAATTCTTTTAGTGTTTTACCTTTTGTTATATATTCTCATTATTAATTACACACTACATTACCATATAAAGTTTTCGTAGAGTTCTAGGAACGAAATTAATCATCGACATTATTCGGGAGAAAGAGCAAAGCTCTGAGATAATTCCAGATAAAGAACGAATGCCCACGAAAATTCTCCACAAGAGTTTCCTGAATGTTATTCACATCGCTGCGTATAACGTAATATGTACATCTGGTACGCGCTTTGTATGAAGCGCGATCCCCGATATCCGGGCGGCATTTGCTCGTCCTAAATTGAATCCTAAATTGATCCGTTTGGAGCGTTTCGCCGAGAGCAGTCCGAGGTTCGAGGGATCGACAGGTGCTCTTTCACCGATCCCGGTCGACTGGCATGCACGCGCCACGCGTCCCACGAGAATTAATCCCAAACGAAGCCACACGCTAAATATAACGCGCGAAGTACCGCGACTATATCCCCGATTCTGTAACTTTTAACGACAATTCGATATCGTTACTTTATCGTTGCGCAGCTCTTTCATTATGTATAATACCTACGCAACAACAATGTAATGATACCAACGCTGTTGTTAAGAGTTTCAGAATCGGGGTAATGCGGCACGAGAGACATTTGATGATTTCCTCGTAATGTTTTCTTCGTACCACAATTTTCCAGGAAAAAAAAGAGCGGGGGGGGGGGGTACAGATGTACTCTCCACATTTCTTGGAGTCTCACGCTAAAAGAGATAAAATACTGCCACTTATTATACTTTTTTTATTAAAAACAATAAAAAATTTGCGCTCTTCAGTAACAGTGGTAGATTTTCACTCCTTCGGAGTGAAATTTCACATTTTTGGAGTGAGAGTCACTCCAAAAAAGGAGTGAGATTTCTTTTCTTTGGAATGAATCTCATTCTAAAAAGATAGTGAAAATCTGTCAATTCTTATTCAAGAGTGCAAATTTTTTACTCTTTCTACAATGGCAGTATTTTGACACTTTAGATTTCACTTCAAGAAATTTAAAAAGCAGTTGTACATTATTCAATAAATCGTAATGAAATTTCACATAAAAAGAAAAAGGATATTTCATGTAAAAAGAAAAAAAATTCTGAATAATCTTTTTAATTGCTTATACGGTTCTTGAAAAAAAAAAAAAAAAATACATTATGAATATAAAAGTAGTATGCATCTATTATGTATTATCTTTAATATTTTCTGCTTGTTTTTTCATGAGAGATCACCTTGGTTCTACCGTAATTTACTGGACATTCCATTATCCGCGCGCATTTTTTAGCTACCTTCGGATTTTACGCTTTAAATTACGCGTATATTGAAACAATTCGCGAAGATTCGTAAAAAAAGTGATTAATTGTATTGAGGATTATCTGAAAGAATTTTTAGTTGCGAAAAAGTAAAATTGCACGAAATACTATCGCGTAAATCGAGTGGATTAATTTTTTTATATTAAGAAACTAATTGCGGACAGTCACGATTGTCGTGACCTACTTTTAAAAACTGCAAAACGTAACTGAAAGACGTAAAAATATTATAGATAAGTCTTATATTATTCTGATTTTTTCTCAGTAGATATCATAGCAAGATAAAATGCTATTTTTGCCAAAAATAATTTTGTAAATCATAGGAAAATATACGGCATTATGAACAATTTTTCTTCGAAAGAATTTTTTATTTTAAATTTGAAAACAGAAAGAATATAAGGCAAGATATTTTAATGTAATTTTCAAAATTCCGTCTAGTTCGACTAAACTCAATTTTCCTCTCTCTCTTTCGAAAGGCTCAATTAACGCTACGTTATTTCTGACCCTTTTAAAATTCATGATCCATCGAGGTCTCTGCTAGAATTACGCGCGACAATACACGCAATTTTAGTATCGATCGTGATATTCGTCTCTGCTGAAAAACGTAATCAAGAGTTGACCATATCGCTTAATGAGCTTCCATGTAGGAAGTCAATATATTGCAACTAATTGCGCATTTCATGCAGTTGATTATCGATAATTTCGCCTTTCGGTGCGTTTGAATGTTTCAAGCGCGCCGTTGTTGGAAAGATACCGAGCCAGCCGTTTCTACAAATCGAGTGAATTTCCAGGCCGGCCAGATATAGCAAATCGCGGGAAAAAAGCTTCGCGCCGATCGATAATCTGGTGGTAATACCGTTCAGCTTAGCTCGCTATAAACGACGCAGAAAAGACTTTTCCTTTTCTTGTTTTACACTGTAGAATCGTCACCCTCTTTCCCCGAAGTGCTATGAAGTATCAATCTCTTTTTTTTTCTCCGTTCGGCACAGCACAAAGACTTCCAATGAACAGAACTGAACTTTCACGGAGAGTTCCACGAGGAGTAATACAGAGTGTCTCGGACAGAGCAGTTAGAAATCCTCGAGTTAACTTCTACGAATTTTATCGAGACTTTTGTTTTCTTCTACGGAATGAATTTCAAGGAAGAACTATTTTGTCGCAATTGTCAATTATTCATATTATTTACTGTGGCAATTAAAATTTCGCAATAGCAAAGTCCATTTGAATTTAAATATTGTAGAAGATAAGGTTGTATTATTTTAATACTCATACGCTGAAAATTTATCAATTTGATAAAAATCCTATATTTTCTATTATGAATCGCCAGTAGAACTGATATGACCAATGAAATTTATTTTAACATCGATTTCAAATTAATTCATGAAATTGAGCATTGTAATTAAATTGGGTACGTCTAGGACATCCTATATTAATCTAGAATATCTCAACAGGCGCGGAAATGACTGAATTAAGCGTTAGTTAATTATACCGAAGTCGAGGTCGTTTATTAATAATTGGAATTCTCGCACGATCTCTCGCAACGTATAATCGCGGAATTTACGATGGAATCTTCGTCCCAAGAAATGGTGAATCTTCCGTTCACGTGAAACGCATATGTGTGCAATTAGTGGCAATTAGAAAATACGAATTGACTTTGTTTGGGGACGCGAAGATTCGAGAGATTTCTTTATTCTCGCCTGGTCGTGCGACAATGTGACTTAGAGAAGAGAGAGAAGAGGTCGCACTGTATAATAAGTACTATAATTGAAGTAATAATCTAGACCTTCGTTCTCATGATGGTTTGTAAAGAAGTTTCAAATGACATCAAAAATACCGTAACAACGTGTACTTAATTTTTTAATAATGATAGATAATATGCAGTGCGTCCTATTTAAAGCAAACTACGTTTTAATTGCCTTTAGTATGCCTTATCTTTCTTTTAAGTAATGGAAAAATGTTAATTGAGTATAAACAACATGAGTAATCTAATGTATGTTTACACATGACACCAATTATCTTTCTCTTAAGTCTTAAGATAAAGAAAATATTAAGAAAATTTTACTCTACTTAATAAAAATTATATAAAAAGTTTATTACTAGAATGTATTTAAAACTTTCAATACAGAATAAATTATTATATTGATAATAGAAATAATCGTAACAATTAATAATTGCCTTCGTAGCTACGATGTGGATATAGAATAAATTGTTGTAGTTTCTAATTCTCGAAATGTCATTTCCATGTACTTGAAGATGCGGTCGAGTTGCAGCTACGAAACAATTTTGGTCAATTAGTAAAATTCTTTCTCTTCCAATTGATTATTAAATGCTTCGAAACATTTGTAGCATTGACAACCTTGACCGCATCTTGAATCAACAGTTTTGACAGTTTTTACGTTCTCACAAGGTTAGCTTACGATTCTAATATATATAATACAATCTCGTGTGGGTTTCGTGGGGTTCGTTTTATGCTAACCTTATGAGCGTTTAATCTTCCGTGCCGTCCATAGCGGGTAGATCGATCGACCGCTATTTGCGTTTTTAATTAACGACATTCCATCGTCGCACCGAGAAATAATTTACGCCGCTTATATACCGCTTACGCCTTTTTTACGTATATAGGCATAGACTCAGCTATATTATGACTTTAATCGTAGTTATTTTTACTCATCGTAAAGAGCCAAGATCGTAAAAATAACGTAAACGAACCCTCGGGAATATCGATGAATCACAACCCCAAGAAGTTACAATAGAGGGAGAAAAAAAAATTTATACAAAATGTTCGTCAACCGCTGACTATAATCTAGCCAGTTATACTGACTTCTCATTGCAAATTACATCGATTTGCATGAATAAATTCTCTTTTCTGAGAATCGCTCGATTTTTCGTAGTTGACGGTCAAAGTTTCAACTTGTATGCTCACAAACACGATGTTGTATCGATTAAAAGTGACATGTTCAAAGTAGTAACTGGAACCGAACGGTCGCGTGAGCGACTTCGTGCGATCGCAAATATAAAATTTCAAAATAGAGCGGTTTGCAAAAAAAAAAGTTACGTTTGCAAAATCGACCAGCCACGCGACAAAGAGTGTTTTCTTAACACAAACACTACAGGATCCACAGGATCGCACAAAGTGTATGTAAAAAAAAATCTGTAGCCAAATATTGAGTAAAATAATTTCTATACAAAAAGAACGATTTTAAAATAAAAAATTTAATTATTATAGATATAGATCTGAAAATAATTTTGTTAGACCATCAAAATTTTTAGAACAGTCAAACTGATTGTAAAAAATTTTTGACGTTCTAGCAATCAGTCTGAGTGTCCTACCTAAAAATTTTGATAGTCTAACAAAATTATTTTCAGATCTGTGTCTAACTAAATTTTTAGATTTTTCAGTAAAATTGTTCTTTTCGAATTAAATGTTATGTTTAGGTTACCAAACATAATTTTATCTTTATAAATGTTTAGTACATATTATTATTAGTGATACTGGTAATTCTTACTAAATACTTTGTCTAAATTTTTTAGAATAAAATCTCATTCCAATAAGAGGCTGAAAATTGAGCCAATCTTTCAAAAAAATATTTTCATCCTGGAAAAAAGAGTGTGAATTTTTCATTTTGAAATGAGATTCCATCATTTCCAAAGAATGAAATCTTACTTCTTTTTTGTAATTTCGTTCCTTAGGGGGAATCTCACTCCAAACGAGAGAAAATCTATCACTCTTTTTCAAGGGTGAAAATATTTTCACTCTTTTACAAAGACTGGTTCAATTTTCACTCTTATTGTTAGAGATTTAGAGTACTTATAAAGATAAAATTATGTTTAATTATATTATCTGAACATTTGTTGAAATTATTTTACTCAACATTTGGTAGCTATAACCAGACTCCTTTTTCAGTGTACACGATTCAATTGGAATAAAATGTGTAAGCTATACATGGTTTCGGATAGATTAAGGCTACGTTCAGTTTGTTTTCAGCACTTTTATACTTATTTGAAATCTAATGATAAAAATAAAATAATAATTGTAAGCACTTAATAAAGCGCGTGAATATCTAAATCAAATGTAGCTTAAATTTTTCCATCTATATTAAATGAAAAAAAGCAAAAATGCTGACTTTCAATCCAACGTCCTCCAATCTCATTTACACCCGCCGTGATTAATGTAATTGTTACTAGAAAACAAGCTTACACAGTCGACTAGTAGCCTTGAGGGCTGAGTATAGATATTGTACAATATATAGTATGTTGTATTGATGACAGTAATTGGAACATAAACACACTTGTGTCACACGAAAGTGTCTAAGAATATTGCAATTGGAAAGCACTCAAAGTAAAATTTATTTATTTTTTCATTTGTATCACTGATTATTAAACTCTGTCCAATCGAGCGAACGGAACGCGAGCTAATCTAACATCTTTTGATTGGAAATAAGAGTGTTTTCACGCACATGCACAAGCATACGTGAACAAGGTGTAACGATTTCAAACTTTCTGACATTACGCCAGTAACTTTCACGCAAAATAAATCGGCGAGCGTGCCCCTCGGGGATTTCTCTCCGATTCCCGCGATTTTTTGTCACACGCTCGCTCTCCTCGCGCGCTCATTTCGCTTTTCCATAGGCGAATCGTGCTGCTGCTGCTGCTGCTGCTGCTGCGGAATGGCGAGCGTTAGTTTTGCCTCCGCTGGCATTAAATCATAGACGGCGGTTTCGCCCGCGGCGTATCCCGGCGGTCGCAGAATTTTAAGCTTTTTTTTGCAACAGGCACGGAGGGAGAGAAAGCCGGCGACTTCGCGCCGCGGCTTACTGTGGTCTCGCGCATTTTGAAATTCGACCCAATAGACGCAATTTCGTCACTTCGTTAACCACATTTTTTTTTTAATCTAACCGTGTAATTTTATGACGAAATAGTTACGTACAATTAAGAATAAATAATGATCGAACTGTCTGCCTTGTGCGCATGAAAAATGCAAGCGACGAATGTTTCTCATTTTAAAATATCTTACTTAATACGAGACATTTATCATAATTCCTTTGGAATATCAAAGATTAAAATATCTCTCGATAAAAATTTCCCTTTGCACTGTGCGATTTTTACAGAATCAAATTCCGATCTCGCAATAACTATTATCATTTATATATCCTTGAGATTGTCGATCTGCTAATTACGCGATCAACTTCGAATGCGTGCGCCCGTTATGCGTGAGAAAATTTCCGCGTCACGACGGCGCGTTCCCAGCGATTCCAGTCCCCCATTTCCTTGGAATTAGACATGGAAAGGCGCGAATCGAGACTCAATCAAGCGCTCAACAATAGTAAGCACGGCGTGCACTTTACGGCATTCGGTGTTAGAAAGTATATTAACGGCCCAATTATCGCGAGCGGCAACAATGGCAAGAGACTCGCGTTAAAGCGCTAATGATAAATCTGTGTAAAATATTCCATTCACAACATCCGTAAGCTTCTCTCTTTTTTTTTTTTTTTTTACCGCCACGAGAAATGCGCAGTTTCTAAAATGGTCGCATCACGTCGACACGCTCATCAAATTTAACAACAGCAATTACATTTGTAATCAAAATTAATCAAAATTCTTTGGAGTGAATCCTACTCCAAAAGAGTGGCAGAATTTTTACTCTTTTGGAGTGAGATCCACTCCAAAGAATTTAAAGAGTATTTAAATACGGATTATTTTTTTCTAACATAATATTGCCTCATTTTTAAGATATCTATATTAGAATTCTGTAACCCGACTACTCATTCCAATGACGTCTCCACTGTCATAAGTATTCTTAGAACTTTTCAACTGAAACATCAATCAGATAGGGATTATTTTTAATTGAACGGATGTTTGTTAAAAGCATCTTTAACATGAAATTTCATATTGATTCTCCATTCTATTAAAATATCACTTGACATTTTCAACACGATGACAAGACAGCTTATTAAAAAAACAATTACTGAGCGCATTGTTATACATATTATCGATATTTTTATATATATATATATAATATACATATATATATATATATATATATATATAATTATACAAACGAGACGTAGAACGTAACGAAAGAATAAGAGATTAATTGCCTGTTTTGTCACGCTTCCGGTTTCGGAGCGGCGTTAACAGGAAAAAAAGAGGGGTGTCTACGAACTTAATTGTAAAATCGCGTATTGTCGCGCGAGTTATTTCGTAACGACTCGTCGCACGCGCGCTCTCCGCGCCAATTCCACGGCACCGCGTGTGTCCCAATTATCGATCGTCACGATCGATTTTATCTCGGTTGCTATTCCAGTCACGCGCCGGGATCAGACACACCCTGACCTGCCCGACGTGGCGGGAACGTTTCCAGCTTCCGAACAATAATCGTCGCGCCAAACTCGACGGGATGACGGAGACAACGTTGTAATATACGATCGGACATCGTTCTCAGTCGTTAATGTTAATTTAGTAGTTAGTTGTACATAGACTCCAAAAATATTTCGTTGTACCGGTTCCGCGGAATGTCGATGACCTTGTGAATGGCTTTATAAATTCTAAAACGAAATTCTATACTGGCGAATGTCCACGGATATATACAATGAGTTCAAAAAGTATTTGTACAAAGGACATTCTTTTTATAAATAAAAAAAAAAAAAACAAAAAAACAAAGCTTTTATAGATTATTTTATATATTACAGAAAATGGACATTAAGTTAATAATCAATACTATATAATATTAGGTCATTTAAAAAGTATCCGCGGTTTTTTGTTCAATTTTTTAATGAAAAAACCGCGAATACTTTTTAAATGACCCAATACTATATTGCATTCAGTTCTGATAACAGCTGCGAGTGTATTTGGTTTTAAAAATATTATTTTTTGACTGTACAAATACTTTTTGTACGTCAAATTAATACAATTTTTCATTTTTACCTTTTTTTAAGATAATATTCTTGAATTATCACGTACCTTTTTAGGTAAAATAATTTTTTTAAATGTTCAGTCTCTTTTATTCTTTCTTAAGATAAATTGTTAATTAATGTTTACTTTCTAAAAATAATAATTTTTTTTTTCCAAAGATATCTTCTCTATCGGAATATTTTTAACACTCTATTGACACTACATGAATATACGAGCACTGAAATTCCGTCAGCACAAAATATATGATCGATGAATATTTATGTAACGTAGAAGAACACGCACTTTTTTCCGAATTTCTCTCTTGTAATTAATAGTACATTTAAATAGTTGTCGCCTTCGGCTGGCACATAATTTAAAACACAGGAACTTTCCCCGTACGTAAACAACAGTCATTCCTAGTTGTATTATTTTGTTTTCTCTTCGGCTCTTTTTATGTGCTCGCACGACTTTTATCCGGAAAGCGGCAAAACAAATCCGTCACGACGATCGTTATAATCCACGGCTCACAGTAAACGCGTTCAAAGCGATATAAATATTATGCGAACGTTTCGCGCATCCAGTCGCGAAAATTTCTGCGGCAAAACACGACCGGGGCGGCCGTTCAACCTCTCTGAAACCTTCTGTCACGATCCTAGAAATCGGTCCGAGTTCTCGAATATAAGTAATTGTCAATTAATAGAAATAATCCTATTTTCAGTCAAAGCGGATCTTAGTGCTTAATAATACTAAATACAAATTTCTGCAAATATATTATTTCAGTTTTATAAATCGCGAGAAGTAATTGTACTCTGATGACTCTAGAGTATTGCACTTGGAATCATTTCATCCTTATTGTTTCAAATCAAATGTTAAACAATAATATTTGCGTTGAATGAATTAAGCGCCAAATGAAACGCACCTTTATAACGTATAATGGAAAAAGTGACGTTTTAGCTATTGTAATTTATTCATTTCTTTTAAAGATTATTTAAAAATACATACATACATTTCTGACATGTTGTCTAACAATAATTATAGCATATTAAGAATTATAGCATATTAAGAAGCAATTAAGACTAACAATAGTGAGTTAAATCGATATAAAGTTAGTAATTAGTATAGAAAAATGGGACAAAATGCATTTTTTTGTATGAGAAATTTATTCGAGCTGCCAGTTCACGATTCGAATTTTAGCAACTTTTTCTCAGATCGAGAACTTGGGCTGATTTCTAGCATCGTGGACAGAAGGCTTAAAATGCGGGAAGTCGAGCATGGCGGCTCTAAGGAACTTAAAGCCACTGTTAAGGCACGTCGCTGCTCTCGATCATCATCGGTATTGATCCCTCTCTCTCTCCTCGTTGCTCTTCCTCTCTCACTCTCTTCCTGTCTCTCATCGTCTCTCTCTGTCCCCCGTCTCTCTCCCCAACAGCGCCGCCATTCATTATTCACGATGGACGGCATCAAAACAGCGTTATATCGCGGTATATTGCGCGGCCCGATCTGACTGAGAGTGCAATGTTCTTACAGAGGAATGTCCTATGCAGTTTTCAGCAACCGGAATACAAACCCTCTTCGATTTTTCACAAGAGAAAGACTCGGCCGATAAATATTCATTATCGCCTGTAAATTCCAGAATATTATATCCCCAGAATATAACATGTCGAGCTAGCTATACGCGCGTGTTTTCATCTCAGGAATATTTGATCGGCACGAAGCGGATTTTTCCTCAAATGTTACGTGACGTAGCCAAGAATTTTCTAATTGCAAGCAGCTGAAAGCGAAAGATTTTTCGCAAACTTCCAAGCGCTTCCAAGATGCTAAAACAAGTATTCTTTCAAAGAATTTTAATTCTACGTTTAATCGGATAAAATATTTGATAGCGAATATCGAAATTTTCTTTGACAAAAAAATCGACATCGCCGCGAGTCTATCGTCAGATTAAGATCGCTGTTTCTGGAACAGTCTGGATTTAATCCTATCAGACTTTATTTTATTAATTTGAAAACTAATAAGTTAAATTAAAATTTTTTAAAAATTTAATTCATGCGCCCTTCAAATAAATAATAATTCATATCAAACAATTATTATTTTTCAAAATTGTAAATATGTTTCGAACTATACATTATTATGTTCATCATATCTCAAACGATGTCGATAGAAAATAATTTCAACGGATAATGTCTTCAAATTTGATGTACATTACAATGTACGCAGGATTTTCAGGATTAATATAATCATAAAATATATGATATATTAAGCATCCTGCGATCTCGATCACCGATCACTCGCTCCACCGCGAATAATGTCAATGTCGGAATATTGACAATAAAATATCGATTCGAGAACCTCGGGACATATCGAGGGTTATCGTTATCGGCGTGACGACCGACGACGACGACTCCTATCCAATGTATGCGCGCGAGTCGAGTCGAGGTCGTTCGCACCAACGACGAGCACAAGCCGGCATAATATGCCATGCCGGCGCGACGCGGCGCGGCGCGGCGCGGCGCGGAGTGGAGTGGAGCGGAGCGGAGCGACGTGCCTCTTGCAGCCGCGTGACTGCGTCAGAATCGTACAGTTGCTCCTCCCCTTCTCTCGTGCACGGCCCTGATCTCGGACAAGCAACGCGTAACGAGGTACCAACTGCACCGTAAAACCGAGTTTGCTAAACTGGCGGCCGTGCCGAGTCCGCCCGCCGATCGAGTCGGATATCAGTAGATAACACCACTCTCGTCTCTCGTCCCCCGCTCGAAAAAATCCGACGACAAAGATCACTCGACAAAAGTTTTCTGATCTCTCTTCGAGGAATTTTTATTGATATACCAAGATTTTTACTGTTATTACGTTCTAATATCATTAAGTTATTTATATTATTATTAGGTGTTGGAATTAATTCGTAGCGTTTTTAATGAAAGAATGTTATTTATTTCACATGAGCATTAAAAAATACATTAATGAAAGTACTTCCCATCACTTGTAAAACGCTACGAATTAATTCCAACACCTAATATTTATTGTTATTAATGCAGTTAATTAGTTATTTCAGAGTGTTGTCAGAAATTCTTTATTCTAAACTTCTGTAATTTTTCGCGGACAAAATTTCATTATTTTTCCTCATTGCGATAACATTTTGAAACTTTCTGCAATTTCTTTTTTGTATTTTTAATTTGGAAACCGTTAAATATTTTGTTGAGAAAGCAATTTAATAACATAACAACGTAGTTAAATGTTGCTGACACTGCTTGCATTTTATTGTTAAGTTGGTAATATTTCAAAACTGTAAAATATATAATGTGCGAATATTAAACTTCTTCAAAATCAGGAATTTTTATTTTTCAGAAAATTTTACGAAATTTCCTTTTCCGTAATTTCCCTGATATTTCCATGATTTGCCTGTTTTGATAACAGTTTTGTAGCAATCCTACATTTATATATATGCGACATATTGCGATATATTGACATATTTAGATTATAATAAGCCTAAAGTCTATTAATGAATGACGAAATCGCTAAAATAAATTATCACCGTTGCGCAACTTGATTTTTATCGTTATTGTAAAGTTCAGAAACTATATAAAATATAGCTTAAATATATAAAATAATATCTAGAATATAGTACACAAATTTTGAAATCGGTCGATTACTTTCACATCGCGTAGGCGGGCCGCACTCTGCTAGATTGTTTGATTTCGTAAAACGACTGTTGCACTCGTAGGATGTGCATACCATGAAAGAGAGATTGCAGAGAGGAAGGGGGATACGTGTGCGGAATAAATTGGTGGATTTGAATATGTACGCGATACTATGTAGTGATATCATACATTTTTGAAAATCTGCCATTTCTACGCAGCGTAAAAAAATTGCATATTTTTTAAGTTCAAAAATTTATCGTCTATCATACGTTCGTTGTTAAAGCGATAACATTGCGTAAAAGTTTACATGATTATTATTAAGTAAAGTTTTGTAACATCGAATAGTTTTACGAAATCTTAAACTCTTTGAAAAATCTTTGCACAATGTTGAAGTGAGATTTTTCAATCAAGCTCGTTGCAAGTCATCATTTTTTTATGTTCAATTTTGACAACAAAATAACAAGATTCATACAGATGGAATGTTATTTATATTTACGTTTCATCAATATTGATGACAATTCAAAACAGGATTTACACTACTTTTTCTTTAAACTAAACGGTCATATAATGCCATATGATATTACACCACGCCATTACTCGTTTTGCCGCAACAGCGTAGCAATAATACCTCAACAACAGCAGCTCGATGCCATCGCAGAGTGTAAACATTTAACGCGTAACGGATATAACGTTCCGAAGCATAATCGTATCCGATTACCGCCAATCGGTTTTTCAATTATATCCCGCAGGTGTAATTGAGTTACAGCAACGGTATATGCGAGACCGTCCATTATCCGCTTGTTTGCCGATTATCGACGATCCTTAGGGTGCTTAGGCGCTTCTCTCATCACCGTTCAGATCTGTTCAAAACCTATCTCTGAAAATGGATAAAATGGCTTGGAAACCTAGGTAAAATATTCTTTAATAGCCGCTATATTTTGATGAAGAAAAATTGACGCTTTAATGTAACATGAAAACAAAATGTTTTTAACGCCTTGCATTTTCTTGCATACTTCTATCGTCATTAATAAATTCGTTAAAAATATGAATTCTAAATACTAGTTTGTTAAAGATGGATCCAACAGTGCTGTGTGTTGTATTGTAATTAAAAGAAATATTAGCTCTTATCGATCGATGTTTCTTTTTGAAAAAACCCGTAGCTTTGATGCGGCAAGTAGATCTGATGAAGAAAAATTAATATTATTATGTAACATCAAAACAAAACATTCTTAATGCGTTTTCTTGCATATTTTTATCATCACTAATAAATTCAATAAAAATATGGATTACGAAAGTAGGATCTCACACACACACACAACAATGCTGTGTTGTATTATATAACTGAAATAAATACTAACTTTTATCAATGTTTCTTTTTGAAAAAACTCGCGACAAATGGATGAAAGAAAATTAATGTTATAATGTAACATCAACAAAGATGTTCTTAAAGCCTTGCATACGTTTATCATCATTATAAAAATATAGATTCTAAACATTGGTTTGCTGTAGCATAGATCCAACAGTGTTGTGTTTGTATCGTAATTAAAAGAAATATTAGCTTTTCGATCACAATATTACTTTTTGGAAAAAAAATTCGCGGTTCTGATGCGACAAACAAAATCGCAATGCAGTTCGCGTGACGAGAAAATCACGTATAAGATAGGTGATCGCGGATGACGTCAAGTAGCAGCGCTTTTCAAAGCGTTTTACAATTTGCAGCTACAATGCGTCAACGGGAATCGTGACGCAAGGTCCGTCGCGATAACGCAATTCGTGCAGAAAAAAAAGGTCAAAAGTTTTTCCTCGGCGATTAAAAGTGGTTTAATCGATTTTCAGTGTCGGCGAGGAATCGTCATGTCGCGTTACGGCGTAATGCAAAAAACGATGCTACGGAAAGCAAAAGAAAGATAACAACAATAAAAAAAAAAGAAAGAATTATTGCGTTAGTCAGAGCAGTTGACGCTTGTCAAGTAGCGCTCTGCGCTAATCGCACTAAAATAAATTTTCAAGCGCAAGTCGCACCGTCTCTTAGATCACTGCGAGAAATGAAGTTCATTCCGTTGAAGTAAAAAAAAAATTACGATCGTATCAGGCGCGTTCTATATTTATTTGTGTAAAAAAATTCATGAATTTCCAGAAATAAAATTTAAATCTCTTAAAAAGTAATCTTATTAAAGAAATCTAGAAATTTGAAATTTTTGATAATAAATTAAAATCACTTGCTAACAACACCACGATTTGCTTTCTGAACGATAATGCGATCTGCTTTGTAAAAAATTACGTAGATAAGATTTAAATATTCTCGGACGAATATAATCTTATATGAGCGAGAAAATGCGAAGAAACGAAAGAAACTTGTATCAGGTCTTGAAAAAGATCATCCTTATTAATTTTTTTTTCCTACACATCTTTTTTCGACATGCAATATTATTGCGTCTGATTTGAAATTTATTCTCGGATCAATATTAGACGAGACACTCTAGAATGATGAGTTTATCGTCTACGAAGAAGACAAACACAAGTGTATGAACACAGTGTAACGACGAGATATTATTGCGACTTCAATTTGCGCGTCGCTCGCGAGACAAAAAAAAGTAGGCAAGCCTGCCGTCATTTTTCCCGGAAGCAAAAATCCTCGTCGCAAAAATAATCGTCGCGCTAACTCGACGCTTGCAGTTTTATTGCGTGGCGGATTTCGTGGAAAAGCCACTCCGTTATAATCTCGATTCGCAACGCGTCGCGATGAGTCATCCAACGAGAAATTATACTCCGTTTCGAAAAACTGCGCACGACGATTTTCGTGAACGCGCGCAGCGCGCAACACACAAATAAATTAGGCGTCTCGTCCGCAGACCAAGAGGATCAGTCCCACGCTGTGGGTCTGGTTAACTAACGTTGATTAGAGAGAACCGAAGCACGATGGAGACGCAAGAATAAGATAGACGGGACGAAGAATAAATACACGGCGTCTCACTTGCATGGCGTTAAAATTGACGACACAGACGGATCGGGATTCGATCTTTTCACGCGGGGAATCGAGGGACACCACAGTCGGCTTTTTAAACTTGATATTAAATATCATCATAATTAAATACCAGATACGTTAGCGAAAAATTCGATTGAATCTATAATAGTGTAAATTCCGCTTGAATTTAAAATTTTAAATAAAAACTGGCGCAATGTTATATTTTACCCCGCCAATATTGACTCTGGTTGTCCATTTCATATTTATTCGCGTTAACTGATAATGTGCCGTTTGAAAGTACGCACGCTTTTAGTTATATTTGTGCTCTTATTCTTTTGTATTTTATTGTTTCGCGGATTTTAAGTCTATCTTTATGTCGTGAATCCTCCGATATATACCTCCGATATAAATAGACTAGGAAAATTCACTCGGCGACGATTAGCGTTCTCAGTAACGTCAGTAACGTACAGCGCAATCGATCCTAAGGGCCTGTTGCATTCACTGTTAGTCCTCACAGTTAACCAATTCAAACGGCTGTCCTTTTCAAGATTGAAGTTGCGATATGGACGGGGAGAAATACTGAGTCGAACGCCCGCGCGCTAATCGATGCCGGGTACTATTGACTGTAAATAATACGTCTCCCCAGTCGTTCATCCCGCTTGAGAGCGCACTTGTCTCGATTGCATTTCCCGTCCTGTAGATCGACGTAATGAGCCGACCGGCCGCTCCACAAACGGGGTCTTTAAATTGTGAGAATAGGCAGACGCAGTAGCGTAAAGAGCGTATGCCTCGTCAAGATCTTATCGGTTTACCGTTATCGTTTCAAAAATTCAAACATTCTCCGAGTAAATTCGACAAGATTTCAAATCCTTAGTACATACGATTTCCAATCCTTTACACGATGGGGGTCATTCGTGTCCCGTTAATTTTCATCACTTTAATAAACTGTGCAAACGTTATTAAGTGATCCTTACATATTTAACATTTTCAGAAAATATTCATAAGGTTGTTTTTATATTATAAAAGAATTGCACACAAATGTCATAACTAATTGAAATATCGTGTGGTTTGATATGAGAGTCTCGGATTTGTAACCAACAGGTCACAGGGTTCAAACCTCGCATCTCGTATATACAGATAATTTCGTAATCCATACTGGCTTAGCGGGAGTCACAGAAGAATTCTTTAGATTTCTAAGTGACTCTTTGACTAAATTCAGAGACATACAGAGACTGATTCTATTTCTCCATTACTATTAGGTGTTGGAATTAATTCGTAGCGTTTTACAATGAAAGAATGTTATTTATTTCACATGAGCATTAAAAAATACATTAATGAAAGTACTTCCCATCACTTGTAAAACGCTACGAATTAATTCCAACACCTAATATAATATTATTATTACTCATAACTAACTACTTAATATGTCTAATTTTTGGAGGAAAAGAAATGTCCAGGATACGAATGACTCGAGTCGTGTGTACTAGAAGTTAATGTTGCGAGGAGAAATGAGGGAGTCATGGTGTCGAGAGCGTTATGAATAAAATGTCGCCCTTCGCGTATATATATTTAATTATTAAGCTATCGTATCTTTAGATATTCAAAGGATAAAAGTTTTAGAACAGTGACGCGCAACCTACGGCTTGCCTGTAAATTTTTTGCAGTCTATCGTTTCATAGCCGAAAAATGTCATTATTTTCTGTTATAAACTGAAAAAAATTTTCTGGTCGAAAATGAACCAAAAGGTTACGATCATATCAATCAGAACTCTGATTATCTCGAATAGAATTACAATAGACTCAATCAGAATATTCTGATTCTTCTCCCTCTTTAACACAATTAATTCTAATTAATGTCATCAGGCTTTTCAGTGTGCAAAAAAATGAACATTACGGCCATGACTCATTAAAAACTTTTAGGAAATTATAGATTCTTGTATACGCGTAAGCATCAGAAAATCAACCAATCAGTATCTTTTATTTCATAGAAAAGAAAAAAAATGAAGGACTTCGACTTCATTTTCTTATGCATTATACGTTATGCAAGACTCTTCTGCTCTTAGAATCTCAGTCTGAACAAAAAAAAATCTCATTTTTATATATTGAAAACTGAGTCACGCTTTTTCAAGACTGATTTAATCAATTTCACTTTTTGGAATGAGATTCTCTAAAGAATATAGAAAATAAGTTTTTTCAACACTTTGGCAATGACAATTTTGAAATACGGCTTTTTCGGAGCACAGAACTGTATTCTTAGACATCGATAATTTACATTTCGATTTTTCGTTCTTCCAAAGAGAAGACTAAAAAATTTCTAAAAATGACCTTCTGAAAATAATCTTCGAAAAAAGGTTGCGCATCACTGCTTTAGAGTAACTGCGATAGCCGTCAACCGATACTCCACGTGCGCGATCGCACCGGGCCGGAAGTAAAACGTTTCCCTCCTTTACGAGGCAAAGTAGTCATTTGCGCGACACAATCGTACAATTTCCCCAAGATAAAGAAACATAACAAAAGGGGGGGGGTGGCGGGGAGAGAGGCAGGAAAGGACGAAAGAGCGGGAAGAGATATTATCTCGCTGCAGTTCACGCCGCAAAAATCTACGGTTCGCGCGTTCTCCCGCCTTTCTTCGAAGAGGACCTCGTCGGAATTCAGTCCCGAAAGGAAACGGGAAACGCGCAAGAAACGCGCGCCAGCTACATGCTGTGCGCACATACGCACACATACGCACACAAACACGGTATATACGCGGTATAAGCGGCAACAGCAGCACTCGTTTAGTGCCGCGGGGGCACCACGCGGCGTTGCGTCCTGACCTGTATTATTTTTCTCTCAACGTTGCGTCCCCACTCCGCGCTCCCTTCCCCCCCCCCGACCCTTCCTCAAAGTGTCGCCTTCCCTCCTCCTCCCTTCCCCGAGTTTCCGCCCCCCTTCCCTCCGCCTCAGGCGGCACGCACGAATTACGCAGAAACGGATAAACAACACGCGAGAGAGCGCGTCAATGAAGATGGAACGGAGGGAGGGGAGAGAGGTCGGTCACGCTTGACAGCGACCGCTCAGCCGCTGTCGTCTACCATCATCTACCATCGTCTATGTCGGCTCGCCGTCGTCTTTCGTTGTCAACATATCACGGGCACGACGCGACGCGGCGCGCCGTCGAATTTCGCGATCGTCCCCGTGATACACGCATTCGCGCACGCATCCGTCGAGGAGGGAAGAGGGGATAGCCGGAAGGGAGATACGAACGGGGAGGAAACTGATGTAGCGAGCGAAAGAGAGATAGTTTTTATGGGAGAATGAAAGAGGAATACGAGGGGGAAAAGGAGAACAAAGATACAAAGATGAAATGAAAGAGGGAGAGGAAGAGAAAGAGAAAAAGAGAGAGAGAGAGAGAAACACCGGTCAAACATGGCAGGCGATGTGCCTTGCAGGCGGAAAAAAACAAGATTTAATGTGAACGAGCGTGCGTGCGAGCGTCGCGCGTGGGGACGAAGGACAAGGGAGGGGAGGAGGAGGGGGTGGGGGCGGAAGGGGTGCCGGAGAGGGAGCGGACGACGCCGAAGAGCGGCACCGAAAAACGCGACACACACCGAATTGCGTAGATTTGCGTAAGTACTCACGCTGTTTTCGGCACGAGTTTGGCTCCGTTTGTGCCTTCCCGGTGTGAGAACGGTGTCCGACGTGCCCCAAGGCGGAAGGATATAGCAGCGGAACGTTTTTATATAGCAGAAGAATCGTGAAGTGTCGTTGTCGCCGTTGTCGTCGTCGTCATTGGTCTGCGCGCCGACGGTGGTCACACACACGCGGGGTCACGCACTCTTTCTCTCCGCTCCGTGGCCGACTCGTCTCGTCTCGTCCCGCCGCGACGTGTGTCTGCGCGACAGAAAAACAACACCCGACGTCCTTTTCCGTCCTGGTCGCCCCCTCCTCTTCTAACGCCGTACACACACACACACTCTCTCTCTCTCTCTCTTTCTGTCTCTCACCCTCTCTTTCTCTCCTCTTTTTCGGCGCGGCAAAGAAATGAATTAAACAAAAAAAAAAAAAAAATGGGGGAAAAAAATGGAAACCAAACCGGCACCGCACTAACAACGCGCGTCACGGTTTAGTACGTGGCACGATAGTTTACACGGAGAACGCGTAGTATTGTAATTTTCTTTTTTTATTTTAATTGTAACAATGGTCAGATGTTGTCACGAGACGACGCGCTGCGCGGCCGATGCACATGCGAGAACGTGCTCCGTGTGTTTCACGCACGAGACTCCTGTCTCACTCACTCGACGCGTGAGTGGACGGTGACGGTGACGACGGCGACGTAACGACGATCAAAATGGCGTTTGCCGGACCGCCCGCGCGCGCGATCAGGTGGAAAATGCCGGAATGCCGCTGCAGGAAAGATCGACTGACTGCCGAGGTCCGCGGCCCTAAGTGGTTTGACGTTACGTTAAGAACGAGCGGAGTGAAGAGCTACGCGGGTGCGAGCGAGACGGCGGCAAGACGGCGGGAGAGGGATCGAGCGAGACGGAGAAGGAAGACGCCACGGGAGAGAGAGTGGAGGAAGCGCGACCGTGCGAGCGAGAGAAACGACGGCTCGACCATGACTGAGTGGGGGAGACGATGCCGCGCGGAAGGGATAGCAGGGGCGCGATCGCCCCCTTCCTCCCTCCTGCTCGCCCCCCCCCTTCTCCCCCTTAGGCGCCTATCACGCGCTCGGACGACTTCGACTGCCTTCGATTGCTCTCGACCGCGAGAGCAGGGCCGTCTAGAGTGTGCGGTTAGGCCTAACGTATCAATCGCGCGAGCCAGCCGGGAATTTTCCCGGTATTATTAAAATTGCATTACGGATCGCTCGCGCGCGCTCTCAGTCTCACTTACATACGCGATTTCTCGCCGCGGCTTTGCCGGCGGGGATATAAAATGTATTATACGCAGGATCGGCAAAGACGGATGTTACGATTATCCCTCGCACGTCTCGTCGAAAGTTCGCGAGTCGCTCGAGGGGGATCGGCGAATAAAGAGCTTGAAAACGCACGCGTCCCTATCCTCGAATGCTCTCACGAATAATGCAGATTCGCTCGCATCAAGGATATCCCTCCCCGCACGCTCGCGCGCCCTAAAGGCCGCATCAAACTACGGCGAGTTAACGACTACAATTGACGGTTGCTTCTATTTCGGCCAATCACAATGGGCTCGGTGCATCGTCATTGGCTGAAATAGAACAGAGCAATCGTCAGATAGCAGACTACTTTCTTTATAGGGGTGCGTTCCACTTAACGTTCGCAACGCTTGCGAGTATTTCATCCTTCTTGTTATTAAATATTAAACAAAGATGAGATGCGAGCGTTGCGAACGTTAAGTGAAACGCATCCTAGGAGACACGAGGTGCGTTCCCTCATCCTTGATACTCATCTCTCCTTACGGTTTATCAAATATTAAACGAGGACGAATAATGCTCGTGAACATCAAATAAAATGTATCGCCTCCATAGTCGATACAAGTGTCGTTCTGTTATTCATTGTCAAGAAAGATAAAACAATGCTTGTATCGAACACAAGCATTGTTTGAACTGTTGCTCATTTCTATAAAGATTAAGAATGCATTCCATTTTGCGCTTAAAGCGTTTATAATCATTTGTCCTTGTTTAATATTTCATAGACAACAAGGATGAACTTACAGCTTACTGAGCTTACAGCAGTGTGAAAACGGAAACCCAACGTATACCCAACTTTAATTTCGGTTCGACTCGCTCTCTTCTTTTTCTAATTCCCAGAATTCTCAGAATTAGAAAAGGATGAGTTAATTGAACCAAGATTAAAATTAAACTACATCGGGAGAAGCGGGCATGTGTATCAAAAAGGAAAGCAGCTGTAATCGGCAACTTGTAGTCTGATACGGGCTTAAGGTGGCCGACGCCACGGCCGTGGGTGGTTCGCGCGCCGCTTCTTCCCTCCCCGAGCCCGAGCCTTCCTTCTCTTCGCCTCGCCACGCCGCTCTTATGGCCGGTGCGCTTCGCGCGCTCGTTCGGCCGTCTCGCGAGGAATTTCTAAAAATCAATATACGCGTGCGAGGAGGAGACGAGAGAAGGGGCTATGAAGCAAAAAAAAAAAAAAGAAAAGAAAAAACATATTCGATATCCCGTTCGCCCCGGCGCTCTTCTCCTTTCCCCCGCTTTTTTCCCTGGGTACGTCTATCCCGGCTTTCCTTTCGTTTCTCTTCTTTTTCCCATTATCCTCCTGCGAAGCGAATTGCACGTAATCTATCCCTGTCCTCTCTCTTTCTCTCTCGCTCGCTCGCTCGCTCTTTCGCGATACGACGTTGCGAATAGGCAATAGAGAAGGAGGGATCGGTTTCAAGGAAGAGAACTCGTCTCGGATGAGGCCGGAGGAGAGAGAACTCGCGCGCCAAGCTAGGCTAGGCTCGGTAAAAGCGCGGGAGAGTTTATTTTCTCAGAAGCGCGTCGTCGCTCACTTGGTATAGTCTCTGCCGGCAGTACCGGTGTTGGCCTCCCGAATAAATTTCATTCAGAATCGCCCGCTCGCACGCGAGTTCGGACTCTGGGAGTCAGTCCTTCCCTCCTTCGCCTTCCGTCCTTTATCCCCTCCCCTCCCCCCCCCCCCCCCCCCCCCCTCGCCCGAATCGCGGACGCGATACACGTCGGGCACGCGGGTGGCAATTAAACGGGTTAACGACATTTCGGTTACGTTCGGCTGAACAATGTAATTCGCTCCTCGGCCTCGATTTAATTGGAGGGAATCGCGTCTCGTGAGAACAGATCGGGCTCGATCGCGCGAAAATTGAGAATCGCGTTAACGGAACTTGGATCATAATAGATCCTTTTTCTTATTTATCATGTCGAATATATCAATTTATTCATTGGCATAGCCAAGAGATTCCCTTAAATCTTAAAGAACAAAGTAATTAAAACCTCTTAAATTATGCCAATTCATAAGATATTAACTTTGGAAAAGAATTTAAGTTACAGAAAATTTTCTGAGAATCCAAAATGCTATTTCAGTAAGAGTATACTATTAAAAAAAAATGAAGTGAATTGATAAATTAAATATATATGATTTTATGATTTACCTGTAAATTAATTAAAAATAATAATATAAAACAAAACAAGTTCAATAATCCATACCACTCGATTACCATCCCCTCTCCCTTAAGGTTAAAAAGTCTCAATCTTAAGAGTCATACAAAATAACTGTATAAGCATAGTATAAGACTGTTAGATCAATGAACATCTTATGTCAATCAATATGGCGTCTTTTTGTTGGATCGTCATTGGTCCAGCGATCTTATCCTATGCTTATGTCGTTTTGTGTGTGATGGCTCCTCCCTCTCTGAGTAAAATTTTGTCTACGCCCTCTGCCTTGAGAAAAAATCCTAGTTGAAAATGAACGAGTCAAAAGATTCTGTCACACGACACATCAATCAAAATTCCGGTTCTCTTAATTAGAATTATAATAGATTCAATTAGAAAATTATGATTCGTCCATTTCCAACCAGAATATAATTATAATTAATGCAACCAGACTTTTTTCTCAGTGCATGTACATGTACGTCATCTTTTCGTTATATAATTATTTTGCGACCGGGCTGTATACGTTACTCTCGAGAATTACTCCAGCATTGAAAGCAGAAGTGGCTAGTTAAGCCTCAACAGCGTAAGCGGATAACGCGACGTTGTTCCACGCGATTAATTTCAAATGAACCACAAGCAAGGATTTAAATTCAAGGTTAAGCGCCACATTGGAGTATCGAAAACTTAGCAGTTGCAAACTTCAGAGGCACGTACTTCTTTGACGAATTTCATCGTCGTTCTCGTCTTATTGTTAGCTACGGACGTGATTCTAATTTTATCACTTCTAAAGTGACATTCGACGTCGCGTCGTCGCGTCGCTTAATGGGTAAGCCCGACATCTTTCGTTGAGCATGATTATGATCTAGAAACAGAATCGCGCCAGGCAGAGTTAACCGATCAAGGCTGACGCAGGAGCAATCGGGCCAGGGAGAGATATCGCGGCCGGATTCTGTTCGATTGTTCGATTCGCGTACGCTTTCTCCTTTCTACTTCGGACCCGATACTCTTTTTGCAGGTACGCGTTTAGAAGCGATACACACGGCTCGATCATTTGCGAGAATATCAAGAAACTCTGGGGCCTTATTCTTGAAAAATATCGTATACGGAAATGCTAGGGAAATCTATAATATACATAACGTATACTTACTTTTTTGTATATTTTCGTATGCGATATTTTTCGAGAATATGGTCCCTGTAAACGGTCCAGCTTTTCGAGGATCGACGGATTTTTTTAACTCGTTTTTTTCTGTTTTCCCAGTAAATAAAATGTAATGATAAAAAATAACTTCGACATGAGGATCAATACTAATCAAATTACCACATGAAAATAAAGTAGAATTCCAGGTCACTTTTCAATAAAATTGTATGAAATTGCTTGAGATAAAAATTGTTAATAATAAAATTCTATTCTGTTTTTTTTTTCGCACTAATTATAATTGTAATTATACAAGTTTAATAATCTAGTTTTGTGTGTGTGTGTCTGCAGTTGAAATATATCTACTTCCTGAAAATGTCTCCAAATAATTCGCAGAAGAATACTACCTAATAAAGAATTGCAGTGTAAAAACAATTTATCTCAACATTGCAAATTTGTTCGATTCTTCAAAAGTTCAGAAACTCAACAAGAAATTCCAGTTTAATATATCTTCCTTAGGAAAAAGAGAAATATTCGTTTTCTCTCTTACCAATGGCACTGGCTTAGAAGGATGAAAGGATGGCGAACGAAAAATAAACATGGACGATGCGGTATCTACGGATCACATCGTAGAAGCCGCGATCGAACGCGATATCGAAAGGGAAATTTTATCTACTTCATCCCTTGGCATACTTTCTCAAACGTTTACCTTGTAACAAACATTGGACTGACATCCAATGATTATCTTCCGGTAGTATTGGTATCGAAGCATGAGATTAAAATAGACAGTGCCGCGCGAAAACAGCTTCTTCCTTCGAAGGGCACGTTCTTGGAGACGATTTTCTTTTTGGACTCTCGAACAAAAGCTGATTTTAAGCGACAATTGGCACCAGTAATATTAATTAAAATTAAAATTTCGATTGTAAGAATGCGAAAGCAATCTCTGTGTACATTAGTAACAGGAAGCGCATTTTCGCGTACCCGTAACATCGAAAAATTAACTCGATGGTATATACCGTACTTCATTTCCTGGTTTCGAGAGTCGCAAAGATAGTACGTCTTACGGTCGATCGTTAGCGCAGATGCGGCGGGATTGAGTTATGGGCACCGCACTCTCACGGCCGTAAACTCACGTCGACATGATTAAAGGTCCGGCACTACTTAGCAAAGAGCATATATTCTAAGGAGGCTTTCATTCCGCAAGGGAGTGCCGATAATGAAGTGTACGTGCAGTTGGGAGCATATAATATATGGTAATTTAACGCATATGTAATATATACATCATACAATACAGCACCCTAACCACAAGTACTCGCCCGTGAGTTTATATGAGTAATTGTCTGAGGGTCTATTTTTTTATTGATAAACTTAACCAAGCTGCACAGTAAAAATTAGCCGAAGCGTTAGTGTTATGTGCGTTGAGGAGACCGAGGGTGAGAAAGAAATATATATATGTGTGTGTATGTGTGCGTGTGTGCGTGTGTTGTAATGTATGTATGTATGTAATCGGCTGGACCAAATGTAACTTATCGCAGCCGCAGAATGACACAGTAGTGCCCCGACAAAGAAAAAAAAAAATAGAAAAATTGGGGCCGACACCAAAATTTGTAGGATGGATTGTGTGTATTTATATGTGGCGTGAGAAGGAAATGATAATAGCGAATCAGCGATTCATCAGCGGCTCACAATCGCAACGAAAACTGCCCTGCAATCGGCAACGCCTCGTTTCGCCGCGCGCAGGAAAGGAAAAAGAAAAAAGATCGACAAGAGATCGATTTCCTGTGCCGCAACACAGAGCGCCGAACGTATATCACCAAGTCGCCAAGTCGAGTGGCACGCGGTGAAATAAAAAAAAAAAATATATATTTAAAAAAGAGAAGTATAGACGAGAGAACAAGAGATCGATTTCCTGTGCTGCACAGTCACCGTCGAGTTGCGTTCAGGAGCCTGTTTTATATTAAACGCCGCGATATAAATGTGCCGGCAAATTTGCCATGGTATTTTCTTTTCCGTGGGACCAGCTCCGAGGATCGAAACCGGAATAATTTCGTCGAGACCATTTTGTTCCGATACTAGAAGCAAAAGAATCACTTTTTCGCATCTGAAATGTCGACAATTGAACTCGTCGAGGTTGCACCGATCTTGGAATTCGCAGAGTGCAATAGCCGACCAGTGCCGATCGTGTGAGAATGTTTCGCGATAGATATATCGAAACACTAAGAAGGTGTATTAGTTATCGCGTAGTTATATGTGGTAGCCTTGAAGGATCGAAACCGGTCTGATTTCGGAGAGTTCGGACTTGGATCATACAAATCCTTGCGAATCAGTTTTTAACACCGATTTATAACCGTTTCGATTCAAAATTTCTTTTCAAAACTGGAAATTGCAAAAAGACTACTAAGGTTTCAATCAATTCTTCATCTCTTTCGCAGTTCCAGTTCTGAAATAAGCACACATCAGAGTAATCACGTAAATTTTATATTATACGATAATTATACGATGAAAACACGATGGTTCTCTTTTCTCACGTTTATATGCCACCGAGGATTCTTTGAACTCACCGAAACTGCACCAGAGATTTCGATCGTCGACTGACGGTATTAAAGATCCAAATCTTTTTCGCGATTTCACGGGGAAATGCCGGCTCGTCATCGCGCAATGGCACCTACTTGCAATTCTCAGATGCTGCTGCTGCTCGAAGAGAGTGCTGGGAGGACAGTGCTTGCGAGAGAGGCGAAAAACAAGTAGAAGTAGTAGAAAAGAAAGAAGAAGAAAAAGAAGAAATAGAGAATATCGGTGTTACCTGCACGCTAAACTCACCAGGGACCCCTGCCACTCGTGGGGAATCGGCCTGTAGTCCCGACCGGAAGCGCCCGGAAGTCGCGGTTGGTATCGTGGAGAACGCTCAGCCAATCCCGCGCCACCTCCTTTAGCGAGCGGGGGCTTGGGATTGGCTGCTACTCAGCCTCAAGGCCGCTGCTGATGCTTCTCCTTCTGCCCTTCTCCCAACAGGCCCCGAGTGTGCGTTGTGCGCTACATGGCCGCGCGCGGGGCCCAGCGGAGATCAGCGATCGGGGTGGCGACTCCGCGATTCCGCCGCTCTGGAAAAATCCTGGCGCTTCGATCGGATTGTCGAATCGTCAAATCGTCGAATCGTCGAATCGTCGAATGCCGCGGCGGCGAAGAAGCGGCGGAATTGCCGGAATTGTCTCTCACAACCCGATGGATGGAGGTTGCGTGACTTCCGTCGATCGACATCAAACGTATGTGAATATCCAGCGCATAACACAATGTCTCGAGATTCTTCTGAATGTTCAGTAACATTTGGTTTTTCGCCTCGATTAAAATTTCAAAAATGTTTCGCACTTAAAATGAGACTAGTACATGTTCAGTTGACGAGGGAAAAAACAAAGATGCCAAGTCTGTCAAGCAAAAAATGCAAAGAATGCGAACAGGCTTGATATCTGCCGTTGTCTATTGCTCCGTGAGAAACAAAGTTATATGACGATTGATCTGTTCTTTTCAGCTCAACTTCTTGCATTCATCTTTCCTCTTTTCTGTCTAATATGGAGAGAAAAAGAGAAAAGATGAATGATGCCTGAAATTCAGCTAAAAAGAACAGACCTAATTACAAACTATTATAATCTTCATTGTAATTTTCAAGCTTTTTTATTTAGACACATACAAGTTTGTTTCATTCTTTTGTTTTGATATTCTACATTCGTATTGACGGATATTAAAAAAAATTAAAAAAAAATTTGAACATTCAGAATTGCAATGATCGCTGGATACGAATGTGCTGCATGGGACATTCAATGAACATTTAAAAATGTCCATTGATTCTCCTGAGAGCCGCACGGGATAGACGGTAGTCTCGCAATAGGATGGGAGGAGAAAGGTCTGCCATTTTTACTAGGCAATCTTTTTTTTTTCACGAATCCTTACTATCTATCATTTCGCGTGTCGATTTACGTGTCGACGATAACGACCGGGGATAGACGAGTTGATCATTAATCTGATGCCAAATTGGAGTGCAGGTTGAGAAAAAAAAGATCTTATAATTTTGTCGCAATGTGTCCAATTAGTATATTGATGAATAAATGATAGGCCAGATTACTTTCTCGATTCTGAAGAGTTCGCATAATTTTGCAAAAGGCGTCGTTTAACAATGCGTAAAGTGGGATCTCTGCATGGATGCGTCGGATGCACGTCAAAGTGCGTGGCACGAAGCGGCGTGTTGCGTGAGACGATCGTGGCGAAATTGAATTTCGATTTATCTATGAATTTCACAGGAGAAAGAGAACTCGCGGGAATTTTATTTCGCTGTACGCGAATCTCTGCAAAGTGCTACGTGAAAGATGAAGAAAATAGAACGAACGTCGACAAGCAACTACACCTTCGCGCGTCCGAGTTCCGTTAATTGATCGGGTCAATCGTTAAATTTAGCGTATGAAACGATACAAGTATGTGACGCGGGATGTTATACGGGATGTTCCGGAAACCGCGCGTGCTTCCTTCGCGTTTTCCTGCTCGAGTCGCTCTTTCATACGTTTCACGAGCTCTGATTTAAATTCTGACAAGTACTGATTTTATCATAATCGTTCTGATTCTTAATCTATCTCGATTTCGATCTGCGACGTAGCTGATGATTCTATGATCGTTGACTCTGTAACTACCGACCTATACGATTGTTAATTTTCCGCGCACGTTGGCCTGATAATGACGGATGCCTCGAAAATATCCCGAAGCGACCGCAACAACCGTCTCGCTTCTTAACCACCAAGGAAGCGCGCGTCTTCGGGTACACCCCGTATAAGTGTATGTAACGTACGGCAATTGGCCATGTGTGCGCACGATTCACGGACTGTCGACGACGGTCGGCCCTCTTGCAAAACGAAAGGGCGAGGGGAGCTGGTGGTAGTCTCAATCTGGTAGTACTGTAGTAGTAATGGTGGTGGTGGTGGTGGTGGTGGTGGTGGTGGTGGTAGTGGTGGTGGCGATGGCGGTGGTGGTCTGGTGGTTCGAGCCAGCCAGCGAGCTGAGAGAGCTGTTTCTAGGTTCTCGGGTTCTCCGTCCACGACGACGGCGAACGGGTATAGGCAGTTCGTCGGGTTGCTTCTCTCCCTTCCTTACTTGGGCCGTGTACGGGGGTGATTTTCGGGGAGACGAAATTCCAGCTTCCAACTGTTGCGCAAATAACGTGGCGCAAACGCAGCCTCGAAGGCGTGGCGATCGACAAAGGGCCCGGAAACGGCCGATAACGTGCCGTTTTCCATTCCCCTTCACCCCACCCTCTATCTCCGTCTGTCTCTCTCCTGATTTTTTTTTTCGCCGTCTCGTTACGCACCACCTGCGGAGTAGGAAGCAGCCTCGCCGCAGAACAAACGAGTAACGTGCCTCGCTCCAGTCGGGATTGTCGGGAACTCGCGGGACTCCCGGACATGCAACGAGGAAGAGGAGGGCGGTGGCGATGACGGCGGCGACGACGGCAACGACGACGGCAGAGGCGGTGGTGGTCGCCTTCTCGATGTGCACGAGCGTGTTCTGGAATTCGAAACACACAAGTTGTCTTTATCACGATTTCTGCTGAGAGGAACATCGCTCGTTTTATCACCTCATCGCTCCTTTTCTCTCTCTCTCTTTCTCTCATCCTTTCTCTCTCGCTCTCTCGCCGTCTCACGCGACATGCATACGCGTCTCCCTGTCGTTCTTCCATTCTCACACATACATGATACATGCACGTTCTCTCTTTCTTTCTCGCTTACTATCGAGACTGCCCGACGCACTTCTCCGTGACGCACCGCGCAAGATAAAACGGACGCCCGCCCGTCGTCGTTTCTCTCCGTCTTCGTCGGACTGCCGGACGTGTTAGCCTAGAAATCGTCCCGCGCCGAGGCGATCAACCTCCTCGTCCTCTCCTCCTCCTCCTCGTCTTCGTCGTCATCGCCGTCCGTCCTGGCACGATGCACCGCGCGATCGATCCCGTCTCGCCGCGCGTGAATTTATTGCCCCCTTTTCCCTTCCTCACACGCACGCACCGCACGCCCGCGCTGCCGCGAATGTTTGCGAATGTTTGCGAATGTCGTGTATCGAGCCGTGCCTCGACGTCTAAAACGCGGACAAAACGATCGCGGTGACGAGCGAGGCCACGTTTGATGCGTCCACGTCTCGTCAGTCTCGTGACGAACGACTCTCTTCGCGCGCCACTCGACGCGCGATACCACGGCGACGGCGACCAACGGCGACCAACGGCGACGGACGATAACGACGCGAGCGACCGAACGGGGAAGTGGGAACGTGGAATAGAGACCGATCTTGGCACCTTGGCACCTTGGCGCGACGTGTACACCGTACACGTCGTTGGACTGCCGGAGGCGGCCGTCTGCGGGTGTCCCAAGGATTTCCTTCTCGAAACGCGCACGACTGTCGACGGAACACCGACCGCGAGTCGCGACTCTCCTCGCCATGGTAAGCGAACGCAGCGTCGGTTCGGTGCTTTTTCCTTTTTTTTTTCCCCCCTTTTCGTTTTACTCTTTTTCCAACTCGCTTGCTCGCAGTGACGTACAAACTTGTGGTTACGATCGTGAAATTTTTCTCTGCTCGGAACACGGCACAGTGTGCATGTCCGGGAATTCGACTCGCGAGGAGACGACGTGATCGCGGAGCACGGGTCGGCGGAAAGACTCCACGAACCGTTCCTAACCTCAAAATGGCCGTTTCAGGACGTCGCCGCGTTCTCCGAGGACAGCTTCGATGTGAAGGAGTGGATCAACCGGACGTTCAAGTCCGCCGAAGCGCAGGAGAACAAGGACGTAAGTCGCACCATCCTCGGGCCACCATCCCCGATTTTGTCAATTTCTATCCCCCGTCGGATCCAAATCACGCTCATCGTCGCGACGCCCGTCGGCCACCAAACTGGCTTCCACCGCCAGCGGCGGTGACACCGATCAGTTCTTTTTAAAGACGATCCCTTTTTTCACACCACCGCCAAGGTGCGTATCTCACGCCCAAATTTATGTCGCAACACCGTTGGGTCATATACCGACGGACAATAAACTTTTCTGTCGATTCCGCGACACACACGGCGATATTTTTTCGTTTTTAGAATAAATTCTTACGCGGATATAATTTTATCGCGTAATTTTGTCATTGAATTATAACGTTATTTTTGGTAGTATTTTAATAGGTTCAATGTCATTGTAAATTAAGCAGCTCATGTATTTCTAACATAATGAGAAGAAGCTAGCAACTAATTATATTTAACCAATTAAAGAATATTTCAATCTCGTATTCTGTGTTATTAATTAATTATGAATTGTTTGACGATTTTATAAATATAAGCAACTATCTTTGAAAAAATTTGTGTCACGGTTGAATATGCTTTGCAGGCTTTTGTTTCATCATTAGTGATGAAGTTGCAATTATATGTGCAACAAGTTAACGGTGCCTTAGAGGAGACCAGTCAATCGGTTCTCTCTAGCTTACCAAGAATTTTAAGAGACACTCTACTCCTGCAGCAAGAAACATTGGCACTAAGAGAAAAAATGGTTGCTGTCAAGCAAGAGATTGCAAAGGTTGGTACACCTAATTTTTTTAAATATTTATCTTGATAGTAGTAATACCTTTAGAAAACAATGAAACCTAGATCGAGAAAGACACGGCCTCTTCTATGGCAATGTTGGAAAAGATCGATAGGATAAAAACGGAGTTACAAACTGCTAAGCAAGGATTACACGAAGCCGACAATTGGACAGTATTAGCGAATGATGTGGAAGAGGTATATGAAAATTCCAATTGGTTTCTTCACATATTTCGATATGATATGCGATAATTTAATTATTTTGTTTCCTTTAATTTTAATATAACAGGTATTCGAGTCTGGCGATATAGAAGCTATATCTAATAAATTGTTCAGCATGCAGAAATCGTTAGCTATGCTTGCGAATGTTGTCGATTATGAGGATAAAAAGCTGCAGCTAGAAGGCTTGAAAAATCGCCTCGAGGCGATAGCTAGTCCACGATTGGTCCAAGCTTTTACTGCTGCCAATTCAGGTGAAATTTGCAAGATCCAAATTATTTCATTTATTTTGCAAGATATGATACTAATGTCATATTTTGTTTAGAACAATCGAAAATTTACGTGGATATCTTTGGTAAGATGGAACGTCTGCCTCAGCTTCTCAAATATTATCACAACTGCTTGAAGATTTCTTTAGGTCAAGAATGGAGACGCACTATTGAGTTAGCACAAGATGAAAATGTTACCTATTGGCTACGCGTATATTATGACAAATTGTTATCCTCTTGGCATGAACAGGTATGCGCGGTTTTTGTCAGATCAAAATATGATTATTGCTGCATTACAAATATTTTCTATAACTGTTTATGTTAAAGGTGAAATGGTGCCATCAAGTCTTTCCTAATACTTCAATAGATATTCATGTCGAGGTTTATGCTGACCTTTTAAGGAGCCTCGATCCGGGTATTCCAGAATGTATCGAGGCGATTCTCAAACAACATTCGAATTCGGTGCAGTTGACCATTCTACACGAATTGAAACAAATGACAAAGTATTTTGCTACAAACCTTAATGGTGCTATCGAAACGTCGCTCCGCGGAAAATTGCAGAATGAAAAATTATTGTCACTAGCGCAAGCTGTATATGCGCCTTACGTTCCTTACATTGCGAAATATAGCACGTTCCAAACTGCACAGTTAGAACACCATCTACAGTTTTGGCATCATTCGCATGATGATTTAAGCGATACTATCAACTCCCTTTCTCTTAGTATTTCGCGAATTATGGGTTATGCTAGTGATGCTAATAAGCAATGTAAGCTTTTTACAGAAGGTTGTGGATATCCCGGTTTATTGCAATCGTTAAACGTATGTTTACATTTTTCGCTTGTATCATGATTATAAAATGAATTTCTTATTAAACTGACGATCTATGTTGTAGATTTTTTTCAACAAATATCTTGAGAAATATCAACAAGGTCTGAGACAACTTGAGAGAAAGAAAGTGAAACATGAAGACTGGAATTTATTCCAAATGTGTCTTACGTTGATGCAAAATATAGGTAAATATATAAGTTTTAGCAATCAATTTTGTATATGACATGAACGCGAAATTAATGTAATTTAAATTGTATTGCTGTATAGGTGATCTCTTGCATCAAGTTCAACAATTTGAAAAATCGCTCGTGGTCGACATAACAGAAGCTAGTAATAAAATACAAAATACAAACGGTAGCGTTTTCTGTCAGTATAAAAAATTACTCTTAACTTCGACAGGATGCGCTGATCTAGAAAATCTTGTTGCATCTTTCCAAAGAGGTATGTATACGCGCGTAGTAATAATAATTATAATGTTACGGAAAGCAAATTATCTAATTTCTTGTTTTTTTTTTTGCAGAGGATAAAACAATTCTCGATTCCATTATAAAATCTATTCAAAAACTCTGCACTGATTTACATCATATCACGTACGAAGTCATTTTTGCGCCAATATTCTCTCAACTATTGCTGGTGCAAAAGGCACCGGCTTGGACATTGGAGGCTAACAAAATGTCCAATCTAAGTTCAGATTTACCCGATTATAGTTTCGCCCCTCAAGAATATATCACACAAGTCGGACAGTATTTAATGACGTTGCCACAGCATTTAGAACCGTTTCTGTTGAGGGACAATCCGAGTTTAACGCAAGCGTTGAAGGCAGCGGATCCACAATATGTTCAAGGCTCTAGTGAATCTGGATTTACTAGTATTCTTTTGGACATTATTGCCCGAGGAACGTGTCAAATGTTCCAGGATCAAACCTTAGGCATCTGTCAATTGAACTCCGTTGCTTGCAAACAGCTCGCAACTGATATTGGTAAAGATCTTTCATTATCTTTAACTTTATAATTTCTGAAGGAACTATGAAGGGACATAAATAAAAATTATTGTAGATTATCTGGGCAATGTACTGGAGGAGCTCGGTCTGTGTTTATCGGAAAATCTTCAACACATGTCCTTACTGTTAAGATTACCATCCGAAGATTATCAGAACGGTAGTTCTGGATGCAATGCTCGTGTCGTAGCTGCAGTCAGACAAATGCGCAATATTACGTCTTCCGGCTGACACAGTCCGTGTCAAAAACCGGACACGATGTCACAATGTGAGAAACTTCATTTACCGTTCCATGTTTTTAGCAAAACTTAGTGATTTCGCGCGATATTTGTACAACATATTTGCAACTATATTTCTATAATTGTAAAAAAAAATCATGTATAGTATTATAATATATATATATATATACGAACGTATTCTTATTAAGTTTTGTCTTTTCATTTAACACACACTTTACATTTATTGCAAGATCTATATTTTATGAATAAAAAGAGATTTAAAAGATTTGAGTTTCATTAGATGAAGACTCGGGCTTAACTTAAACATGGCTACATAATATTCTCTGATCAGGACAAGTGCGGGCATTCATCAGGTATCGTACTTTAATGTCATTTATTCGCTACACTATGCCTGAACTACTGTTAACCAATTTCACTCTGCATCGGTAAGTAACTCGAATACAGAATGATTTTGTTTCAAACTTATCTTCGATTTTTCTTTTTCTTGTATATCGACGTACAGAATATAAAACAAATTACAAAGATCGCAGCACCATAAGAACTCGGGGCATAATTTATGCGCCAGAGGCGTCGAATACTTACAAAGAACGAGAGATGTCTTTATATATAAGATCTATTAGGAAACCGATCATTTAATATCGGTAGAGATTCATAGTTGAGCATTTTCTCTTACTCTTTCACTCACTCTCTTATCACATATTCTCGTATATATATTTATAAAGTTTGAGACAAATACGTATTAACGTCTTTTAACGAGTCGTGTTATAAAGACGCAGATAAAATGCAGCAAATGCATATTTCGTACGAATATTGCACATCTGGATTGGATAAAAATATCTATTTTGCATAAAGATCCGCATTTATATACTTCATATTTTATCAGATTTCATTTATACATAATTTATACATCACGAAGTGTATAAAAAGCATTTGCTACATTTTTCTTCTCCAATGATATCATGAACTTTGCATCAAACTTATATACACGTAAAATCAACAATTGTTAACGTATCGAATATTTTACTCGTCGAGTGTACAACACCATTTTCCACGTTTTTCTTGTCTCTAAATTTATGTTAATTGTACGTAATATGTTAATTTTGCCTAAGATATGCAATGAACGTTAAAGTATAGCACGATAAACTATACACGAATCCATTAACATATAGACACAATAAATTTGAAAGTCATAGGACTTGTGCGTAAGTCTTTCGTGAGCATACGATGTAGAATCGTTCGCCCTGATGAAAGGATCATACCGAAATATAAATGTAATTATAATTATGCACGATAAATACTTAAAATTTATCGCGTGAATTACACAAGCAGGGTACATTTTAAATTAATAATATGAATAATAATAATACAATAAAATAATATGAAGAATACAATCATAAAGTAAACTGGCTATTAAAGTACATCGCTAATACCTTGTCTTCGAATTGTAAGCGTGCAAAAACTGAAAGTGATCTCGCACATTTCTCTCTCAACAATACTCTTAACAATTTGTCACGGATTAATAGACAAATCGTTGCACCTTACGCAAGTAGAGTTTCTTTTGTTTTTTTAAAAGAAATTCGCGCGATTTCTCTTCAGATTCCGTGCGAGGAAAAACAGCTATTCGATTAAGTCCACACAATACTTTGCGACATACGCATACATAATCGTAATTAGACAGTCCATCAAACAATTACTATTTGGTAGTGAAAAGAGAATTATATACGGGCAATCGTGTGGCACTATTTCAATGTGGTCTGAGTTCCTACTTATCTTCCTGATTGACTAGAATTCGATTTTTATTCGATTACAATAGCGTTCGCAATATCAAAGTCATTTCGTGGTGATTTCACAGTCGCTGGTTCGTAGAGAATTCCCTTATTGTTCGATTGCCTACGCGTTGAGAATCAAGCGTCGAAATCCCTGATTTAGATAGCGGATTTCTTTTTCTACTCCATTCTCGACTACGTCGCGATTGTGGCAAGTTTCGTTATAATCAAAGCATATTCGTAAGCAGATATACTGCATGCAATATGTATCAAGTCCTCCTTACCTACGACAGCACTACCAAATGTTAGCATATAAAAGCTAGACTCTCTCGCGAGAGCTTAAGATACATATGGGAAATTATTGTATTATATAACAACATGTCGGATGCCTGTGAGCAACGGTGCAACGTGATCCGACGTGATCGGAGTTCGATATATATATAAACATTATCTATATGTTTCTTTTTCCCAAGGATGACAAAGCTGTCAGCATTTCCCAGGGAAAATAGAAAGTTATTTTTTAGAAGTAACAAGTTACAATTACTCGTTATCGAGTAGAAAAAGTAATAAGTTGCCGATTTTTAAAAGTAACCCGTTACAGTTATCGTTACTTGAATAAGTAACTTTTCGTTACTTTTTCGTTTTTTTAAAATGACCACCAATCACAACGGACCTATAGAGGCTTTCTAGTCTCAAGCGCTACGAGTAGCTTGTGTCCAATCGTACCGTGTCCAATCGTGTACAAAGTAACGATAAAAGTAACTGTAAAATTCTGTTATCAATAAAATGTAACTTCGTTACCGTTACAGTTATCAAAGAAAAAAAGTAACACAGTTATCAGAAATTACAAAAAAAGTAACTCGTGACTGTAACTTTGTTACAAGTATAACGAGTTACTTCCATTCCCTGGAATTTCCTTTATAACCCTGGTCCATATCCAGTAATTCCTTTCGAATAAAGGGGAGAAAAGACAAGATTCTTTCTTTTTCAACTGATAAAACTAACGCTCGATAAGTTAAATCAATAATCAAAAAGCTGAATTAAGAAATACCGATGCTAGAAACATTCAATTGTGTACATTGCATGTTTTGGCTAATTGATATTCGCTGCTGACCTATTAGTGTATCCGTTATTGACTGGTGCAAATATTTGATCCACACACCGATGAAGATACTTTATTTGCCTTCGTTACAAGGGACTTGGTCTTACTCCTTAATGCGGTCAGCAGCAGGAAGGTTTCATGCCACTTTTTTCTTACTGGTCTTCTTACTGCGAGGTAAGGTAGCGAAACTTGTTATCTGAAATGGAGATACAATGTTATTATAGCTTATATTTTTATTATGGAATTCAGATGACATGTTACCAATCTCTCGCCATTTTTTATGGTTTTGATGGAATTTATTAAGTGATAAAAAATGAAGAGCAAGATCATTTTCTTTAAAAAGACTAAAACTCAATCAATTATTTATAAAATTACTTATAAATTCAAATATAAAAATCCCTTATTTGAAATGAACAAACCATTCACTCTTAAAAAAATTATGGATTAATTGCGTTATAATGTCACATTAAAAATTAATATCATGCAAGACTAAAACGCGCAGTTAAGTGTTATGTGTTATGATTAAAAAAGAAATTGTAGTTAATTGTGGATTAACAAGACTCAGAAATCAGAAACTAGTCCATACGATCTTAATGAAACAGTCCATCTCTTCTGGCCGAATTTCCTATTAGGATAAAATACGAAATATGGGAGAAAACTAGGATAGAGAGAACGAACAAGCTTTTATCATATTTTAAAAACATCAAAGACAAAAACAAGTATATGTAATTATTTAGTACAGCTAATATAATTTCTCTATGAAATATGCGACTTAATGAAATGCGTTTAATTAATGTCAGTGATAATCTCTTTTCTGTTGCTGTAAGGCAGCGACTGTGACATATCACGAATCTGTGAGTTCGATTCATTTTCAATATTCTCTTCATGATTTTCGGATTTTTCTGTATTCATTGCACCTTCTTCTTTCTTATTATCTTCAATTTTAAAAGCTTTAATTTCATTTAAGGGCACAATCTTAGTATCCAAATTATCAGCGAAAGTATTAGTTTTGTCGAAATTTTTAATGCTGTCATCGCGTTCCTGTCTCAGTGGAATCTCTTCTACGTCCACTTCTTGCTTTGAAACAGATAATTTTGAGGATGTGTCTACAAACGCCTGGGATCCGATACTACTCGATCTTGATACGGATCCACTGGTCTCAGAATACGAGGAGCTGGAATCTTCCTCTTTAGCGGAAGCTTCATTTTGTTCCTTGTGGAAAGCATTGTGAAAGATGTTCTTCGGGATCGTTAATAATTTGGAAAAACTCTCCTTAGCGCGTAATCTATTAGATTTCTTCTTTCTTTTTTTCATGTCCGGGATATGTGCTAAGAATATATCTTTCGTAGCATCCGCGTTTGAAACAGTTCTCAATGTACCAGTTTTAATGACCAAGGTGGCCTTTAAAGCATTTTGAGACTCGTTTTCGTCAATATCTTCATTACTTATTACCTCGTTACTTGTTGGAGCTTTCGGAGCGGGCTTTTTATGATATTTTCCTGCGCGAGTATCACCATCAAGATCGCAATTCGATGTACTTGACGTAATGGAAGATTGAACCGCAGTATCGCAAGCACAAGTACTTAACGAATCGTCAGTCTTAATTTCCCGTATATATTCCTTACCTTTGTCGATTGTATTCAACTTTTCTTGGGAAGATACGATGCTTGTTACAGCTTTGTGCGCATCATCTAATAGTTGCTTCAATTCGTTGAATTTTTGCTGACATATCTCGCCGGTTATTCGTCCAAGACCAGTTTCTGTATCAGGCTTTTGGGAAACAGTTGGAACTACTCCTTGATTACTTTTCGGTTCATCAATATATTCAATTTGCGTGTTAGAATCGCTTTGCTGAGAATCAGATTCCTTTATCAAACAATCGATATTTATTTTGTCTGCGCTTTTTGTTACCGCAGGTATTGACAAGTTTTCCATCGAGATATTCTTGATCTCTATGGTCTGCACTGTTTGCACGTCTATTTGAGCCGAGTCTGTGTCAACGAACTCGCCGCTCGATTCCATTGATGATGATTCATTATCTTCTATTTTCATTGCGGATTTGTTTTCGTTTGCGGATTTATCGTTATCGATATGAGCGATAATAGATGTCGAACGGTCTACCGATTTATTATTTTGAGATAATAACAGTAAAAGCTCGACAGCTTGTTCAGGAGTCAGGACGTTTAAGGACGATGGTAGGGAGACATTTTCGGAAGGTGTGCGGTCGAAATCCTCGCCCCTGTCCTTCAAAGACCATAAAAAAGTACGTGTTATTAACTGAGTTGACGAATGTGCGTGAAAGAGCGACGTGTAATTTCTTTTTTTTTTTTTTTGTTAATGATAGATGTGTACGCGATTATCAGTCTCTATGCTATTCGGGCTTACTTCGGGCGTCTTCTTCGCGGTAGAACGAGGCTTCACGCGTGTTCTCGCACCGACGCTTGATGTTCTCACTAAAGAGTCACCCTGAGAAGTCGTTCGCTGGGATTGCAACGCCTCGCCGCTACTGTAACCGCTAGATATGTCGTCCGAGGACCTTATATTTCTATAAATATGAAAAGATTTGTTACTATCGATCGCTTAACGTTAACGCGATTGTTCTTGAAAGCTGCGCGGGACTACGTACGTTAAACTAGCTATGGGCTCCCTAGGCCTTGGCTGTCGAACATCGACATCCACTTCGGAAAAATACATCTCTACTCGAGACGCATTGCTGCTGGACTGAGTCCTGCGAGGACTATAGCCTCTTCTGCCAATGTGCTCTCTTCGACGAGGTTCTATAAGAACCAGAAATTTTATTTACTTAAAATTAAGTCACTAAGTGGTAAGCGTGTTTTGTTTTATAAACTATTTAAATAATATTTTTAAAAATTTATGTATAAAACACATGTATAAAATTATGTATTTATAAAGTACATAATTATATTAAAAATAAACATATAAGTCCGTAAAAATATAAAAAAGAAATATTTGCTTGCGCTCAAAATATTTGCTTTTATTTTCGCAAAATCTCCATTTAATGAACACGACGCGAGAGCTCAGCTACCTTCCATATCTGTTTCGTCACGCGCATCGGGTGTGTTTCTATTTTCATCCTCCTTCTCGCCGGTTAGATCACTGAGGCTGTAACTTTTCCTCAATTGTTGCACCAGCCCACCGCCGCCCTGGAAAACAAAGCCGCCCGTGAAACACATGCGCCGCAAATAACGCGAACAGTATGTTACTGCGAGAAAAAAAAGATGAAAAAAAAAAAAAGAATTAAGTTATCGAGAGAAAAACTCAAAGAGTCGATTAAGTAAAAGAAAACAAAATAAAAATCTTACCAACCAAAAGGATGTTAATGTGTTATCTGCCGTCACCCGGTCACGGAAGGTAAACTCCCCTTACGCCGAATTTAGATCAATCCAAAGGCGATTTTCTTGCTTTTCCCGGACGTATATATGTGTTTTCTGTTAAACATGCGCCGTCCAGAAGCACGCGACGGCCGATGATATATAAATGCGTGCAATATGCGTGAGTAACCGTCGCGTCTAATATAGCGCGTCGTTTAGCGATTAGTTCTATTAATTGAATGTGAATTTATATCTTTGGAAAGAATGCGCTGCTGGTGCGAGAATTAATGCCTGGAATGAGAGTCGCTGTTCGGGATACAGCGGGAGGTGATGTAAGACAGGACGCGGTCGTTGCGGCGAAATGAACAAACAAAAACAGAGGATCAAAAGCTCATCCAAATAATACTTTTATTTGAAAAGAAAGGAATCAGCTCATCATAATAATCAGAGTCTTTGGATTACAAAAATCTTATTCGCTAGAACAGCTCGATGCTAAGTGCTCGCACACGGAAAATTATATGTGAGAAGGCATTGGGGTTTACGTAGCCAGAGATTGTCTTTGTTGCTGCAAAGACCAAAACTGACTCCTGCATGCTTTTCGCGTAAATTAATCCCTGACAATTCATTCGGAATTATAACGTATACATGTACAGTTAAAACATCCGATCGCAAGGATATAATACGCAATTCTCTAGAAGAATAATCGATTACATATATACTGAAAAAATGTGCTAAATTTTAATGTTTTGAATTTGATTAATTTGACTAATTAAATATTTACTAAATGTAAACATATATTTATTCATTTACAACTTACAAGAATTTGATATAATCATCATTTTTTATTGAGTTAATGTTTATATTTATTACAAGTAAATATTGAATCAATATTATTGAAAAAAATATGTATTAAGATTTAGTATATTTTTCCTCAGTATACCTGTAGCGTGAATTACGTACAAAAATGATCTCTCTTTCACACATCAAATAACACACGCGTCTTTTTCCGTCTATGTGTTTCCATAAACGAGTGACGTCGAACAAGTAGCGGGTATTTTATCGGCGTTGATACAGCAGGACACATCCAACAATTGTTGTTGATCACAATAGTCGATGAGGGATTTTATTGTTACTATGATTTTTCCGTGTGCGCGCGATCTAACAAATTTTTTTTTTTTTGGTAACTTCGTTGGTGAAATGCGCAAACGAGATGACGAGTACACAAAACACGTGAATAACACTAGATATGACAACAATGATGATGGTGATGATGACGATGACGATTACGCGAGCGCGTGATCGTCCATCTCGTTGTATGCATTCTCAATTCTCGTATTAACAACTCCTTTTTCTGAATTCCTCCTCCCGAAACGCAACTTGTAGAATATATGACTTGTCGAGCATGCAGCATAAAACAGATGCTTAAAGTCTCAGTTTCAATGACTTCGATCGAGTTAATCTAAGTTAAAGATTCGTTGTCTTTTTATAGATAACAATCCTACTTATGACGAAGTCGAAAAAAGACTTGGTCATAAGTCGATCTAACTCTAGGATTACAAACGTCAGTTTTTGAAAACCGACTAAAATTTCACTCCACATTTTATTTTATAATTTAATAAGGCGATTTGAATTTTTATTTTATAATTGATTGATTTACAATGTTTAACATTCTCATAAAAAAAATTTATCAAAAAATATACATTTATATATATAAAAATACCCAACTGGATTTGAGAAACTCACATGAAGTTTCAAAAAAGATGTGTAATCTTAGAGTTCAAATCGAAGTCAGTGTTCATCGTGATGGTTGATTGTCTAATCACATCATGAAACTTATATAAAAATTATGAGATAAAAATACATGACATAATAGAAAAAAAAGATGTAATTGTTAATAGTTAATTACACAGAATTTTTAATTAATATTTTCGGATTTTTTCTTTGATATATTTTGATGTCAACGATTTTTTATTATCGTTCTTAAACTGAACGTCTTGACCGCTTTGATATAATTGGCATTATTATTATTATTAAAGTTAAGGCAATGTGTGGAATATTACGTAAAAATATTGAGATTGCTTCTAAAGCTATTTTATATTCCAGTTAAGACGTACGTAATCCTTATAAATCTTAAATTGAACGAAGTTTACGTGGAATAATTATACAAATCGAAGTAAGGCACACGAGTGGAAACGTTTAACAAGTCCTATCTTGGTCGAAAATGTGTACATGATTAAAAGTTCTCCACTATAGTCATGTTTTCAACGATTAAAGCCTTTCAAAATTTTCGTGTCTTTCTAAAAAATAGAGATACAAGATTGTACAAAAAGTCTTTTTATCTATTAGTGTATTAAATACCTATCAGTGTATTAAACAACCTTTCCGTCGCTAAATATATTTTATCCATAGTTAAACAATCACACATAGTGTAATTTTTATACTCACGAAAGCAATACAGACAAGAGATTATATGTATCACTAAATGAAAATTTGTCGTGAATCCGCGAAAAGAAAATTTCGTCTCGCGTATTCCCATAAAAAAAGTAACACAAAAAGCAAACTCGTAATAGAATTGCATGAAAGAAAAGTATCAAAGTGAGTGTATAATATACAAAAAAAATTGTCATCGATCCTCAGAGTGCTTTCTTTCGCGCGTAAAAAAGTCTTTTATCACTCGTAATAATCGTATCAGATACAAATCATTCGAGTCTTCGATAAAAATCGTCAACACTTTCCAATAGTCTTGATTCTTTCTGCTTTCCAGATTTCCGGTGGTTTATCCCCGTTTTTCCACCGTCTATATATCAAGTCATTTTCTTCTTTCCATTTTTCTAGTTTAGTTAATTGACGCCAGCATCGTCGCTAAACTCTAAATCGTAATTCTTCGTGGTCGACTTGCAGGCGCGAATTTTCTGTCGCCTGGTGACTTTGGTGGTAGTGGTGCTGCGCTCCTTCCTAGACTTTCGCGTTTTTCGTGGGGCTTCCTTCTCGGGCACTTTGAACTCCACCGGTTTTTCTTCCTCCAGCTGATCATTCTCCGTGTCCGTCATTGGCAGATCCTGTATTAACATTTCATCGTCGTCCGTTGTCGAGTCGCGGTACTGCCAGCCAACAATCGCATCCGTATCGCCTATCACCAGATCATCGGACCTAGCATGCAGATGGCTGTAGTCCGTGCTGTCGTCCGGATAATCCGGCCCGTCTAGCTGGTTGTTTGACGTTGTCGGTCTGAGGTTGGCTAAGCTAGAAATCGCCGGGTCTAATTGACGATCAGGGAGTGCACTCGTCGTGGTCGGGAATACAATCGGGAGATTCTATCATGTGATGCCGAAATTTTGTTTATTTTTTTTTTATTTATATATAATTTTTTTTGCGTTTCAATCGGCCAGCAATTCGGCGTGTTCGTGTTGGTGGTTGTTGTTACGGGTCAGTGGCAGAATTTCGTCGTGTGGTTGACGATGATTCGGTGTAGACAAATTTCTTAAGCAACGGCAGCGGTTAGGGCGATGGTCGGGCGATGGTTAAGTGTTCGGTATTTGCCGTGCGTGGTTTTGCGGATGGCGATGATGGCGATTTTTTGTTTTTTTTTTTTTTTTTCAGGTTTGATTAGACGGTAAGACGGCGATGCAGTGGTGAGAGAGGGCGATGACGTGCGGGAACGCGGATGGGACAGAACGAAAACAGAAAAAATCAAGAACACATAAAATCATTAGTGAGCGAATCGAGGAGAAGTCGATAGACGATGTTCTATGCGTGGTCAATGAAAGCGAGAGCTCAGGCTAGTTGAAGTACAAGATCAAA
>NW_011626920.1:245158-267613 GCF_000204515.1 Acromyrmex echinatior
GCATTCCTGGACACTGGCAGCCTCTTGCGGGAGACAAAATTGTAATTTTATGTAAAAAATAAATAATGAATTATATTTATATTATTACATTTTTATCATAAATATCACAAAACCAAATTTCCAAAGCGTAATTCTCCTCGAAGCTGCCAGTTCCTTTTCTATTTCTACAAATACAGTGTCCCAGTTTGTCATTCCATCTTTCATTCGTGGATTCTTTGAAATCGATTTGATCAAAGAATCTCCAGGTGAAATTTATAATTCCGTGGATAATTCCGAGGCACTTAGTACATTGACGATACACTTCCTGATATTTGGACCACATAGGGCCTTACCTTGATGGCAGTCTGCATGAGGACCGTGGTGGCATAGTTCACGCCCTTGGTACCGAGATGCAGCACCGCCGTATAACCCTGCTCGGTCGCACGTGCTAGGGCTTCGTCGATCTCGGCTTCACGACGGATTAGCGCGGGATGCACGAAGCGCCGATAAAGAATACTGGAGCCCTTAGTAGCCGGGCTTAGCAGCCACAGCACCAGGATGATTTTAATCTCATAGTAAAACGGGAACCTACGTAACAAATATTCAAAGCGTGTAAAATATCCCATGCGCTAATGCGCTCAATATTTCTCAGATTTTGAATTTATATATTAGGTGTTGGAATTAATTCGTAGCGTTTTTTAATGAAAGAATGTTATTTATTTCACATGAGCATTAAAAAATACATTAATGAAAGTACTTCCCATCACTTGTAAAACGCTACGAATTAATTCCAACACCTAATACATTTTATATACATTTTTGTGTGTACATATATGTATAAGTTACGACATTGCAGTGATATAAATATATTTACATGCGTTAAAAGTATTATAATATCCTGTAAAAAAAACCTACAAAATTTATTACATTTCCAAATTAACGAATAAAGCTATTCGAAAGTTATTCGAAACATTAATTCGACAAGGACGTGCTTTGATCTAACCGGAATTTTCAAATAAACTTGTCACGTTTTTAATACGTAATCATAACGTAATAAGAATAAAAATAGTTGATCGCGGGCAATCGCTGTGCCGTCACGCAGCTGTAATCTACTCGATTCGATTCGCGTCGCGAAAAATTCGTCACGGGCGTGAAAGTGAGAGCGGCGTGGAGAAATGCAATACACCGGTGTGCGCCGGGAGAGTATCAGGCATTTCGACGCCAGAAATACGCGGGAACTCGTTTCCTTCTTGGTTGTAACCCGAGTATGAAGGGAGATCTGGCGTGATGTTCCCTGAGGATGAGAAAGAAAGAGAGACAGAGAATAGAAGAGCAATGACGGAGAGGACGGAGGCAGGCCAGGGGAGGTGAGCGGGCAGAATCCTCAGAAGTGCATGTAAGCCAATATCTATCTCGTCCGAAATTAGACTTTTGGAATTCCTCACGGCGAGAGTGCGGCTTTCAAGACTGCGCGGTCCGCAGCTGGTTTATTGGCCCCTTGGCTTGCTCTCGTACTTGCCACGAGACTCTGAGATTCATCTCAATATCCGGTACGTTATATATTACGTATGTGCGGCTGCCCTCAAATCAATGCAACGCTGTTTCCTACATGTTTCAGCTTCTACTTTTTTAGGAACTTCGATATAGACTCACTTATATATTGATTTTCTCTTATAATGGAAAAATCGATACATCGATCATTTTTTTAATAAATATGAGTAAAGTGCTAATATGAGTCTCCAATTGTTTGATGCGTAAATAACATATTATACTTATAAAGCAATAAGATATAATGCGCAAATAATTGGAATGTACTTACAACAAATTTAACTGCGGACGGTTTCGATTCTGGACCTGAGTCCTCCTCAGTTGCGGAAGTCAAGTTCAAATTACGCAAACTGTAGTTTGTACTTAACTTCCGCACTGAGTAACTATTAATTGTATTTCCAATTGTGAATTATATCTCTTTATTACCTAATAAATATATTATTTACTTTCCAACAGCGTAAAGGCTCATAGTGGTATTTTATTTGATTTATTCTCGAAGCTGCAAAAATATTTTTATTTTTATATACTAATTATTATATGCTCAAGATAGGAAATATAGAGTTTTTTTTAACGTGTATTAACGGATTAATATTAAAAAATAAAATATTAATTCTGGTAATAATTATTTGCGATTAGAGTGTACATATTAAAATATTCTAATTAATGCGCGAGTGTTTTTATAAGATGATCTTGTTTCCGCGGATATTTCAATTACTTACTTATTATATTTCTATGAATAAATATATTAATATTAATGATAGATCTTAATCCTGTTCTATCAAGATAAGTCACACAAAACACATAATTTATGCAAATTATATAGGGGATGAATTTTTAATAGCAATGTATTTCTCACCAAAAACTAAAGAAGACGTCGGTGAATGTTTCCGCGCATGTGAACAGCGCGAATACTATCCAGTACATCATCCATTTAACCTGAAACCAAGGAAATTCTAGAGTAATAGAGGATTAGAAAAGTAGTATAAAAGAAGACTGCAAATAAATTTCATATTTATCATTTACAGTGTAAAGAATGTTTAAAAAATAATTAATGAGATAAAAAATAAATATTATATTAAAATATAAATATTGCTCTAGAAAAGATAAAAATATTACTCCGAAAATCTATATAATTTATATATTTTATTATTCACAAAAAGAAAAAACAAAGAGATTCCAAAGATAAAATTAAATTAGGTTCTATTATTGCAAACTTTTCTTATAAAATAAGTAGAGCGTAAAGATAAAAATTTATGATGGCTATGTACGTAGCAACATAAATATACTTTGCAAAAAGAGTAAAAAATTAGTGTTAAAAGATTCTCAATGTTTATTCAAATCAGTGTATTTGTGTGATGCAGATAACATTTAAGTACAAATTGCTCAATCACTTGTCATTGTGTGACAATTTGCCGTATGTATTTATATAAAATATTATTAATTATGTAAGAATAAAAACAGAAATGTTATAATCTTTTCGATCAAATTTTCAATGGAATCAACTTTTAAATTTTAAATTGGAATATCAAATCATATTTTGTAATTTAAGCATAATTAAAAATATACCAATTATATAAAATAAATAATTCTTTCTTTATCTTCAGAACGTTACTCTACTAAAAAAATTTATATAAATATTTTTCAAAAAATAAAAAATATAGGAGAATATATCAAAAAGTTTTATAGTTTATGTAGTTATTTTAAATTAAATATTTTCGTAATGTTGGATTTAAGGGTTAAAATAGCATTTGCTAAGCTATTTATTGCATGACTTTTTACTTATGTTTCTCACTTACATATTCCTTGACATTTTTCGTGCGCACTGCCTTGTAGGAAGCGTATGCCGGGTATAAGGTGCCGAAGACCAATCTGAAAATCGGATAAACGAGCCTATAAATAAGGGATCGCGGCGACACTATCGCCAGAAACACCGTCAACAATCCGACGTTATTCAACGTCATTCTTATGGGAAATGTTTGCAGCCAGTAACGGCACCAGACCATCGCTTGTCTCGCTAAAAGTTCGCCGATTCCCGCCCTATGAATTACCGCAACCGGTAATTCATTCGATCGCGATGCGTCCTTTTCAGAAACATTTATCGTCGATCGACGGTCTTTTCTCATATCCATTGTATCCATCGTATTAGCAATTTATTTCTCTCTATCTCTCTTTCTCTCTCGCGTTGCGCGACAACGTTTCTCTAATCGTGAAATCTTGAATGCTTCCGGAGATCCTGCGACAATCGTCGAACGAGCACGACGAGTCGAGCTGCAACACAAAACAGAAATTATTTGAGAGATATCGTTACCATGTGTTAGTGACGCAATTACGAATTTAAGAAGATTCAATGGATGAAAGATTTGATTAACGTGGGTACTTTAAGTACTTTAAGGTCTTGTTAGAGAAATCAACTTATCGGACTTGTTAAGGCTCCAATGAATGAGTTCGATGATTGGAATAATTATAGAAAAGAATGACATAGTTCTATTTTTTGATAAAATTAAATATTAACCTAGCAAAATCGTTGTAGCGAATTAATACCGACATGTGTCAGTTAGAAAACATTATAATGCTATGATAACATTCGAATATTCACACAGAAACAATTGACTAAATAAGTATAAATGAGAAATTTAAATTAATGTGTAAATGTATGTACACTCTAAGAGGCTACAACACTTTTTTTTGAATGGGTTTCAGAATGCAGTTTGCTCATCGAGTGATTGGTTCTTATTTATGGATTCTGCATTCCAAAATCCATTAAAAGAAAAGTGTTGCAACGTTTTAGTCGGTGAGTGTGTATATGTGTATATATATATATATATATATATATGTGTGTGTGTGTGTATATATATATATATATATATGACTGCCAAGGAAAAAAAAATTTTTTTTAATCGGTCTAACTCGGCTTAATTCAAAAGCTTCCATTTCATGCCAAAAGAACACCCCTAAATTTTTACCAAAAAGTATTAAGATTTAGAGGTCGCTAGTAAACGATTTTTAACCAAAGTTTCGATTTTCCTTAATACATATTTAATTTGATGCAAAAATGACTTAATCCGGATTTCAAACATGGTATTGTATGTTTTTTTAATCGCTGAACACAAATAATTCGTTTAACTTTACGATATACGCCTTAAGAAATATAACCCGATTATTGTAAAAAAAATTACCAAATTTCGAGTTCAAGATCGATTTAGCAAGGTCCCAAGCGTTTGAAATCCGGATTAAGCTATTTTTGCATCAAATTAAACATGTTAATTAAATTAAGGAAAAACTTTGATTTAAAAATCATTCACTAGTGACCTCTAAATCTTAATACTTTTTGATAAAAATTTAGTTTTTTTGGCATGCTAGCTTTTAAGCTGAGTGGCCGATAGGTTGGAAAAAAAAAATTTTTTTTCCTTGGCAATCTAATATATATATATATATACATTTTTTTTAAATCTCTAAAATATTTACATTTTGAATTTACTAAAACATTTGTTTTTCAATATATTAAACTCAGGTTGCATTTAAAAAAGTTTTTCGTACTTCTACATTATAGGAACAAAATATTGAAAATATAAATCGACGTAAAAAGTTACGCGACAGTACGTTGTGTATTTTAAACATGTAATTTTACATCAGATTGTTGGGTTCGTTTACATTCATCAAATATTTTAGCTGTTTGTTCAAACGATTTGCGCTTTTCGACGATAACATCATGAAATGGTCATCAAATTTGGGATTCCGAAGCAGTGCTTTCAATTGAAGCACGATCTGCCGATCGATATTTGCAATGACCTCGATTACTCTGCTCTCATTTAATGATTACGCAAGAAACTTATTATGGAGATCCAATTAAACACGCGATACGACAGTTCGTCACCGTGTCTATTATTTCTTTTTGAGATAAAAAATCGATTACAATTCACAATATCAACATATTGTAAGTTGTAATCAATTTTTTTTCTATTCAATTATCAAAAAGGACAGAATAAGTACTGTCTCTTATTTTTTCAAGTATTATTCATGCAAGATTTATATATGCCTTCGTATCGTAACATATGCATTGCAATTGAATAGATAAATTTTACATGTACATTAATAAACTAACAATAAATAAAGAATTGAATTTATTACTAATATAGGGAAAAAATAGTTTTGCTGAACAATCTAAAAATTTAGTTAGATACAATAACCGAAAATAATTTTGTTGGATCATTAAAATTGTTACATAGAATGTTCAAGCTGATAATATCCCAAACTTTTTGCAGCATTTATCATGTTTGAGCGTTCTACATAATTATTTTGATAATACAATAAAATTATTTTCAGATCTGTATTCCACTAAATTTTTAGATACTTCAGCAAGATCCTTTTTTGTAGCAGTTTAAATAATTTTATTTACTTATTCTTCAATTTATGTAATTATTATATAAATGGTTTCAAATAATTTTTTCATAAGATCACCTCTTATTTTTATGAACTTTGATTATTAATTAAGAGCACGGGTATTTTTATATGTAGGTATATAGAAATTATATAGTAAAGCGTAATCTGGCATTCAAATAATCCACACTAATTATGCTCATTGTCTTGATTTTATACACCAAAAATACTTCTGCAATTTATCTCACTAATCTATACAAAAATAACAACAAACTGTCTAAAAAAAATTCAACGTTTTCTTCTTACAATCCAATCAGTGCGTCTGTCAGATTCATTCGCGTCTCGTCTCCTCGAACTCCAGTCTCTGCCTGTTCGTGCCTGTGGCGTGGCGTGCGAGACAACGACACGACGCCTCGTCAGTTCTTTCGTCGTGACGAATTCTGGCGAATCGTTTCCTGCTCTGTCACCAAAGTCTTCGTCGTGCGTGTCGTTGTTCTTCCTCAGATTATTTTCTTGCGTGTGAGACCGAGCTCCCAAGTTAATGCGCCGCGCAATTCGTTCTTCTCGCGTATGCTTCCAGTTACAGACTAAGCGCGTAGCTGCGTCCGTTCGGGCATCGTCAACGTCGTCGACGTCGACGACGACAACAACGAGCTGCGGAGGCTCTATTTTCGCGCCTTAAGGCGCTATCACGCGAGCGCTGCTAAACTATGTCTGGAACCGCGGCTTTCTCGATCGTAATTCACCTGATCATCTTTGCGCCACGAATCGCTTCCGTGAACTCTCCACGTTCTGGAGAACTGCCTCGATCGAATCAAAACTGTTTATGTCCGTCGTATGTTGAAGTAAATAGAAATAATCATATAATAATTATATAATTGAGAAATATTATTTTCGGACAGAAATTATTTCGGAATATACATTTTTTTTCATAATTATATTTAATGAACAATTTGCAACTATAATCATTCTCGAAAATATTGAATAAAATGCTATTTCTTACAAGTTTAAAGAAGAAATCTATTAAAATTCAGTTGAAAATAAATGGAAAATAGAGTTTTATTATTATATAAAATATTGAAAGAAGCTTAATTTCGAACATTTTTAATGTTTAATTACTTTCAATGTAAAAATATTATTGCAGCTTGAAAATGTTACATAGGTATGAAGAACTTATTTCTGTTTGACATCGAACAAAGGTCAAAGAGTCTATAGACCAAAGTGAATGTGGAGAACTCGAAATATTTTGCCTTACAATAAGTCAAATGTTGGAAATCTCCAAAATGCTGTTTTAAATTAAAAGTAGTAAAAGTATTTGCGACAGATGTATTTAGAGTGTATGACCGTTTTTCCACCAGTGGGTCATCTCCGTATGTGCCAGAGGGGCAAGTTAATTATATGCACCAACCTAGATATCGCATCGGTCAAGCTTTATCAGAATGAGGATCGTGATTTAATTTTCCAAATGCCGTAATGTTCGAATTTAGATTCAGTCGAGTTATAAATCTCGCGCGCAAGCTAAATATTGGCATCACCTAAATACTTAAGTCGTGACTACAAACATGGGACAGGACAAATATCGATATTCCTAATACCACACACTTTAGATGTACAGAATAACACATAAGTCAGATGGGAAACATAATAGAAATATTGTTTCTCCTGAACATCACGTGTGTGAATGTTCTATGTGACAGTCTCTCAAAAGTTTCGACAGCACTCTGGAGGTCTCTAAAGTCTCTGGAGAAATAAATTAAGCAACGAATAATACGCAACAGTTATAAGGTGTTTGTAACTTTATGAATTAATTTTATATATTGTTGTATAATTAAATTTTGTTGTATATGGTGAGACTTCGAAAAAAGTTTCCGTCGTTTTAACCTGGTTTCTCTCGTCTGCGCAGAAGAGTTTCCTTATAAGAATAAAAACAATGGCTGCATTAACACGAGTTGCCAAGTCACTTCATCAAATCAACCGAACGAATTAAATTAGCGCGTTAGCGTCAATTCTTCGTACAGCGACAGAGAGGCTCACGACAGAAAATTAAAACCGATGTAACCTAAGCGAATTCGATTGTCTTATATGCCATAAATGCGATGATAAGATGCACCGTAATGTCACTTACCTCGATTTCACTATCACAAAAATTGCAAATATTTTCTTTATTTTATACTGTTTGTTGAATATTTGTCAGTACCTTTAATTATTGAGAAATCTCGCTGGTGTTAATTATAGTAAAAATTTATATAAATAGTAGAGTTAATATTATATAGATATTATTTATTATATATATTAATTAAAATTATATAATATTAATATATAATATTAATATTATATTATGTTACATATTAATTTAATATTATATATTAATTATAAATATATATTAACTAAACATAATATATATTATATGTGTTATAATTAATATATAATAATTAATACAATAATTCATACATTATATATAAATGTTATGTACTTCATTACCATTATTACAATTATCACTCTGTGCAAAATATTTTTTAATAATTATAATAGAATACCGACAAATATCACTGATATCTCTATTGATTGTATATATTCTGGGTGCGACACCTCTTGACGTTTGTGATGCGAATACGACGAATATCGCGAAACTGAACGAAAACTCCGCTCGTACAAAATCGTGAACGATCGCAGCCGCAGATAATTCAATGATTATCACCAATGTCGTTCTCTGCCGCGGATTACGTAACAGGGCGTCCCTATAATGCGCATCGTCCGCATCATTCATGACGAACGCGATCGCCCGCGACGCGTTATTCACGCCTGGCCGCTTCCGGTTCCGGTTCCCAGACGAACCCACATATGAGACGTCCTTTCGATTCGCTCATGGGATATCGGGACGAAGGAGCTAGCCGACTGGCAATCGCGCGATAAGACCCCGACGATTTACGACTATAGCGATTTCGCCGCGGCCATTTACGAAATTGAATGTCCACCTACTGGCCGACGCCACACCGTAAGATTATCTATCGACCTGATATCTCGTAAAGGAGGATCCAATGACTTTTACGCCGCTTTTTTAACTTTACTCCGCGTGACGTGTTCGTTTCTTTTCAGTCGTATACATTTCCGTCTGAGCAAGTTTGTGCGAGAGGTTTATGTCAAAATTTTTATTAGCTTCCTCTAATCTCTTTCGGGAATATCACGAAATTTTCAATTTAATATAACTACAGCTGTACACGGAAAAGATGATTTTGCTAAAACATCTAAAAATTTAACTAGATACAGATCTAAAAATAATTTTATTGAATCATCAAAATAATTATGTGACGCTCAAATTGGTTGCTAGAATAAACTTTTTGTGGCATCGTCTATGCTTGAAATTCCTACAAAAGTATTTCTAGGTCTGTATTTAGCTAAGATTTTTAAGTGATTCAGAAAAATTTTTTTTTCCGTATAGTAAAAAATATTATTTTCATTCATATCTTCTATTACCAACTTTACTTTAAAAAATATTAGTTAACGTCATTTATCTATTATATAACTCTCACTGTACTAAATTTTTAATAATTGTTTGAATAGTACTAATGCGAAATAAAGAATAGTAGTTCAATCAAATTATTTCTTGTATCAATATATGTTTACATTTAATAAATATTCAATTAACATTATTCAAACAAATATTTATTAAAATTTAGTTTTTTTCTCTCAGTGTGTGTTAATGTTATATTAACATCAACATGGTGAGAATTATACAAAGTGTTTAAAATTTAAATGTCAAAACTTCGGAAGCGTTTAGAGGTATCAATAAATTAAAAAAAAAAAACTATAGAAATGAATGCCTTAAACGGTCTTTTTTTCAATTTTCTCCAAAACGAAATAAAAATCGAACATATCTCTAGAGAACTTTTTTTCTTAGTTTATCGATCCCTTACACGCTCCCGAAGTTTTGACATTTAAATTCCAAACACCCTGTATATAGACACCGCACAGTGTTAAATCTATATCGATATTTCCACAGTATTAGAATCATTTCGTTGTGAAATTTAATTTCAATTTCTTATGATATGTTCGTTACTTTCTCAGAGAGTTATTGGATAGTTTCGATATTTTTTCTTTTCTAATGTGAAATTACTCTCTCGTCTATAATATTTGAATCGATATGTTGCTGGCTGCTGGCGTTCAGCAGAAAAAGCAGCTTTGCAACTGTTGTAAATCCTTTAATGTGATTGGTTTTATTCTTAGTTCCTTATTAGATATAAATGTATAAACCAATCATATTAAAGAATTTTACAATAGAGTTGCAAATCTGCTTTCTCTGTTAAATACATTTAATATCATTTCCACGCAAGTATTCGTTTAAGCGAGAAACTGTGTTGAAAATATTTCGTATTGCTACTCAAGGTCGTGCAGTGCTCGAAAGTTTCGAAACAGCTATGGATACCATCATTTACAATTCCAGGGACTCGCAAACGCTACACAGGTGCAGTTTGTGTAGTCTCGTTCGCGTGAAAATTATATTCGTTAACTTTTGTTTCGCAAAATAATTGTATGTAAGTGCAAAGGTAGCATATATGTAGATCTGTCGTTCGTGATTTAGGCAGCATAGAAATAGAAATACATAAATAAAGAAATGTAAATACTGTTGAAGAAAATTATTTCTCATTACATTTTTTAAAGATAAATAAATTGAAAAATAATAATAAAATAGACGCAAGTTCGATTTAACCATTAAAAATGAAAACTAATTTCTTCAAGATATTCTATGTACAAAAAATCTGACCAATATTTTAAAGAGAGTTTCCCACTGGATATAAAAAAATCTGGCATTAAACTTATAAAGTTAATAAATATATTTTAATATAAAAATTAAAATACCATACAAATATCTCTTGAGACTATGTCACAATATAGTCTATAGATATAAAATTTATTTAATAATAATAGGCTCAAGAAATTAAAAAAGCATTACGCCTTTTTAAAATTTATCTAAACATATAGGATCAAAAGATTTATCTACATATAGGGTCAAAAGATAAAGTGTCATTTTGTAAATTTATATGTTTTTATTCCTTTATGTAAATCATTTCTAACAATATTCTTTTATTTAAGATTTTTTCTTTGTCCAATATTTTAATGTTATCTCAATCAAAATCATAGGGTGTCTCTATTCTATGTTGCGTGACAACAGAAGATTGAGTCGTATTTCGTTAATATGGTTTCTGTGTTCCGACATCCACACTTTTAACCATCTACCAATCTGGTCAACTTATGAGGCATCACAGTCTCTGCAGTCTATTCTATAGACTACATTAGAATTCGATGACATAGACGGATGGATCTTTCAAAACTTTAATGGTTTTATTTAATTTGTTGATACCTCTATACGCCATGCTCACTTGGAACATTCTTAATAAAGTTTTTAATTTTTTCGGAAAGAAGTGTGGCGACTCGCCGTCAGAGATCCAATGGGACTCGTTCGGATTCGCACCGCAGTCAAGCGAATTCCCTTTAAATAGAACATCAATCTAAATTCATTCCAGGTGTCTAAGGCAGATCCTACACTATATTGCTTTACTGATGAGTCTAGTAGTGTGGGACCGGAACAAAGTGCCGCGGTCGACCAAAAAGCTTCGAGTCAGGCCTTCTTAGTGGACTTTGAACATCATTCTTACAGATATCCACAGAAGAGAAATAAAGCATATCGTAAAAAACTTTTGCTTAAAGTTCTCAACGGATGTAGATTCACTCTGATCTTGAGTATTTAATTGCTGAAATTTTTTGTGCAATCTCTTCTTAATTGTTGAGAAAATTAAGCTAAGAGGATACTCATTATTTAAAAGGATATTAATTGTAGTGTCAAAATTTTTGCAATAAAACGTTGGTGATAACAATAATACTCTACCAACTAAACCAAATATTGTGCCTATTTTTTGAGATAAAGGAGGTTAAGAAAAATAATTTAAAAAACGACCTGAAAATGTAGGCGATACAAATCATAAATGAGATGATTATCTTTTTAATTAATACGTGCCTCATAGTATAAAACTAATAAAACAGTTCATCGTTGCGCTCTCAAGCCATTTGCGTCGAAATTAGGAGTACGATTCATATATATTTATTGTTTACATGTCACATAAAACGTCGAACGCGATTCCAATCCTACAATTGTTAATACAATAATTTTGCTTTCACGTTTAACGACAATGACATGTAACTTTCTTCTCTTTATCACGATATATGCATATACGAGGTGGCCTCAGTTGTAAGTATGGCTATTCGTATACATATATCGCGAGGTCAAGATCATTGTCGTTCGTTTGCGCATAGCCTGAGTTCCGTCACGCCTCGTTTAACCCCGACTATCATATTCACGTGATAACAAAGTTCCGCTGATCAAATATATTTCAATATATATTTCTATTATTTTTTCCAGTTTTTCTAATGATATATTAAATTAGATGTCAAAGATCTGTATTTTTAATTTATGTTAACTCTCTGATATTTGTAATAATTAACGTAATTATAATTAAAAGTTATAACTTATAATGCAACTTTTCAATTTATAACGATATTTATATATTTCGATAATTAAAAATTTCGAATTTTTGTCAGAATAAAGAGTATTTTAAATCGAAAATAATTATTCTAATTTTTATTCCATATCAATCATTTTGACATCTATCTACTTTTCATATTTTAATATTCAACATCATATAAATTTTACATTAAGACAAAATTGATTTTAAATTATAATATAATTATTATCGTAGGTATATCTAAAAAATAAATATATAAAATCACTATAAAATATTAGAAACAAAAATTATATATATTCGATGAGAAAATGTATGTCTGCTTTAAGATTAAATGACTAATATTTAAGTCCATTAGAATAAAGTCAAACATGTTGATTGTTTTATACTATTTTCACGTATTCACTGAACCAAATGAAAATTTTAATTTTTTAATATTACAGAAAAAACACATGGCACAGATATGGAAGTACCTTGCAAGAAACACGTGCAAGGTTACCGATAAACTGTAAATGGAGCGGTAATAAGAGAAATCTGGTATGTGTAGAGAGAATGGTTATTATTTTATACTGTCGAATGAAATTTACTTTACTATTATGTACCGCTAACAGATAACTAGGTAGTATCTGTTGTCATTGTGCGTAAAATCAATTTAGCGCATTGTACCTTTTGCGGCAGAAATTGTTTGATGTGGTCGAGAGATGATTAATACGCTAAAATTATGAAACCTCTGTTACCACAAAATCAACATAGAAGGCATTCATGATGAGCGGCGCGACTAGAATACAATATTTACAACGACTTACGTTATACACTATTAAATATTTTTATATAAAAACATTTAAATTAGTTTCTTGACTTATGTTATACTGTACTGTGACTTTTAGCTTGTCCTATATTAATAATTTTATTAATTGCTTTATATAAATATGTATGTGTATTCTTATTGTCTATACGATTCATCCTAAGCATTGATAGGCAAGCAGCATTACAAAATGTAATGTAGCGACAAGGGCGTGCTCTGTTATTTTGGGACGAGGTCGAAGAGCATTGACTTAATCTAACGATTGACGAGGACGTTCATTTCACTTATAAGATATGTAAAAAATAATTGAATGTGTGATATTAATTCTCTTTTCAACATTTCATTAAATATTAAGAATGTTTTGGCTGCATAATATCAATTGATATTAACTAAAAATCAGCTAAAAAAGTCAATATCAGTAAAATGTTGTAATAAATTATATGCACTGAAATCAAATGTAAAAACAATAAACATATATTAACAGACAGGCAATTGAGAGCAAAAATTAAAACGTAGTAATTAAAGCGTTGTACGTTACATGAATTTCAAAGACTTCACAACAAATACGAAATCGGACGTTTCGGCTCAGTTTCGAGCCAGCAATGTCTACATAACATTATAAATTATTCACGATAAGATCCAAGTCCGCAGTTAAGGGAGCCTCCTCAAATGTAAAAAACAAAACAATAAATTATTTGGCTCTTAATGACTTATGTAGTACAATTACCTTATTTGCTGTAGTTTTTAAACACTTTGTAAATTGCAGTTTGTAAATTTATTTATTTTATATAAATAACTTTTAAACAAGTAAGTGGATCTAAATGAATTTTTGCACGAATATTTAGTTTTATTAGTTACACACACGCATACGCACACACACGCACACACGCATCGCAGCACGCACGCACGCACGCACGCACGCACGCACGCACGCCCACGCGAATACGATAAATTATGTGAGGAGGCTGGCCTCGCGACGGAGCGTAGATGTAGCTCTGCCAGAAAGATGGGAAAAAATAGTAGCTAGCGATGGGCAATACTTTCAATGATTCATTTGTAACTATTTTTTCACAATAAAGTTGTATTTTCATCAAAATAACAGCGAGAACTTAGTTGCGCACCTAATATATAAAATTTAATTTAGTTGTAATGCTATTTCTTCATAAAAACAGTGCTACAAGTTGTAACTGTACATAAGAATCAAAGTAAACCAAAAATTCAATAAACTTTAACAGATAAAAGAATTGTGCTAAAATTTTATACGGGGATACTCAGACATAATAATAGAATAATTTATGAATGTTTTATATTTTGATAATGCTTTGAATTGTGAGACATTATATATCCTTAAACGATATATAATTATGTGCAAAAGGAAAATTAACTTTCATGAATATTCATTCAATTGCATAGTAGTTCAATTATTTGTTGAAGAGATATATTATTGAGATATATACATAAATAAATAAAATTATGCTGCTACAAAATTCACTTTCCCATATGTTGATAATTTACCTATAGTATGAATCTAAAACAAAAAAAAAAGATTATGGATGAAAAGATTACTCGTGGGTGTCAAAGTAAGGATTTCTGGCGTTGAAATTTTCTGGATTTGTGCCAAAGTTGCGGAGTATTCAAAGTTGTCTACTCGGAATTGCAACGAGTCACGAGATACATAAATGCCATTCCATTATACTGCCAACTCATCAACCTTGAAGCGCCACACAATCGAGTCCGGTAAAGAAAACAAAAGGAATAAATATTAATTTCCTTGTTTCTAATCGAAGGTCATTCTTGATTAGAATATTTATACTGGTGTATAGCTGTAGCGATTTTATTCAAATGTTAAATAACTTTTTATTAGCAAATATAAATTACTTTATGTATACAAAAAAGTTACACTTTTAATTCTTGATAATTAAGCTCCTTTTTATATCATAAATTATCAAAATTCCGTTTTCAATTCCGTTTAAAGTATTTTTGTTTCTATGTCAAAGGCTTCTATGTCAAAGTAGAGAGACATTGATTAAAAAATAATATCTTTTTGGAAATTATAATTAAATACTTTACGTTATATTTTATGGGCATTTCTTGAGGTTTTTTAAAACAAATAATATCAATGAGTGATATTTATTTCTATTAATTCAAACGCATATTGCAATTTTGGCGTACGGTATAATCACCTGCTACATGAGGATGTTCGCTATAAATGTAATTATGTTGGCACAATAATTATTTATGCAGGTGTTATTCTTTTCAACGAACTAACGTGAGTGTTATTTACTTCGCGCGCGCGTGTGTGTATGTGTGTGTAAATACCGTTTCAATAAGTATAATATATACATACATATACGTTATATAATTAATTTTATTATCACATAAAAATGTTCAAAATCCATAATACATAATTTTGAAGCATTTTAAAATTGCGCAAAGAAAACATTAAGATGTATAGAAAATGTACCACTAACAATTTTAGACATTTTATTCGTAAATCTTAAATAACTTAAATATAACGAATTAGTTATAATTATTTTTATATGTTTTTAAACGGACATTGACTAATTTTGATTCTATCATATACAGCTGGATTGCGATATTAATAATTCATTTACATTATTCGTCATAAAATTAATATCACAATATAATAATCAAATTTATTTTCTTTCGAGTTGCCATATGTAAAAACAATGTATGTAATAAATAATGTATGTAATAAATTATACAATATATAACATACAATATTGATTATAATTCGTGATTAAAACTTGTGCGGGAAATACATATCTTTTATATGATCTTATATAGTCTAATCGTTTCTGGTCGATTATAGTTCATCATTTTTCTTTTTAAATTTCTCTTTAAAGTTAATTATTACATAAAATATGTTCTAAAAACGTGTGTCTTCTTCAATGTATCATACGAAAGTAATAGCGTGTCAGAGAACTATTTTCAACATATTAGCAATTCCATTTATTTCAATTGAATTCAATAGGAAATATTTAAAATACAGTTTAACGTATTCTGCAACATGTTGCAAAATGCAAAAAATGCGAAGTGCAGTTTGTTGTGGTTATATTTCTTGTAAAAATTGTATATCAAAAAGCATTTTTTCTTAAATTGTTTTCTAATAATATAATTATAATAATATAATTTTATTTACTATGCAAGTGTTAGATTAATCTGTTACAATCTTAATTAATCCGTCAAAATCTTCTAAAAATATAATATTTGAGATTATAGAAATTTTGTCAGTTTCTCTCGTTTATTTCACGGGTTTAATGCATTTATTTAAAACGGACATAAATATAGAAGATTAATTCATTATTTAAAAATGTGAAAGTTATATCTGAAATTAGGAACTTATGAGTATGTCGATTTAACGATTTTGATATGGTTTTCAAAGATGAGAATAAGATGGTAAATCACAGATAATATTATTCGTCAGGAAATGACTCTCACAGTGAAATTCTCTGAGTAATATAAAACACATTGAAATAAGGAACTTTTTCACTTCTCTACATCGCTCTCACGGCTTGGACGTAATTTTCAGAGGCAGGGGTAGAAAAACCACGGATACCGTGTTAACGACCGTTACTCGCTTGAAAATCGGCGCGTGGAAATTGCGCGAATAATGCACCGTCGCCGGAACGAGCACAGGTGTGGCTCGCTTGGACGGTAAGAAGCACGTCATGTTAGTTCGTCCGGCAAAATCCTATCAAAGAGAAAAAAAAGTATGGTGAAATATCGAGGTAATTCGACGCGTACGTTATTTTTATCCGGTCTATCTTGAAAGAGACGCACAATGATCCGAATGTGTCTTGACAGAGACGTATTTCGTTAGGCAAAACGAAGAATTTAATTGAGATAGAAGCGTCGTAAAGATGTTTCTTTGGAGTCGTTACAGAAGCGATGTGCACAACGATGGCCTCAATTGCAACCGTTTGAACCGTTCACCAGCTGATCGCCTATTAGCAAGAGGCAGTGCGGGTAAAGGCAAAATACTCGCTGGATTAGAAAGTACAGATCGCATCCAACGAAATAGCTCGCTAAATCTAGCAGCATCCGAATGCTTCTGAAAGAAAACAACCCATGTTTCTTTCTCTCTCTCTCCTTCTTATCAGCGTCGTTCTCTCATCGATTCTCCTGGACGATTCTCCTATACGATTTATCTTAAGGACACCGTGATTAATCCTAGTCGTCTAAAATATTTTCGCTGCTTCATTCCAACTGATTCCCATTAATTCAGTCCCCCCGTTTCATGCATATCTTATTTTTCATATTCAACACACTCCTATATATATATAATAAGATAAAACGCAAAGATAGTTATAATAGCATGTTCACATCTGCAAAGGAATTACGTGTGACCACGAGATTTATTTATCGCATACTCGGCGCAAAAGTCTACCATAATATTTCTTAACACATCCAAGAGAATACTAAGAGAATACTAACAATTTAAATGCATATCTCTATAATTGCACATATATAGTTATAAAGAGAGAGAGAGAGAGAGAGAAAGAGAAAAAGAGATATCATTAGTAAATAATATCATATTATTAAGAGCGTGATAAATGATTCCAAGCTTGAACTTTCTCTAAATCAACTTATAACAATGAAACGCAATACCCTGCACATCTACGATTGCAAAGAACTAGAATCTCTCGATTTCGGTCTTTGTCGTCGCATAGAGATCCACAGAAAGTATATCCTTTAGGCATGCTCTTGCACGCGATAGAGCTCACTTTCTCTCGACCTGATTGTCGCGCTAGATCGCTACCGCGTTTTTTATTCCGCGGCCAAGCAGTCGCTTCGTGGTTGGTCGATCCTGTGCACGCCCGATCGGTTCCTTTATCGTCACGTCGAAGCGGCCAGCCCCAGCCGTAGTGCAATGACCGGTTAAGTGATTCAACTAACGTTTTCTAAGTGGCGGCTCAAAGAGAGGCCCTCGCCTTTCCGTCGCTAACTCCTCCTTTCTTTCTTTCTATCCTTTTTAATCCTGCCAACCAATTTACTTCTTCCTTTTCTCTCTCGCGTGACGTCCTTGCCCCTTAGTATTTTCAGAAGTTCCTCATGATACACCAACCATCACTGTTAATCCCACTTTGGTCTTATACCGTCATCGATTCAGATGTAAATCACCACGGTGCCATCATTGAAGAAGATCGTTATGCGAATTTGTTGTCTGACTTTGGAAGACATGTCGCCAGTAAGAATACGATGATCGCTAAATTATCGCAGGTAAAAGATTGAGGGATTGAATTTAAATGGTAGACGTTCTTCTTGGTCGGTTCGCTTTAAATCCTTTTTACAGGTCGTGCTGGTAACACCTTGTCAATTCTGTGTAAATTGCACATTCGATTATTCGCGATACGTGAGTTAATAAATCTTCCATTCATGTCTGAATAGGCAGTAAACCGTTCGCCGAGGCGACGTACCGGGATCAAGGGTACGACATTCTAGTGTCTACGGCAGCGTTGGTTCTCTCGTCAGCAGCATCATCTTCCTCTCGAATGTAGTGCTCGGATAATGATGATGATTAATCGCCTCAGACACCGTGCCAATTGAATATTCGCGAGAATTCGACTGATTTAAAAGGAGTAGTTGCCGGGTTTTATTCTATCAATGTTACTATCGGTGTATTCATCGTAGATTCTTCTGTTCAACGATGCTCAGAGCCATCTCAGTTACCGTTATAAACGATATAATACGTCTTCCTAAATTCCACAAGGCAAATTTTTATTACTTTATGAATTTTTAAATAATTTTAATTAATTTTTCGAGATAAAACGATCACAGACCAGTTCATTTTAATATCGAACATTAGAATCTTGCTTACATTTCCAAATTCGGTAACCAGCAGTTTCTTCAGATAATCTAGAACGTTGTTCTATTTTAAATTCTGAAATCAGAGCACTGGGGTAAAAGTTTTCACGATATCTCCACAGCCTGGTTTACTCTGTGTTATCGTTGACGTTGCAAAGTCTTGCTCGTGCTGCCTGATTTAGAAATTCCTTAAAATAATCTAGGACGGCATTGTTCTATTTTAAATCCTGAAGTCCGTGTGTTTCGAGAAAACTAATACATTGCAGACCATTGTATGTAGATCCGTGACTCGATTATAATATTCTCTCGAGTCTCGATTTGCATTCACCGGTAAGATTCGTTGCGAGGTATCTTCATGATGCCAAATGATACCGACCCGAGTCTGGAAAAGCCGCACGCATTTGACGCAAACGAACCGAGTATTCCTTGCACTTATCCCGGGACCAGCGAGAGCTTTTTCTCTTGCGACGAGCGTTGTGACGCTTCAACTGGAAGACGGGCACTTCTTTATATTTAAACGACGGAGCGCTGCCGGCCACGTCGACGTCGACGTCGACGCATCGTCTTTCCCAATGCGTCGACCGGACGTCAAGGAGAGAGAGAAAGAATGTATGTCGGAGAAAAGAACGCGTTGAGAGAAATACCAGACTGAAGGAGAAAAAATCTCCGCTTTCGCGAAGCGAAAATATCTTCGAGATACACGATATGTTGGCGCACGTGAAATATTCAGGCGATGTTTAAAAGAGAAATATTATTCGAGAGAGAGAGAGAGAGAGAGAGAGAGAGAGAGAGAGAGAAGAAAAGGGCTCTGAGTTTCAAGATTTCATAAATACACAGCGTACGAATACGAATGTAAGACTAGATAGTTGCATAATAATTCTTGGAAGAGATATTGTGCTTATTATTTTAGGCCATTTTCCTTTTATTTGTACTTGTGCTAATAATTTTCAAAATATAAAGCTTTGACTTTTATAAATGTGATTATGTTATATCTCTTGTTATTGCTTGAGATGAAGTTCAGAGATGCTTCTTTGGAATTTTGTTATACATCTCTCACGGTGTTTTGGCACATTGCACAGTTTTATGCACATACAAGCAGACGACGTAGGGTGAAACGTCGTGCTAATAAAAGAACATATAAACATCGATATTGCAGGACCTCCCACGTTGGCACGTATTTATCCGACACTTTAAACGGGATCAGTCAGGAGAGTTCGCACATGGTGAACAAACGTTTAACGGTTGCAACGCGAGAAAAGCGAGACGGCACAAAGCTACTTTTGCAATTAATGAAATGCAGACATGAATATTAATTACCATTACAATTAATTGTTTGATTATTAAAATATCAATTGTTAATAGATAACGATTACTACTCCCCATTTAATTTGAAATGGAATCTTCCTTAAAACGAAATTTTAATTCAATTTGGTCGTAGATATATGTGTCTGTAATAACATCAAAAATTGAGAATTTGTTAAAGCCCGCTATGTGAAAGCAAAATAAATTAAAAAATCTGTTGTCACAAAGCTAAAATGTCATTCATCAATTTTGGAATAATTCATGTCTCTCAAATATTTCAATCAAATATCTATAATTCGAATCTCTCGATATTTTATCATGGCATATATGAACACACGCGTATAATAGTCCTGCAAATATAGGTTGCGTACACTAAATTCAATCAACGTTTGCATACGAATTAGTCCTTACACTGGACAGTTAGTGCAGAATGGTGGCACGATACAGATACTACGTTAGCCTTTCAATCGATAAATATTACAGGAGAAACCGGCGTAGATACCTGTGCTTTCATCTCATCACGCTCGCGATGCGTTCTCGTCGAGGAAAGAAAATCCCGAAGGGGGCATCTCGAAGGTTTAGAATGTTCTGCGTTCCAGAGCACGCCGTTCGAATCCTCGTGAGAGAATATATCCTCTTTTTTTTTCTTCTTTACCAGTCTGCCCACGCGCTTGAACTACCTACCATTCGCGAAAGAGATAAAAGAATAGAGGAGATGAAGGAGCAGGCGGAGATCTAGGCTGAACGAAGCAACAAAAGGAAGAAGAGAACCAAATACGAGGTCGAGGAAGGAGAGGAAGCGTGATATATGGAGAAAGGGACGGTCTGTGCGCATTTGTGTGTGTACGAGGGAGAACATCTCGCCGATATCAGGATGTAGGGTTTCGGGGTACGCCCAAAGGGTCATCATCCTTTCTTGGCGAACCTTCCTCCTCCCCTCGCTTATGTGCATGCCGTGTTTCTACCTTCTTCTCCCCCTTCCCCCTCACCCCCCGCGTTCCCTATCTTCTCTTTTGCTGGACGATCCCCTCACTCCATCTTCCTCATGCTCCAACGGTGCACCCCTGCGACGCGCGCTTTTACTCCCTGGCGCGTCTCCAGAGACGAAGAAATACGATTCGCCCCGCGAGAAAATGGCGTAATTATATACGAGGGCGGGTAGAAGAAGAACGTAAATCACAACGGCGTGGAAGCAACGGGGCGTGCGAGACTCGCTGGGCGAGGAGTCTCGCATCCGCCGAAAACGAGATTCGGAAAGGGGTTTCGAGATTTTCTCCTTTCTTTCTAAGAATCAGGAGAGGATAAAAATCTCGAGGACGTTATAAGCACCACCGTTATTCGCCCTCTTCTTCTCGCCGGTGGTAGAATTATTTTCCATTCGTTTTGTTCAAAGTCGCGTGCACGTTCCTAGGAAACAGGAAACGAAGGAACAGGAACGAATCTTTAATTTATCGAGGCTATATACAGGTCTCAAGTCGTGCTAAGGAAATTTTCAACCTTCAGTCATCCTGTTTTCATAATCGCAAGAGAGAGAAAGAGAGAGAGAGTTGCTGCGTCACGGACGACTATCTGCGGTGCAAGGTTCAATATCCTCCTCATTACGATGGCGTCACTTCAGAAGGGAGCCGCTCGCGTGACTCGCTTCTTGATAACGTGACTGACAACCGATGGAGATTCGAGCCTCGCGGATCATACCATGATGATATGGGTGCAATAAGCTCGACATGACGTCGTCGTCTTTATAGGTGTATGATACAACGCCGCATATAGTTATAAACATTATTTACCATACTGAGAAAAAAATGTACTAAATTTTAATAAGTATTTATTTGAATAGTACCAAATACGATCTAAAACATTTACTTACAGTAAATAAATATTAACTTAATAAAAAAAATGGTAGTTAAATCAAATTAATGTTTTCGTATCAAATAAATGTATTTTTATGTTTAATAAATATTTATACTCAAAGAAAAGGAAGCATTTCTTGTATAGCAACCATGTAAGTGATAATTAATATAAGTTTCATATTCAGAATTAATGTATTTACTTATATATATAATTAAAATTTTAATAAATTAAATATTTTATAGTTATTCA
>NW_011626920.1:269092-376166 GCF_000204515.1 Acromyrmex echinatior
GTCCATGTCCATGTCCATTTTCCATTTCCATTTTCCATTTCCATTTCGATGTTCATATCCATTTCCATGTTTATATCCATGTTCATTTCCATGTCCATATCTATGTCCATTCCCATGTCCATTTCCATGTCCATGTCCATGTCCATTTCCATTTCCATGTCCATTTCCATTTCAATTTCTATGTCCATGTCCACGTCCATGTTCATGTCCATTTCCATATCCTTTTCCATGTCCATTTCCATGTCCATTTCTATTTCAATTTCTATATCCATGTCCACGCTCATATCCATGTCCATGTCCATGTCCATTTCCATGTCCATGTTCATTTCCATGTCCATATCTATGTCCATTCCCATGTCCATTTCCATGTCCATTTCCATGTCCATTTCTATTTCAATTTCTATATCCATGTCCACGCTCATATCCATGTCCATGTCCATGTCCATTTCCATTTCCATGTCCATTTCCATTTCAATTTCTATGTCCATGTCCACGTCCATGTTCATGTCCATTTCCATATCCTTTTCCATGTCCATTTTTCATTTCCATTTTCCATTTCCATTTCCATGTTCATATCCATTTCCATGTTTATATCCATGTTCATTTCCATGTCTATATCTATGTCCATTCCCATGTCCATTTCCATGTCCATGTCCATGTCCATTTCCATTTCCATGTCCATTTCCATTTCAATTTCTATGTCCATGTCCACGTCCATGTTCATGTCCATTTCCATATCCTTTTCCATGTCCATTTCCATGTCCATTTCTATTTCAATTTCTATATCCATGTCCACGCTCATATCCATGTCCATGTCCATGTCCATTTCCATGTCCATGTTCATTTCCATGTCCATATCCATGTTCATGTCCATTTTCACATGTCCATTCGATGAATCGAGATTGCATTGTGATTTGCATCTTCCTCCTCGTTTTAATTTTATAAAAAAAATACATCGATTTTTGAAAACATTATTTTATTGTATAATTCTCGTTTTTAAAATAGAAAATTTGGTTTTAAAGTATAAAATATGATTTTGTAACTTCTTATTCGGAACGAGATCTATTTTACATTTCTCCCTGCTTATAGAAGTACTTTCCACATGAACCGAAGTGCATCCCACTTCCCCCCTCCTGTTTAGGGACGCACGATTTTCCACGTGAAGCAAGGTCCACCTCCCCCCTCTATCTAGAAACATATGATTTTCCGCACAAAGCGAGATCCAGCCCATCTCCTCCCCTGTCTAGAAGCATGCGACTTTCCACGCGAACCGAGGTCCACCTCACAATCAAATAAAGATTGGGTTAGGTTAAGATTAAATCGGAGTGGGGAAGAGACGGGCCCCTCCTCCGTTTACACGTGTTCTTCCCCTCTTTGCTTCTGGAGCAAAACAAGATCAACAATTATTCTATTTCAAATGGTTTCGTGCAGAAAGAATATACGTATGGGCGGTGGAGGGACGCTGCTCCTCCCCTTGCACCCCCTTTTCGATAATCCTAATCTAACCCAACTCTCATCTTCTTGTGAGGTGAATCTCGATTTGCATGGAAAATCGCATACCCCTAGGTAGAAGGGGAGAAGGAATGGATCTTGAAAGTCATTAATTCCTGTAAGTAAAGAGGATGGATTAAATTTTGTGTTCTATTTATGAAACTTATTTTGTTAGTAACTTTTTAACGAATAACTAGCACAGAATAAAACTTTCCGAGGATCACTCAGGACTCATGACCTTGACAATATATGTCGAAGTCATTGGAGATGAGTCTGTTGTTTCCAATATTTATCAAAAAAAATTTCTTTTTTGCTCTCTAATTTTTTTTAGTTTCACATATTCATTTTTTACTCTATAATTTCCTGCAAACGACATTCTTAACACGCGACGACTTAATTAGGTGTACATTTCTTCGATTTGTTTTTTTTTCTAGGAAAAGAAAAAGAACTACATTGATCATAAAAGTTTCAATTTTTCCACGCCGCCGGAAAGTTACAGATCGCTTTAATTAACGCGATAGCAAAATTTCGTTGAAATTTCCTTCTTATTTCCAGAAGTTCACGGATTCGATGTCGGAGGTAGTGGAAAAACTTATGCGCCGCAAGTACAGGAGGACTTCCACATCTCATAATTAGTGAGCGGCATTCTCAATTATTCTAATGAGCGTAGTGACGTCACAAGACTGAAAATTCCGGAGTATAATCGGCTGTGAATATTATACCGCATCACATCGATGTGATTCTTCCTGTTTCTCCTTTCCTTTCATTTTCTTCCACCATAGTTGGGAAATTTTTTAAAATATCTGGACACTTTTATGATAATTTCTTTTTGTCATAAGAATATGTCGATCATTTACAAAAAAAAAATCTTTAAAAAAATCTTAAAAGTAATCTTACGATAGTATTGATTGTCCTAAGATACATGAACAGGATTGTCACAAATTTCTAAAATAACATTTTCTTAATTTTTAGACAAAGTTTCATGATTTTTTTCTGATGCTTTCAATATTTTAAAATTGTTTGTATTTTCACCCGTCAAATTATTTTGTTGAGAGAGCAATAGTAATTAACATAAAAATGTTAATTACTATTGATTATTAACACTGCTTGTTTAATTTAATTATTAAGTTGGTAGTATTCCAAAAATTGTATAGATGTGATATGTGCATATTAAACTTTAAAGTTAATTTTAATTTTCAAAGTTTTGCAAAATTCTCTGACTTTTTTTCTCAAACCGTTTTTAATTTCTCTAATATGTTACTGACTTTTAGTTTTATAATAATCTTTTTCGACAAATCTCTGGATATATGTATAAGTGTACATACATACATTTTTGCGTTCACGTGACTTCGAAAGTCGACGCACAAATACAGCGCGCGGTAATAATGCAGCCATTATTCCTGATATGCAAAATAGTAGAATGCGGGTTACGAGATTAACGATGCCTGGCAAGCGAGTGTGGAGTTTACGCGCAAAAATCATAAATTATGTATGATAATGCAGTTTAGCTTAATGGTATAATAGTCTCGCCTATCTTGTACATTATTTATTTATAATTTTTATAATTACCGTTATTATACTTAATTCCATAAACTTGAGTATTAGAATGCGGCATGTAAAGCGTATTAATAAACATTTAACAAATGGAATGTCATAAAAAATATACATTAATATACATTAATAAACTTTTTTTATATCTAACAATTGATCAAATATTTAGCAATTATTTGGAAATATTTGAGTAAATAAATTTTAACAAATAATGATTTATTTTCAGATAAAAAAAAAATACATTTCTCTTTAAATAAAATTTTCATTTAAATGTTTTTACAATTTTAACTTCATGATTATTTATACAAAATTAAATTAATAATATTATCAAATCTAAAATAAAATCTATTTCCTTCTATGCATTGCAAACTATGCAATTTTTAATATTCCTCGAATAATAATTCTAAAATAAAATTGTAGTTGTTGTTATTCTTAGAAAAAAATAAAAAGCGTAGAAAGTGCCACTAAGAACTGAAATATAATACTATTATTGATTTCAGCGTTAATCGAGAGTTATGTGGACGAAAGTCACGTTCGCGCAACTTGGTCCTATGTTAAAGAATTTCGCACAGCCGACGTAAATATAGATACGTGCCCCCTAACGTTATGTTGTTCTCATCGACTCGACGAGAGGGATACGACGAGATCGAAGGGAGAGCTAAACAAGTACTCGCCGCCCTCCATGCAATGGTCGAGTAGACGTCGAGGGCATCGTAGCGGGGTATGAGGGTGAGAAAGGTTAACGCGATCTCCTGTGCGAGGGTGTACAGAATATTGATTCACTCCGGCGTTAGGAGTCTTTTAGTCCTGCAGGTATACTACGTGTCCGAGAAAGGGATACGTGAATGCACATATATACGCAAAGTATCGTGACATCATGGAAAAATATTTTAAATTATTTTGTTAAAAATAAGAAAAAGAGAGAGAACCTTGCAAAAGATTAACGCTTGCCAATTTTTAATACTTGATTACTTTTAAATATTTGTTAAGTAAATTTCAAGATTTGTTATTTCATTTGTTAAGTCAATTTAAATCGTTTAAAAAATTTTTAACACTTTATTTCTTTTTAAACAAGTAATTCATTTTAAATATCTACATGCTTAAATTTGGATTAAATCTCTAAAAAGTCATAACTTAATTGCAATCAACTAGAAATTAAATTTTTCGTTGAAAGAGAGGACATAAATTTGAAGTAAAAATGAATTAAAGCAATTGTATAATTCTATTTAAATATATAAAGAATAATAGTATTGGAAATTTTGTTAAAATATAAAGCAAATATAAAAGGATTAAATATTATAGGCTTCTATTTCGTTTTTCTTTTAAAATATGTAGTTATTCTATAATTTTTTTAAGAAAATTTTAATGACATTTATTACTTATTGCAGATGTTAAATATCATAATAATTATTGAATTGAAACCTTCAGAAAAAAAGAGAAAATCCATTTTTATTTAAAAAAATAATAAATTAATATTACAAGACAAAAATATTTATAAATACGCCAAATAATTTTGTAAGAAAAATGTTTCTATGTAATGACGAGACACCGTGTATAGGGGCGCACATGAAGCATACAATAACGACGTGAAATACTACCCTTCTGTTGCCAACCGTGCATCGATCCAACGAGCGACCAAGTTTCCTCTTGATATATCAAGAAACATCTTTCTCTCTCTCTATCTCTCTCTTTCTCTCTCTTTCTGTGCTCGTTTCCTTTCGGTAGTGGCTTCCTTTTCAAAAATATTCGTGAAAATGCGTAACGCGGACAGAGCACAAAATTATAAAAACGATTGCATCGAATATTGTTGCTACACATAAATGTATTCGATGTCGAGTGCTATTTCCATGTCGATCGAAATGCATTCGTTTGATGTACAGAAAAGTAAGAGAAGAGGCTTTAACCCTTTGAAACCTCAATAGTTTCAGTTTAGGAAAGCCTTTTGAAGTCTCTATTCTAGCGTAGCCTCTATCTCATCATTGAACTTTCCAAAAACTAATTGTGGAGCGAAACCATTTGAATTTTGAAGGATTACAAGATATTCTTTGGCTAAGTTATTTTTAATCATGTACGCTCATCAAAATCTATTTTGTTTCGCAACGCGTTTGAAAAAGAATAAAAGAAAATATTTAAGAAATCTTGGAGAAGAGAAGAATGTTGTTGTTGACGGTTTGACAATGAAGGTTTGATAATAATGTATTGTCAAAATTAAAAGCTTTTGATGAATTAAGATTTTAGAATTTAAATAAATAGAAAATTCGCATTCATCATTCATTAATAAAGGTTAAAATTTGAATAATAAACAAATTTTCTTTTTGAGATGTTTGATTGCCAAAATATTTTTAATAATGCTAAAAATTAAATTGCTAAAATTGATTTGGATTGGAATAAAATCGTTATTCAAACGTATTTTTGAGATATCCTAAATGTGTTTGAAGAGAGAGAAATATGCTTTCAAATTTTGTATAACATCACCATAAAATACGCAGAAATGTACATGGTACGTAATGGAATATGCACTAAAGGAAATATATACATAGTGGTTATATGGCGTCACGAAATAGCAGAGACACATTTGATAAACCGAGTGCACTTTTTATGAAGCACTATCCGTACTTTACTCGAGAATCCTTCTCTTATAAGAACATTTCAAAAAAAAAGGATGAATTGTCTACTTCAATATATAGCAGGTACAACTGTATATGATTATTTATTATTATATATATATATCCATACTTAATAATTATACTTATTCATTCGCGAATTGGTACGTTCTTTTTGCATTACTCTCTACATTTCAACTTTTAATTACAATAACTTTACATTTTCGAGCTTTAATTTGAAATTAAATAGTAACAGTCACAATGTGTCATCAAATTAATTCGCGTTGGTTTTACAAAAATATTTTATCTCTATATTTTCGAATTTTCTTATTAAAAAGTAAAATATAACTCGTGAAACACACACAGAATTCTATTATTACCACATTAGGTTTAATAAAATTAAAATTCGTAGCATTATTTTTATTTATTTATTTTTCTATTTATTTTTTCTTTCCATTTGCATTTTTGCTACCACACACTATATAACAATTTCTTAAAGAAAACATGATAGATTTCTCTTTGATTTTCTGTGCGAAAGAAACTCGAGCAAATACATTCCGCGAACGAATCCTCGTTTACTCGTTGCGTCAGTTGCCGCCGTGACGTTTACCTTGTGCCAGAACTCGTGGAATCGGCGTTTCTCCGTTTCGTTCTAATTTATTGTCAAGTGCAGCGTGGCGGCCATGAGTCATACGCCGCCGATAAGAATGAGAGAGAGAGAGAGAGAGAGAGAGAGAGAGAGAAAGATCAGGGCGGACGTTCACGCACATTGTATGCTGCGTTGACGAGCCTGCGTGAATGTGAGCGCTGCCGGACAACGCCACGGGGTAAACAAAACGTGCCTCTTAGCGAGGGAGCCCGAAGAGTGCAACGACCTGCGCCATTGTGACGTAGCTTTCGGATCAGCTGACGGCATGGAACGCGTCGTTTGCTTATCGCGCGCGCGTTTGTCCGGTTTACGACGTTCTCTTTCCGAACGAAAATGCTTACGTTTCTCAAGATCATGCTCGTGTATCGTGTATCATAAAAATGCTTTAATGTCAAGATTGCTTTACCCCAATATAGAAAATATGTGTCGAGGACTATCACGTAAAATTATATGAAAGACTCTAGTGGACTTTAAGATACGTAGTTGATATTCCAAAGATTATCAGGTTCTCTCTTATATCTCTTTAAAAGTCAGTCAATAAAAATCACAGTCTTTTCATATCGATTACATTAAAGAATATGATTTTGATTGATTGTGAAATAAATATTTTCGGAAAAAGAAAGAAATAGGAATATAAAAAGACAACGTGCAGTTAATTATGAAATAATAAAGTTCATATTAAATTGTTTTTTTTTTAGAATTCACACACTATCGATGTTGCTTATTTAACAACATACTATTAATGATAAAGATATTATTCAATAAATGATCCATTATACAATATTTGAAAATCACAAGCTATTTTATCAAAATTCTACGAGAGAAAGATACATATAATTTCGTCCTGTATATATACTATTCACTCTAATTTATACTGTGTCTCACTCTATAAACTTAATTAAAGTTATAAAGTGAAACAGTATAAGTTAGAATAAGTATATATATATACAAGAAGAAATTATACAGAATATTCCTCTCTCGCAGAATTTTGACAAAATGGCTCTTAGCCAAACTCTGATATAAGGTTTCTAATCATATCCCATAGTAAAGATATGCGAATAGTGCCAGAGATATTTTTATAAATACTTTGAATTTATTATCCAAATTTTTAGAAATCTTTTATAAATAAAAAAGTAATAAATGTAATGTATGTAGCGAGCTCTAAGAGTAAATCTAATAATAAGTGAATTAAAAAAAGAGTCAACATGGATATTAATATTACATTAACAGATGGCTTTTTCTGGCTTTGTAATTCATTAATTTTTTAAATTATTTAGATTTTTATAAAAAAGAGCGCTTTTCTGCGACAATTACTAATCAAACAATCTCCTCTGCAGATAAGGATTGCGTTCCGTTACGTATTTATTACAAGTACCGAAAATCTATAGTTCATCTATAGTTAACATATCAGTATTGGCAGTGAATAATGGAATGCAGTCAAGAAGTTCAACAAGACACGCATCACATCATCGTGTACACTGCTCCAATTTTCGTGAGCGAACGTAAGATACTCACGAATGTCGTAACGTCTGCATTACGCGAACGCTGAGAACGTTGGGTTAGGTTACGTTCTCGATAGACTCCGTGTTGCAAAATAGGGGCGTTCGCTTTCACCCTTGCTCGACGGCGCGCATTAATTAGGGAGGAAATTTTAGGCACGTTATCGTTCTCGATTTTTATCTGCATCTTCATCTACTCCGCGATCGCCGGTGCTTTTTCCACGTTAACCGGCGCTGCGCATCGATTCGAGTGTGTTCGTGACATTGATCCCTTACCTTCGCTTACACCAGATCCCGTCCGGACGTTGTCCGTCCCTGCTTCTTTTCCCTTTTGCCTTCGTCTCTCCCTCCTTTGGTTCCTTTCGCCACTGTGGATTTAAATGCCTTTGGCGACACTCCTACTTCGAGGGTCCTGCCCAAACATGGAAATGCCTTTTGTCGAAGCTTGAACAGATGTGATGACACAATCTTGGAAGAAAGAGAGAGAGAGAGAGAGAGAGAGAGAGAGAGAGAGAAAGAAAGAGAGCATCCAAGAGAGATGGCCGTTCAACAGAGAGTGAATCCGCTCGTCCCGCTGGCAGCCGAATTTTCTTCCAGGAATTTCCTTCTATACGTTTCCAGCCCTCATATTTTATTCCCTGTGTCATAACAGCGAACTGTCGGGTGCGAGCGAGACGGACATACGGCGTATATACGTGTATATGCATACGCATATATGTATACGCGTATCTATAGAGACAGACCGCCGATCGAGCGAGCGGCTGAGACGGAGTAGATGATGGAATCACTGTATATGCGATAGATTCGGCGAAACATCGCGTCGCGTCGTCGCTGGAGCACTCGACGACACGTGTGAAGTTGCGTGCACGACACGGATAAAAATAAACGCCTTGCACCGAGACGAATCGCCGTCGCCGACTTGGTGGACGGCGGACGATGGCGATGGCCCCGAGTGCGCGCCACGGCCGACTCCATCGACCGACGCCACTCGGTATACGGCACAGCCGTTACCGACGGTGTGAATACTCACATGACGAGACGCGAGACGATCGACGATATCATATTAACGGGTCCTGCGACACGAATGAGACGCGCGAACGGATAGAAACGAACGACTAAATGCGGACGGCCGTCTGTAGCACCGCCGCTCACAGGTCGGCCATGTTGAACTGGCAGCTGGCTCGCCGCTGCTGCGCGGATGACGTCACAGCGTGTTTTCGTCACGTGACGCGCCAGGTCTGTACGCGCGCGAGCGAGACAACTCGTCTATTCGGGCGATTTAAATTTCATTTTTTGAAATAAATTCTTTACGCCCGTTTCTATCAATGTAGATTAATTTTGATCTCAATTCAATTCTTAGATCGGTATTCTTGGTCAATTTTTATATTTAAGATTGTCTTAAGTACAGTTTTAAGATATCATGAACCAGTCAGAGAGCTGCATTAGTATCTGAAGACATTACTTATGACTGTGAATATCGATCTTACTCTTCATCTTTTTTTCATTCTTAGAACGGGGAAAGATAAAGAGTTAGTTGAATCAAGATTCAAATTAAATTACATTGGTAGAAACGGACAATATTTGTTTTATAATGCTCGTTAGCAATAGTTAGCATTTGACAAGTTACTTTACAAAAAGTAACTTGTTACTGTAAAAGTATGTTCTTTTTTTTTTAAAGAAACTCGTTCCTGTTACTGATTTTAAAAAGTTACTTGTTATCATTACCGTTAAAAAGTAACGAGTTGTTACAATTTCTGTTATATTTTCATCGAATTTTGATAAACTGTTTATAATGGCATTCAACTGTCTTGGTCACTAATCGACCAGTTCAATACGAAATCTACAGTGGTTATGATGGTTATGGTTACACATGACATGATCAAATATCAAGATCTGAATATAGATCTTCGCATAATGCATAAGAGAATTAAAAAATTATAGTTCTTTATTTTGTGGAAGGAACAGATTAATTTGTCATTTTTTTATGCGTTATGTAAAGGTTTGTACTCTGATCTTAATTAACTTTCTTCTTTTACAAATTGTTTATGTTCTATATACACATATTGCATGTATAAAAAAAAGTAACAATAAAAGTAGCGATTATGTTCGTTATCATTATTCCAAAAAAATAAAAAGATGTAACTCATCGTTACTCACATTTGGAAAAAAGTAACGTAATAATAACGACGATATAACGCGTTACTTCCTAACTCCGGCGTTAATATTATTAAACTGCTTGTTAATTTAATTTATAATTTATTACGTACTCCAGTTCCAGTTATGGATTATGTTTCAAGACAAATAGTCAGCACGCTGTTTGCTTGAACTAGAAATTTTAAGATTCACACAAAAATATAATTACGCAAGATCTGTTTTAAGCGAACATATCTTTTTTGCTTATTTATATTGATCATATTTCAGTCTATTTTCACTTATTAATGTTGATTCCTTAAATTCGATAAGTATTAGCTCGATCAAAAAATTCGATATTCGTTTTTTCTTCTGTCATTCTGAATTGAAAAGAAAAATATCATTAGACTTCTAGAATTATATATGTAATAAACTTTATTGACGTGCAAAATATAAATTTATAACCAAGAGAGTATAAAATTAGAATACCTTAAAAGGTGAAACCCCAGTAATATTGCTGTTCGTGAGCTTACACTTTATCATAATTAGTTACCACACGAAATCAAGTATGTATCTGATAAACTTATAATTATAAAAAATGAAAAATGAAAAATGATATATATGATAATGAGTAGAGACTTTAATATAAAGACTGATTATAAAATAGTATAATAAATTATATAGTTAGTAATCTCTTCAAAATCATTAATAGTAACTACAGTATATTGTTAATAAACTAATTAAAATCAAAATTTATTGCCGAATATTAGCATTTCGTACATATGATTTATCACAGTATGAATAATTGAAGTATTTTGCGTTACGCGATAATTCATGTTTCACTGAAGTTTTCTCAAACATTTCACCTGCCCCAAAAATTGCGACTGTAAAACGTCTTCCGGTTTATCGCCAACCGCGTAAACACACAAATTCTCCAGCTACCATGGCAGAAAAAGAAAACTAAAAAGTAGGTTAAGAAGAGAATGGAAAAGAACAGGGAATTCCTATCAGCGAAACGGTTTCTAGTATTCCACGAGCAAACAAACAAATATAACTTTTATTGTAAAAAAGAAAAAAGTTTAACTTAAAAATCTAGATAATTAATTATATGTAAAGTTTCTGAGTATGTGTGTGTGTGCGTGTGGAAGATATTCTCACGAATACGTTTATATTTCCATAGGTCTTTTGAAGAAAAATAATTTGCAGGGAATAAAAATCTTGATTTTTCATCTCATGAATTAAAGTCTTTATACATATATATATAAGCATGTATATATATTTTTTAAGCATTACTGATATATATATATATATATATATATATATATCAGTAATGCTTAAAAAATGTATAACTTAAATTACTTGTAATAAACATAAAACATTTAATTAATTAAATTTATTTATTTTGCCAAACGTTGATAAAAAATAATGTGAGCTTCTTTAATTTAAATTAAATTAAATGAATCTTGCGGGCCCAACTATATAAAGTAATTTAAATCATACATTTGGGTCTGTAAAAACCTGTTATCAATTCTATAAAGTGATTTAAGTTATACTTTTTCCAATAACACATTACTGACTAGTAAGAGTTATACAATTTATATTAATTAAAAAGTACATTAATTAATTTCAAGAAATCAAAATGACATACCAAAAGAATGAATAATAAATATATTTTAATAATCCAAATTTGTGTGTAGAACACAAAGTAAATTTAATTATTTGACATTTTTGAGATTTCAAACAGATTTAATTATAATTAAGTGATTCTAATAGATATGTCAGCTCTCCTGGAGAGTTAAAGTATAAAATACATTTATCTCAAAAACATAAGCAAGTAATATCGAAATTTATCATCGTTCCTGCCGAGGAAAACAAAAACACGTGTTTTTACAGAAAACACTTATTTCTTTAATCCGCCAGAGAAAACCGGGGCTTGTACGTGGCATGTTACGTGGATGCGTGTGTATAGCGCGGAACGCGTGTGGATATGCGTGACACGATACGCTGTGTGCGTGTTGCGCGCACAACAGAACAGAACAGAACAGAAGAGAAGAGAAGAGAAGAGAACGAGAAGAGGAGTAGAGGCAAAGGCGGCAGTTCTCTCCAGGCGCCCTTCTCTCTTCGATCCTCGGCAACATATCTTCCCTCTTGCGCCACCCGCGCGCGCGACCCCACACGCCTCGCGGTCGGTACTACGGCCCTAAGCACCCCCTCCGCCAAACTCTTCTGGCCATCCCAACGGCACTCTCGTGCGATGGATAGCAGGAAAGTGAGGCGAGACGCGACGCGACGCGACGCGGTACTCTGAGGAGTAGAGGCGAAGAGGGAAGAGAAACGAGAGAAGAGTAGGGAGGAGAGAGAGAGAGAGAGAGAGAGAGAGAGAGAGAGAAAAAGAGAGAGGGAGAGAACGCGCACTCTCTTGGTTCACGGCTTGACGGGGTTAGGTGGGGGAGCGGATCGTAGCATAGCACGGCGCGGTGCGGCGCGGCGCGGCGCGGCAGCGGGAGGAGGTTTAACCAGACGGGTGGGAGGGAGCGCGCGCGTTCGGTGGGGGGGGAGGGTGTACGGGCCGCGGGAAGGAGCCGTGCCTCCCTGCCGTCCGCCCGCAGTGCGCGCTACGCGATATCACTGACCGGTCATGTGTGTGTCACTCTCACGTTCACACTGGTACCGTTCGGAGTACTTGGTTACCGCGCTGGTGGTGTTGCCACCGTTGCCGTTATCGTCCGCTGCCGCGTAGCGCGCGGCGACGAAAAGTGCTTCTACACACCCGGTGCGCGGCTCCCGGAAGTTGAAAAGTGTGCCCGGTCGATCTTGGTCTCGCGCGCGCGGACGTCAAAACAGTGGGAGACGGAGAGAAGACGCGAGAGAATCCCTTTCTTTCACTCCCTCGCGTCGTCTTCTCGCAGTCCTCGCAGTCCTCGCGGCAGACGTCGCGCGTCGTCGACCGACGACGCGTATATCATCGTTAATTCGAATATAAGAGCGCACAGGTGGAGAGACGCGCGGATTCCTTTATTGCCATAGGGACGCGCGCGCGCGCGCGCGCGCGCCGGGAAAGAGCAGTGGGAAAACACCATCAAGTTAGGCGCGAACGGTGATCACGCGGACAGAGAGAAAGAAAGAAGGAGAAGGTATAACTGTTTCAAGTTGCGCGAGAGAAGTCTCCTATTTACATTTTCACGTAAATAAGTGTCTCGCGCGCGTCCAGACGTGCAAACAGGAGCAAGGAGTGGCTGCGGATTGTGTTGGTGAGGAAGGAGAGAAAAAGAGAGAGAGAGGGGGAGAGAGAGAGAGAGAGACGGCAGCGAGGGAAGGATAACACGAGTGACCGGCCGTCGTCTCATGCCTCATGGTCCTGTTGTTCGATGGCTCTTCGTGATCTTCGGCGGGAAAAAATCGGCCGCGGAGTAGTGCTTTGTGCCGTCGAGGAATAGTGATCGTTCGTTACAGGGTCCATCGTCGCGTCCCCTCCCCCCACAGTGTGTTCTTGCGGTGCGTGTGCCTGTTGTTGTTTTTCTTTTCTTTTCGGGGGCGAGGCACGCTCCTCGGAGGATAGAAGGAAAAACCAGGTCGGCGTCAGGGGGCCGGGAGAGTGAAGTGAGCGTGCGAAAGAGAGAGAGAGAAAGAGAGAGAAAGAGAGCAACGAGAAGACGGAAGAGGAGCGAGAAGTCGCGGATTCGGCACGCCGTGGTTTACCGAACGTAATATGGCGTACAAGTTTCGCGAGGAGATCGTGGGAAAGAGGTTTCTCTCGGTGAGTGGTTTCACCAAGCTGAAGGTGAATAAAATTAGTGAGTGGGGTTGGCGTGCGGGGGTGATACGTGCTGCCAGTCACAGGGATAACGGCTGTCATGACCTTCAGGTGAGTGTCCTGAAAACTTGCTCGCGTTTTTATTTCTTCGCTTCGTTTTTACGCGTTCCCGTGAGATCGTCAAGCTCGCGTTCTCGTTTCAGGTGTGTCGTTACCGCGTAGTTTGTACTCCGGTCGATTGTTGGTCACCGCGACCTGGCGTCGCGCGCGCGACGCCTCGCGTCGCGCCGCGCCGTACCGTTTATGTTTACATCGCGGCGTGGTGTGACCCTTTGGTGTGAATAGTCTATGTGCTGGAGAGTCTTGTATAACGTAAAGCATCATGCGTGAGAAAATGAACTAATCAAAGTTTTCGAAATAAAAGACTGATTGATTTTTGTACATACAATTTTCCTACAATAAACCATTTATTTAGGTTTTAAATCTTGAGCCGTAAGAAATTGATCAGTCACAGTCGAATGTGAGAAGAATAATCGACTGTGATTGGTCAATTTCTTATGACTTAAAACTGAAAACTTGGATAATAACTTATTGATAGATAGCTCATTATGCTTTCTACAATAAGCCATTACCTAAGCTTTAAGTTTAGTCTAAGTTTTAAGTCATAAGAAATTGATCAATCATGGTCAATTATTCTTCTCACATTCGATTGGGATTGATCAGTCTCTTACGGTTTCAGATTTGAAACTTATTGTTAATCTATAATAGCTTATTATAGAAAGTCCATTATGTATTATAGGCTTTCTACAATAAGTCATTACCTAAGCTTTAAGTCTTAAACTATAAGAAATTGATCAATCATGATCGATTATTCTTCTCACATAAAACTGTGATTGGTTAATGTCTTATGATTTAAGACTTAAAATTGAATAGCTTATTTTGTAGAAAGCCCATAATACGTTTCGCAAAAATGAGCTTCTTATATTTCTCTAATTTTCAATGATCGTTACTCCATTTCGAGCCGCTGAAAATCGGGATTCTCGCCCGTTTCGGTAAAGTCACTTTCAATGGCAACATGTCACAAGGAATGAAAATCGTCTCATCGTTCTCCGCCGGCTTCGATATTACAGCCATAAATATTGGGAAATTGTAATTTATTATTAGACACCGCGGTTGCGGTGCGTGTAGAAATCATTTCCGCGAGACGTAGACTTTCATCGAAGTCACGCTACATTTTTATTAATATTTTACGGCTATTGAACTACTTGCCATATTTACGATTGTATTTCATTTGCATTGTTTGGTCAGAACAATAATTAAAATTGCAAAATGTTTTTATAATGTTTTTGTAATGCCGGATTATGTAGTTGCTCTTTCGAAAACGCTACAACAACATACTGTATTATTTGGAATAAAATCATCGTTACCAGCGATTTGTAGTCGTGAATATTATTCGATACGCAAAATGTGAATCATTAATCATAATGTATGTAAAATATGAAACGATGTTAGTTAAGCGATTTCGAATTTTATGGAAAGATTGGAATGGAATTTCGATCGATCGTAGCGTGTACGCGTATACGTTTCTGAAAAAATTTATAACTGCTTTATAAATATTTGCGAATATTGAAAATTTGTGTTACATTCAGCACGAGATGGGTACGATTTATACGAGTCAAATTAAATAAAGCAGTCGGAGGTTAGAAATTTACATATGTATCTTTTTAATGCAGAAACGGACCTTTACGCGGATCTTTGCCTTTTCGAAAGACATTCGTCGAAGGTCGCATATTTGAATGGCGAATGTTTTACACACGCGAATATTCGTTCGAATTTTAACAAGTACGATAAACTCGACATGTTTCTAATTTTTTTCTATCGATGTTTTTATTATCAATAGAGTTTATATTATCATGAATTGCATATTATTATTTAATTACGTATTATCACAAATATATCTATTTTGACGTACGTCAAACGTGAATTGTAATTACACTTTATTATATTAGGTGTTGGAATTAATTCGTAGCGTTTTTAATGAAAGAATGTTATTTATTTCACATGAGCATTAAAAAATACATTAATGAAAGTACTTCCCATCACTTGTAAAACGCTACGAATTAATTCCAACACCTAATACTATACCTTGGCCATAAATATAAAACACTCTAAATTTATTATATTTTCTTGGAATGAAAGCTAAAGAGAAAATAACAATATTAAAATTGTTATAATAAAGTATTTCAATAAATTTGTTTTTAAATTATTTTTCGTTAAATATAGAATGTTTATGTGAATTTGTGGGAGTGCTTTATACTTATGGTTAAGATCTGTAATTCGGGTGGGTAATGAAGATAATTATATTGTATACAGATTATTATATTCACGTTTCATATTTATTGTACTAGTTTATAAGTATTGAAAACTCTAATGATTATACCTATATTTGATTTTATGATTATATATTCGAGGTCGGTTTTATTTTGAATTGAAATATTCGCGAATATTTCAATCTTATAAATCGTAAGTCAATGTCATTTTAAAAATTAAAACACTTCTTCGTCATAAAAATCGTTGAAGCGTTGCAACGTGCAGATCATATTTTTAAATATTGATTAAAATTTTAATATTCCTTGAATAAAAACGATAGATACATATTCATAGAATTATATTATTGTGATATAATTTTATGAACATATACATTACGTGAATATGTTACGATTTATATTAATTGTCGTAATTGCCCGCGACAATCACGAACAATTAATATAATTACGTACTTAAGCTTATCTGTCAAGTGTTTTTCTTTTCCTTTCAAGTCAAGTCATAACTATTTCAGTTTTCGAGGACATTGCCAGCTTACATACCAACGTTGTTTGAACACGCACAAATACACATTCGACGGCACTCGGTGTACATGTTTTGTGTTACTTGGCTGGTGATATTTGCCAATTATACCACGTGGCCCAAGACCGCGATTATTATACTGGTCGAGCGTAAAATCTTGGAAAATCTCAGTCTCAGCGGTCGATTTTTGCATTCGTTTCGTGACGTCGAAAGTTGTAATACTTGTTTTCGAATCAAATAAATTGTCTTCGAAAAATCGTCGTCATGGCTTGGTTATGCAACGGGTTGAATTTCGGAGCATTCGGACATATACGTGCGCGAAATTAATTCGGAGAGGCAATACTTATCTCTTATGTAATAAAAGAAGCAGTTGTCCTCGGGTATCACTTATTGACCAATAAAACTGTCATCTAGATGACGATAACAATATTAGCTTACCTATATATTATTATCTTAATTAACATCGTAATTATTGAGAGGCTTTCAAAAGAACGTTGCGAATTTCGGATGTAATATTTTGATAAAGAAACGTTATTACGGTGAGAATATTAATATTTATTATGAGAGAAATATAATAATATGTTATGCATTTATGTGGGAATATATTATCTAAATACGTTGATAAAAAATTTCTTTGTATTTATATATTATAAAATATTATATTAATATGGTAAAGAATAAAAAATTTAAATCTTTTTATATTTTTTCATTATATCACTTCAAATCGAATCTTATTTTGAATTATGCATTATATGCAATATAAATTTGATCATCATTTGATAATGCAGATGATCCATTAATGATATATTTTATAACAGGCATGTATTTATATTTTACATTTCGCGTTAATGATTTTTCCACAAATCATAAATAAAGTTAATGATATGCACATTTGATGAGTCTTTGTAATAAACAGAATGTTTGCTACATCATAAAAAAAAAAATCATCTCTTTATAACAATACTATTTCATTAGTATTACTAAAATATTTTAAATTCCAAAAATAATTTTGAAAAATTTAACAATGATAAATCTTGATTAACATATTAAATAATATTTCACCTAACTAATATGTATCAATTGCTGTTAATTCTTGAGTTATATGCTAGAAATTTTTTAGGTGATTCCATGGTTTAAATATTTTTTAACTAAATCACGTCATTCATCCAATCCATTATCGAACCCATCGTCTTCATAGTCATCCGTATTATTTATTAGGATTACTAAAATATTTTAAATTTCAAAAATAATTTCGAAAAATTTAATCTCGATTAATATATTCCACGACAAATAATATTCCACTACCATTTATCAATTGCTATTAATTCTTGAATTATATGCTAAAATTATTTATTAGGTTATCCTACAGTTTAAGCATTTCTTTTTATAAATTACATCATTCATCCAATTCAACACTAACTGTCAGTCGCGATACAGTCGATCGATCTCCGACACTCGGAGTTAATAATACCCGTACTTATTCGTGGCACTCATTAACAGTTCGTCCGGTTTCAACTATCCCTAATGGCCCTCGCGATGTCTGCGAATTTATCGTGGCGCCAAGAAGCATTCGGACGCCTCCCGCAGTGAATTTAGTTGACATCTGTTTAGTATTTGACACCTTTAAAGAGTCAACGACCACAAACGCCATTAGGTATATGGGGTCATCACTGCCGTCCAGGCGGCTTTCCGTTTTCCGGTTTTTCAGTCTCGAAAAATGCTATTGCACTTCTCGGCTCGCGACAAACGTATCGACGAACTTGGCCAATAAGAACTTCTGGCTCTTTACCGGAGGTGAAAGTTTTTAGGCCATCATTTTAAATTCTGGCAAATAATAATCCTAGCGCGCGACATATTCGAGGATAAGGAAAATAGTTTTTTTCTGATCCAAGATATAAGAAAGGATAAGATAAAACTATTGTCTTTATATCTCTCTTTCTTTTCTCACTACGCATGTCGATAGTGTCGGCGATAAAGAGAAGAACCTTGAAGTATTGACAAGTCGTTGAAATATCGAACGCGGAGAAAATAGATGTTTTATCGATAAGGGCGTGCTCGGGTATGAAACTCGCGTGCTCGTCACCTTGAAATTTCTCTACGCTAACTTTAGATGTGAAATGATGCATAACTTAACAATACACTATAAATCGCAAACTGAGGTGACAATGAAATGTGAGACATATTATACGTTAATCACATAAAAATTGTGTTTAATTTTATTTTATTTCAATGTTATTAAAAATCATGTCTTAAGAAAGTTATGCATTTTAAATAATTAAATTTTCTATTTAATTAAGAATTTTTTCTCACATTAAGAAAGCAAGACATTCTTCGAAAACTTTGCAGGAACTATGCACGGAGAGAACGATTTTGTTGAAGTATCTAAAATTTAATTATTAGATATAGATATGAAAATAATTTAGATTGAAAAATAGATAATTATACAGAACGCTTAAACGTTAAGTTGCTAAAAGTTTTTTAATACTTTAGCGATCGATTTAAGTTTCTTACATAATTATATTGACAGTCCAAATAAAAGATTAAAAGATATTTTTAGTATGTAGTTAAATTTTTAGATACACAGTTGGAAAATTTTTATTAAAAACGCATGTCCCAAATGGTCCACTTGAATTTATGTGTTAATTTAAAACGATGAATGTGTTAGAAGGTAACACAAATATTATGTGAAAAATTAAGACGAAAAATGTAACACAATTTGTAAGCAATTACATTTCTTCAGCAAAATTAACATTTACAATATATATGTTACATCAACGTGCTTCAATAAATTTAATATTTGGAAAAAAAATATGTAAAATTAATACATTTTATTTATCTTAAAATTCCATTTTAAAAAATATTTTCATATTATCTGTTCACTCACTCATAAATTGTGTTATTATTTTAACTAAGAAACGTTGAATATCAGTTTAACACAAAATATTCAAATATCTCATTGTATTAAATTAACACTCGGAGATACAAAAATTCAACACAAAATTTTAACAAGGTCTCGAATGGAGATCGTTTCTAATACAAATACAATATATTTTTTACTGTGTACTTCAGCAAAATCATTCTTTCTGTGTACATACGCAATAAAGTTTGCAATTGAAATATTGTAAGCAACTACGATTTTTATCAAAGTATTAAGTATACATTCTATAATTTTATTTTAATTATTTTTTGAGATTTACGTTATTATCTTGTGAGAAATCTTTAGAAAGATACTGATTTTAAAATCTTTAGAAAGATACTGATTTATGGGTTCCTTGATTCACATATGCATTATATATATGTATATATATTATACATATAGCGAGATTTTTCGTACAAATCTTTTCATTGTTTCAATGCCGCTTTTGCGGCGCACCTGCCGCGTCTCCGAAGAAGCACCGTTATACTCGGTACACGAAATATACAAAGCGCCTCGAGGAAGATGGTGCAAGGTAATGCGGTGACGCAGGATGGTTGGAAGGTGCATTGGCCAGTAAAAAATTTGGGAGAGGGCGAATCGGTTGGTTAGGGACCATGGGTGAAAGGGGAACTGTTGCAAGGATCGGTGAGATGGCGATGATACCCCCGAATTATCGAGGACTCGCGATCGTGCTACAAACCCTGAAATTTGCGGTTCGCGAAACCGCGTACTGGCCACTACGGCATCGTGTACCCAACACTTTCGCATAATTTGTATAGCGGGGCGATGTTTTGTTGCTGTCGAAAATTGCGAGCGAAATTCCGGGTCAAATCTGACGGGGGTGTCCGCAGATTCGCGAGTGACGATAAGCACTTTCGCACGAAGCAGATCCCGGCGAATTTTCAAAAGATTTATTTTTGAGTGCAGTAGTTACCTTAGTTTTGAATCGTGAATTCTAACAAGATGCAAACGAGATTTCTTAATTTTCGAACTAATTGAAATAAACAAACGGAAACGCATCGCTCGTCCGTATCGTGTAAGCATGATTACGCGTATCGTTGCGTGTTGTACGTAAACTGTAAAGACTTTTTTATGTTGCAAAAAGCTTTTTTTTCATTAGTGCGCGTTGCGTACTATCTTATCTTATCGGGAAGAAAGTTGCTAAAGTCACGGTCATGACATCCGTAACAAACTCGTATCGTTTTAATAGCCTTACGTATTTGGTGTTTGTATTTCTTTACTTTCCTCATATAAAGAATTGAATTATTAATTAGATTGCGAATTTATAATTCAGCAAAGACATAACAGTAAGAATGGCTCAAGTTCATTGTTGTGACTATATTGCTGTCTCGAAAAAAGTTACATTCTCTTATCTAGAAGATGAAATTTGTAATTTTGATATGTTGCTTATCTTGAGAAAGCAGTTTCTTGTATTTTTATTTTTGCAAGAAGTTATAAGAGTTAAAATAGCATTCTTTGGATTGAAATTAATTTAAAGTGTATAGTTATTTTAAGTTGTGTAAAAACCGGCAAATATTTTTGTAGCAACATCTTTTAATTTTTAATGAAGTTAATTTAATTAATTTAATATAATTTTCTTTAACATCACACGTTTTGTTCATATAATTTTACAGTTGTAATTTTATAACAATATAATGACAGAGCATTTTTTTCTTAGAAGTGTTAAACTTTTTTAATCCTATTGTTGTTTTTCTCATTGATAACATAACGGATAGAATAAACATCTGCGTGATCCAAAAACATGCGCGGAAAATTCAATTATGTAAGTGAATACTTTTGAGGAAGCCCCTCATGTGGAACATGATTTTATGAAAACAATCTCTTAGAGACAGTTGATTAAAATTCCCAAAATGAACGAAAATAACCGCTGCTGACAGAGTCTTACAATTAGCTGCAATGTTTTTCCCCTTTTTTTGTTATCTGTGTTTAACAACCTCAGCATCCAGTTTCGAAATTCCGTTACATTACTGGGGGTGGACATATGTGTGACTAGAGTTTATCAGATAAATTTAGTTGTCAGATAATAAGACATTCCTTTGTTTGATAATGATCTTGATATTCACGTTGTAACAGTTTATTTCGAAATCTATATAGATCATGACAAAGCATGGCTCTGAGAGAATATTTCATTTACTTTCGTTTATTTTTACATATTACTTGCGAAATATCTCGTTAAATACTTTTGTAAAATTAATATAAAACATATAAAATTCTAGATGCTAAATAGAATAGAAAAAATTAGGTACAGCAGCGTTCTAATGTTTATGTCCATCAATGTAAATCAATTTTTTTAATCTCGGCTTAACTTACTGTTTATCTTTTTCTAATCCTAAGAATTAAAAAGCGATGAAAGATAAATTTATCTGAGATTAAAGTTAATCTTACGTTGGTGGAACCGGGTATAAGACAGAGGAAGACTGAAAATACACTGTCATGTTTCTCATTTGTTATGTAAGTCATACTTTGTATATAAATTGGCAAACAGAAATAGAGGCGGCAGGAATAAACGGGAAGAGGTCTTGTTCTTTTCGGTAACGTTGAAGGATCGGCGTAGTTGGCTCGTCTTTTTGCAATTGGCGAAATCGATATTGCGCTGTCGCGAAATGACGGTTTCTCATGCCCGAAGGTACCTTACATACGTTACTGCGAAATCGCTTCCGCGAGCATCCGGGTTTCTCCTTGCACTTCGTTGCATACGATGATTATTATTCGCGTTGAATTAGATCGCGGCTCGAAACGCATCGGTGCGATCGGTCGCGAATGATTTCATGTAATCGCGAAACATGACGGTTCTTTGTGCGCCGCGTATTCGCCTTAAAACTTCAAACAACAAAGGGACAACAGATGCGTTGCGTTACTGTGCAACACGGCAAATCATTTGCACCGTACGCGTTCGCATTACCAAGCGCTATTTTGTAATCCCGCAATTTGTCCGTCTACCGCGTCATACAATTAGACACAGTCGATGAGTTTTCCGCGGACCACAGGTGCTTAATATACGCGGTCTGCGCGTGCGTTCTGACAAATGATCGGTGTCTTCATTCCTCGCGTAATCACTGGCAGCGTCTCGTGATCTACGCCGAAACGTGCCGACGTCGAAATTACCAAGATCGAACGATCTTACCGAATGTCTGTACCGCATGCGTGATTATTGGCAGGATTAGGTCAGACCGCGTCACTGTCAGATTATTAGAAATCACGGAGAATTAAATCTGATGTTTTTATAAAGAGATCGATATTAAGAGAATGTATTGTCTAATTAGTGCTTCACGTATATCCCATCAATATTTTTTTTCTATAATTCTAGCAAAAGAATTGTTATTGAATATTTTGTTTATACTGCGTAAATTAATCAATTTATCTGATATATTGTGTGTGTGTATACTTTCCGTTTTTAAATTCATCCGGTTTTTTTAAAAAAGTACAGAAATTATGTTTCATATTTTATTTTATCATTGAATCCAACAATAATTATATAACCTCATGCATATACGATAAAGTAAAAATTATTCATATAAATATTGCATGAAATAATATAGAAATGGAGAAATCAGTGATTGACGTATAGAAAGCAGATTTACTTTTAGCTAGAAATCAAATGTTTTATATTAAATAATACGTAATACGTTAATTTCTCTGTGTATAATTAAGATAAATGGCGTTGGTAGATATAATCGGTATATAATTGACATAAAATATAATATAATTTTATTAAAAAGTCAATTTAAGTTTTTACTTAATTATATCAATTAAAAACACAAAAATAACAACGCAATTTCTTTTTATTAATCGAATAACTAAAAAAGAAATTTATAGATTTGTGATGGGGAAAGATTAATGTTAAACACAATAAAAAGAGCTATAAAATATATATTTTGGTTTTAATTAAATATTCTATATTAAACATAAAATTACGTTTGTACGATACGATAAATGGCATGTTTTTTATTTAAATTCTCGAGATACGAAACGTTGCGCGAATTATTTTCATATTGATATTCACGTTCACAAGCATGATAACTATGAAATTTTAAATGATTCCTCGAAATGTCGCACGTGTAACGACGAATCAATTCCTCTCAACAAATTGTCTACCGAGTTGTCGTTTCGTGCCAGACCGCATTATTATATTAAAGACTCTACTCACGAAGACCGTATCGGTCGCATTCTAATATTAAAATACGAGTGCAACGACCGTGATACCAGAAGACGCGCTTTGATGTGCATCCTATAGGATTCATATTGTTACCGATATGATACAGAACGGAACTGATAACTAAATACATATTTCGCGTTTGAAGAGCAAGATCCGTTGAGAAATAAAAACGTTACAAAAGTAACATACACTGTTAAATAACATACACTATTTCATAATATTAAATTATATCTAATTTGAATTATTTTTAATAATTTCTATAGTTCGTCACTACTTTTACTCAATATATCGTTAATTTAAGTAAAACAACGGAGTTAAACGGTTTAACTCAAGAAAATGTATTAAATTTGATTAAAATTTAGTTTATTATTTTTTAAATGCATATATTAATATAGACGATGTTTACTTTTAACTGAAGCTAATCCAGAAATGGATTCATATACATTTTAACATACATGGAAGTTAAAAGTAAACAAAATGTTATTTAATACAAGGGACTGAGTTATCATTTCTTTGATATCTATATAGCTGTATTGTTATCATTGTTAAGAATAAATAAACAACTTAAGAAAAAAACATGCGATAATTCGAAGAAAAAAGTATTATTACATTAATTGTTACATGAAAGCAGGGATTTATTTGCTACCAAGGTAAAAAGTTTAACTTAAATTGAGGAGAGAGAAAATGACTAAAGTAGAATTTATCACATAACATAATGTATAAATCTTTCTAAAGTATATTTATATGGAAAGATTTAAGTAAATTCTCGGTTAAAGTCAAATGAATGAGAAAAGGATACAAGACATATTTTTCTCCTTTTCTCGCCTTCTCTCTCTCTCTCTCTCTCTCTCTCTCTCTTTCTCTCTATTTCCGTAGGCGGCTGTCTCTCCGGCAATAGAAATATTTCGCTCGCCTATTTGTCTGTCAATATTATTACGCAACGAGTCACCCACGTTGCCTTGTACCATTTTCCTTACTCAATGCATTCGAAATAGCACTTTAGCGGGCTTCCTACTTGACCATTCCGAGAAAACAACATTTCACCGCAAAAAACATGTATTATTTTTCATTTTGCAAAAGCTGTTTTCACATGGCGCTATACCGTTAGGTCCGATTGCGTCAATATGTAATATTTGGCATTTTGATTTATGAATTTTTTTTTATATCATAGAATTAAGGAAATATATATATTTATTAATTAAATCGAATAACTTGTTAACGAATTCAGAATCGTATGTAAATTCTGAGTCTGAGTTGCTGCAACATCAATATTATGTGATTATTATTGTGATATATTATTGTGATTAGTCATTAACAGAAGATCACGTGACAAGACTTTAACCCTGTGTTACCACACACAACACGATGTTTTGTTGATTTCGGTTCATGAAAGCACGAACGACAGTTTGTCTACGCGGGAACAAATGCGTCACGCTGTAATATGCATTTAATTATCATCTTCCGTAGACTTAATGAATCCATTTTGAATAATACGGGAAAGTGATGTATATTTAATTTCTGATGTACATATATAATTTGTAATTTACTTCAATTCTTCTCAATGCACATTCTCGGGATGTTGATGATGATCCCTGTGTTGCACCCTTGAAGAATCACTCATTTGTCTTTGTGTGAAATATTTAAAAGACGCAATCTTCATACGTTCGTGAGCGCGAACCTATCTATCCGCGCCGGTGGCTCGTTGTAAACAATGACTTCGTGTCCGACCTAGATTCTAAGCCCACGTAGAAAGCGGATTCGCTTGCATAATCCTAAGTATCCCGCGCGCACGGTTATATGCATTCGTTCCCTCGCGTGTCGTAGTCGACGCAGACGGATTGCACACCTGTATATGCGTCACCTATACACCTACGCGTTCGTCTGGATCAGTACCGTTGTTGAATTGGTCGTTGGATACTGGACGAAGGTACTTTGATATCAGAATGAGAGAAAGACGCGAAAATTTAAGTTTTGACAAACTACTAATGAATAAAAATATGCATATTGTTAGAGTTAAATTCGAAATTTTTTTTTGCAATGATTATGATAAAATCAAATTATATAATAGTAAACGAATGGATATTTTCTAAGATATCTACATATCTAGTATATTATTTGACGCACATAAAAATATGAAAGTATATTATTAGAGAATAAAAAACGTAGATTTTCACCATCAAAATAATATAATTGGAACATAATAACACGGAGGGAACGATTTTGCTGTAAAATTAAAAAATTTAGCTAGATACAGATTTGAAAATAATTTTGTTAGACCAGCAAAATTTTTTGACATTTTAACAATTAATTTGAGTTTTCACCTAAAAATTTTGATGGTCTAACAAAATTATTTTTAGATCTGTGTCTAGCTAAATTTTTGGATATTTTAACAAAATCATTTCTCCGTGTAGCTATGATAGAAAATAGCAAATATTGTAGGAAAATATATATGAGTAATGTTCTTATAATTTATATTAGAAAACTAAGAATAGAATGAATAACAAAAAATGAAAGTTAGAATAAAAGAATGCAATCCATAAAAATAGATAATATAATATCGAATAGGCTGTGAACACTGCCAGTATTGAAAATTTATAGTGCACGTAAACTATAGATTTTCACTAGCAGTAAATTTTAGAACACAGCGATAGTAAGTACAATTCTGTACTGAACGAAATAAAATTTGAATCCAATTTTTAAGATTTAAATTTGTTTCCTCAAATTTTGATTCAAAATTTATTTCATTTAGTATTCATTTGTACATATTCGAAATTGTGCTATTTTATCCTACATTAAATTATGTTAGAACACTAGAGACATGGAATACATAAGAGGTATAAAAATATATATAGTATATTCTAATGTGGATATATTTTTGATTATTTTAATTTCTGTACTTTTGTTGATAAAAATCATCGCATTTTAGAAAATTTATAATATTAATATTCAAGCGCGAATTAAAAAAAATTATTTTATATATCAAAGTCAGTAGAGTATAGTTTCTTCAGTCTATTCTGTTTTATTTGCCATTTCTGTACTTTGCCGTTCTCTAAGTGTACTCTATCATATTCGAGTATACTCTATGTGATGTACTCAGTATGCATCTTTGCTCGTTCTGTCGATATCTAGGAGGGAAGAAACGTTCCCGTTAGCTCAGCACTTTCACCCGGATCATCACGACCCAGATGATCGCGTTCCTCTAACGGTGCGGAGAGTCTTTTCTTTCTTTTTCTCTTTCTCTCTCCTTGTTTCTATCCACCTGGCGAAAAACTTTTCCGCCTGGAAACTTCAAACTTCTCTATCCGAGCGGACAATATCGTGGAAATCGCGCTTGGGCACGATTTGCGACGTTTTCAGTTCGCGAGAGAGCGAGGAACGGAGCGTAGCAAGCGACGGCGAGCCGGCTCATCAGGAGGAACGGAGTGAGAGGGACCGAGAAGAGAACACATGGACGGTAAGGGGAACGAGAGGGGAACAAGAAGGAGAGACGGCCGAGAAAACAGGTTTCCTGGCGGACCAGGCGACCAACCGCCGGCCGGAGACCCAGGTCACTCACCCAGATTCTACAAACAACCAAACACCGTCTATCCTCCGCCCGTTTTACCATCCAGTCCAGCTCCTCTTCTTCGTGGCTCCCCTCTCGTCCCTCCACCATGGACCTTCTGCTTTTGCACCTCCGCGCGGGAAGCACCGCGACGTCTGGAAGATTCTGACAAGCGAGGCCAGCTCACCGGGATCCTCGACATGCATGGCGCCGAAGACGACGCGAGCTGGAGCAAGATAAAAGAGAGAAGGAAAGATTAGGAGAGAACAAGAGAGAAAGAGGGATAGATGTAAGGATAGCTATAGAGAAAACCTGATGACACGATGTCTACGAGACATGACCCTCTTCAAGGTTGCGACTGGTGGATTCGCCTTTGCGTTGATTTCTCGTGACGGCTCGTTCTCACGTGGCATTCTATTGAGACAGGTGCTGTCATGATGTTGAGTTGTCAGGCTTTGAGTTGACTGGCTTTGGGAAAACTAAATGTAGTCGTATCGTCTTATCATAACATTTCTACATGACACTTGTAGTCTCATGAAAATACATTCGATATCGTATATGCAATTTTGATGATGTTTGAGAGTTTTTGATATTAGCATAAGAAAAGCGACGCTTTTGCTTGAATTTATGATAAAATATGCAGAGTGGTTCACAATTTTTTATTTCAGTCTCAATGATATTCCGTATATTTAGTAAATTTTACGAGTTAAATTTTTCTTAGAGAAAATCTCATCGAAAGGCATTTCTTGCACCATAATTTCTAATATTTCCCATAAATATCTTTAAAAAAAAACCTAAATTATCTTGGAATTGAGAATGTATTGAAAGATTTATTGACAATATAAATTGATTTCAAATTAATGAAAAATTCTATGATGAAAAAAATGTTTTGATTAAACTAAAAGGGTTTCCACAATAACCAGATATTTTGTTTGGTCTTACCTAAATGCCATTCTTGTTGGACTTTTTTGTTGGTTTAATCAGAACATTTTTCAGTGTAAGGTTTTTCATCAATTTTAAATACTTATTTCTCTAAGAAAAAATTGTTACAAAAAATCAATAAAATCAATAAAAAAGCTAACAAAATTTTTGGTTATTAAACAGAGTTTTTAGTTATCGAACCTGAGATTTTGCTCGTTCTTACCAAAATGCCATTTTTGTTGGACCCTTTTCTTAGTTTAATCAAGATTTTATTCAATTTATCATTAAAATTCTGTTTGAAGTTCTGGAATATTCTATAGTTGTTACTATATTTGAATAAAACTGACTTTGACAAAAACAAAGTATTTGAATAACTCTCAAAACCTACTACGAATTGTTAATCACAAAATACGCGGGTAGTTATTTCAAGTATCGACATAAACAGAAAGAAAGGGAGAAAAAGGGGAGGAAGAGAAAGAGAGAGAGAGAGAGAGAGAGAGAGAGAGAGAGAGAGAGAGAGAGAGAGAACTTGATCTATTACACGTAACTGTATGACAGAATTTAATTTTTCTTTCTGAAATCACACAAACGAAAAGAAAGAAATTGAAATAAAAGTAATCGAGGATCTTTTGTTCCCTCACCATTCTCTCCTTTTCTGTCGATCAATGCTATTGTGAACATCGCTATGAGTATAACGCGGCTCATAGCATATCTTCTCGGATCGCAGGTCGAGACGAGCGAATTGCATATAACGCGAGCGAGCGCGCGACAATCGTTTTTTTATATTGTTTTAGATTTCTATCAGTTTTAACGAATAATGGAGAATCTCATGATACCATCGTGACATTTCGATCGCGCAAGACTCTGGAGCCTTTTAATGTCGACGCGAGTGCGGCCCTAGACTCATGTATGCGAATCTATATACGTAGATGGTATGGCATGGTATCTATATACATTAATATGACATATATATTAACGAGGTGTGCGCGCGCACATATATTATTACCGTGGTATTAAAATTAAATAGTGCATATATAGCACTACGTAATATCTATGTACTCTCAACGAGCTGTACATCTATTGATCCTTTAATTGTACATATCACGAATGATTCTCCCAATTAACGTCGATAATATTTGTTGTTGCTAACTTATCTATCTATACAAACGAAATCCGCGTTATGTTGTATGTGTCATACGATGCGCATTGAAACTGAGATTAAGTCATTAATAAGTTAGACGCGGATTTTCCACGCTGCCTGATATATCTCAATATGTATATACTTTTTACAAGGACGATTGGATTTTAAGCGTATCGTCAACTACATATTTATATGCAAACCTTTTTTTGTAGCCCGAAAGTACGTCGCATAAGAGGCGTAATCCGCGATTGCGCTTGAATGGAAACAGATGTAATGTTGAATCGCAGACTCGACGAATAATTGATTATCATAATTCTTTCACGTGCCATATATTTTAATGCGTGTTGTTTTTAAATGTGTAGTTTTAACGCGTATCTTTCTAATTTGCAATGACCAGTTTTATATTAAGTCTTCCGGAATAAACTCAATAAACATCAGATGTTAGATTTTTTTAATGATGAAACTGCACGTTCTTATCATTTGCTTCGTACCGTGAGATTTGCATTTTTAGCAAAATTTAAATCGTGCAGATAATGACGGAAACGCGTGCATTTTGGGACAAAATCGTTATTGCTTTGTACTTTGTTTTATCTTGGTTTTTTTTTATATCGAATTGTACCATATATACATGTATATCGCGAAATCTCAGAATCACGTTGCCGCGGACCTCCCGATTTCATTTGTCTCTTTATCTGAACGCGTGCCAAATACCGCGCCGACCCGCTACGATAACGATAACGTATCGCTCATTGCTTAACTTATCTTGTCGACCTCTTTGCCCTCGTATTTTATGCGTCTCCTGCTGTCGACGTCGTTAAGACAGAGATCTCATGAATATTACGTAGATGAGTAACTTTCGAAAGTGGCGAGATGATGCCGCGTAGCGCTCGCGATTGTAACCTCCTTATTAATCTTCTGTAGAATGTGCTCTTTTAATGCATGTTCTTTATTTATTTTTTTATTTTTTTTTATACTGAGGAAAGAATGTTGTTTCACCCGTACGCAGTTACAGTCGAGGATTATTCTGAATTTCGGGTTTTGAATACTTTTAATTTTTTAAGTAATTTCTCTCTCTTGAGTTACGGAATGGATGGTTTTGTTGAAACGTCTAAAAATTTAAGAGGTATATGAAAATAATTTTATTAGACCATCAAAGTGAGATGCTCAAGCTAATTATTATCAAAACTTTTTATAGCATTGTCCACTATGCTTGCGATTTCTATGTAATTATTTTAATGGTTCAACAAAATTATTTTTAAATCTGTATCTACGCAGTTAAATTTTTAAATACTCCAACAAAATCATTTTTTCTGTGTACACATCTTTATATTTTTTAGAATATTTTTTGGTATTGTAAGATAAAAGTACTAATTAATGGACAGGATCCATAATAAGGTCCAATAATAATTGGACAAAGTAGCAAAAATTTTATAATTAAGCTTTTGATGATATACGACTTTAATAAATAAATAAATAAATTTGTTTTATTAAATTTTGCAAACAAATTTATTTAGAGTCGTACATTAACGGGGGGATTCCGTTTGCATACAAATCGATTGCCTACAGTATCGTTTGCACACAAAAATTATTGCCTACAGTTCGATTGTCTACATGCACTTTTGCACACAAATAAAAATTTTAGAAACGGAGTTACTTTTGCCTACATTATTATTGCCTACAGCTCACAATCTTTCATGCGAAATGAGAGCCATCTCACACCAAAAAATGGGTTAGGTTAGGGTTCGATTTTTTAGAAAAATATTCCAAGTGGACATTGTCTACGCTGACACTCCACTGTTCACATGACAGATTTTCTAAAAATATAAATTATTTTCTTACTTAACTTTAATTTTATATTTGTGTGCAAAAGTGCTTGTAGGCAATCGAGCTATAGGCAATAATATATGTAGGCAATAATACTTGTAGGCAATCGAGGTGTAGACAATAATATAATACATATGTAGGCAAAAGTAAATCTGCTTCTAAAAGTTTTATTTGTGCGCAAAAGTGCATGTAGGCAATCGAACTGTAGGCAAAAGTAATGTAAGCAAATGATACTTGTAGGCAATCGATTTGTAGGCAAAAGCAACCATCTCATCGTTAACCTTCCGTATGCACCGCTATTTTTCACTAACATCGTCTGCATCGTAGGCTTTTCACGCCAGTACCAAACTTCTACTAAATCAGTTGTGAAAAATTGGAAATTTTTTTTATTGTTTTACATCTCTGTTTTCTAAACGTTTTTGAACTCAGATATTATATTGTTTTTTTTTTTAATACAGTAAAATACAGAAGGAAACTTTGACTGTTGAATTTTTGATTGTTCCGTGAAAAAACTCTATGCACTTGGAGGATTAAAAGCTTAATATTTAAAATTTTTGTCGTTTCGTCTAATAATCTATTCATGTCCGTTAACTGTCTACTGACTGGTATTTACCTTACATTCTCTTGATTGTTTTTTATTATTTATTAATTATTTTTTATTCATAAATAGATTTTAAGCCACATAATTTATGTATCGAATTTTTATTTCTGTCCCATGTTTTAAAAACCTATAGATCCATAAGTATTTAAAGATCGTGATCGTCTGAGTAAACAGTTACGCGAGTCTGCGTTTTCGACGAATAAAGCTTTTGCAAGAGAATAGACCAACAAATCTTCAACACCGACGTGAGTATTTATATATCTGTGTATTCGCGGTTCTCTCGCACGTACGAGTGCGATGCCTGTTCTTTCACGTAACCTTTGCTTGCTAGAAGGAAGTAACTCCTTCGAAGAGCGCAAATAGGTCAGGCTATTAGAGTGCCGGGAATACGATAGACGTGTTCTCTCTCTGTCCCTTTCTCGATCAGTTCGGTTGTGATCCATTAAAGACGTCACTTAGTCGATGTTGGTGCGCTTAAGTGCCACGTTATTTTTCGCACATTGTACCTCGCGCTGGTGCCTGCCGGAGATACGAAAACACGCGTCTGGAATACGTACGTCACGCCTCGCACAGCAGAAATGCAGCAACTGCGCAGCGTGCGATGCAAGGTGCACAGGGTGTGATTCCGTGAATAATCCGGGAGCAAACAATCTCCTAGAAACGTTCGTTACATAGTTACGAAAGTATTTGGATTATTCATTTTTTGGTACTTTTAAGTCAAAGTTATTCTTTACGTAAGGTATTAGCTTTAATATATTAGATAAATAGTTGCATTGCGTGCATAGATACAGTGAGAGCAAAAAGTATTTGTACAAGGAAATTTTTTATGAAAAAAGTCTTATTTGTAAAAAATAAACATCAATTAGCAATTTTATACAATGAATATATTCTAACATAAACAAACAAGCTTCGCATGTATTCCTGATTTTAAAAGCTAAATTTCTCGATTGTACGAATATTTTTTGAGCATCCAAACAATAGAATTTTTAATTTTCTCTTATTTTTCTGATAATATATTTTTTATAATTAATACACAGCGTTCTGGTATATATAATTTTAAGAAACATACAGTCTATTTTATTATCCATGAACAATTGTTAAACAAGAAATGACCGTTAATTAAAAGTCGAATTGACGTTGAATTGGTGTTAAAATCATATCGATATCGATTCGATATCAATTCGATGACTCATTTCTCGCTAGATAATATTTACTTTTTAAAAATAAAGTTTTTTTACAAAATATTTTCTTCGTAAGAATACTTTTTACATTCACTGTAGATCCGGATAGATCATCTCATTTTTAACTAAAGTAATCTGTGTATGTACATATAATGCAATTATTCATTATAAAACTAATGTCTTACATAAATGCATGTCTCATAAATTTATAAGGAAAATTGTGCTAAAATTTTGAGAACGTTTATCTTGTAAGAAATTAATAATATATTATAATACAGAACGATATATATGTATATATATATATATATATATATATATATATAACGATGCTGCACGTGTATAAATTCTACATGAGGAACCTATGTTATATATATGTATTTCAAGCAAATGTGTGTCTCGTGCAAATGATATTTTCGTTGGTAAACAAAGTTGTGCCATCGATATGTTATTCTTGTACAATAGTAAAATCCGGTTTTTTCTAGTCAGCACGATCACGAATTGTAGGTGGATGTTGGTTGGTCGATATTTATTTTATGCCTGCAAATAGAGTGGCGTGGTTAAAAACGAAGGCACTGAGTCTACCCGACCCTGAGCTAAAAATAACATCCTTTTGCAAATGACGTATCAAAATTAAGGCGAACGGTGCGAAGGTGAAGGGAGGAGAAAAGAGGAGAGATGCTCTTTATGGCTTTTAACGAATTCTTGTCATTCGTAGCACATCTCACGCGCTTCCTCTCCTGCTCGCCGCATCTGTTTCACGAATTCAACGTCCTTGGGCTGACGACCCGATGACGTAGCTCATATCGGCGTTACGAGGTCACCGATGAACGGCATCGCAATCTTCGCCGCGTGATCGGCTACACGCACGCGTTCAAACGGGGTTTTTGGAACATCAAGTATACCGTTTAATCGTAAAACAAGCATTTTGTGTATAGAGCTGTGGAAATACCTATTGAGACCTACTCGCGCGTTAGATACCAATACGTCGCTCTTCATCTATCGGAGAAATTATCCCGGGAAATGTAGAGTCATATATCGAAAAATAAAAATGGTGCACAAATTAAACGCTTAAAAAATTATCGCTTTGGTAATGCATTTGGTATGTAAAAGCTGTGAAGTTAACATGACGATTTGACGTGACACGTCGTTTTGATGGACGTTGAAAATAATAACTAGCATGATATAGAATCGGAGAATGTGCAGTAACGAAAATAAAACGGCTCAAAATTTTTATCTGGAATACCGCTGATCATTTCATTATAAATACTTTGTCAGTTGGATTATTTCGTTCGTTCTATTTTGGTTAAGTATAGAGAGTGGTATTTACAGTGGTTCACTGCGGAATTGCAGAAGTCCGCAAGACAAAATTTTCTTCGATGTGTTCTCGGGAGGATTACAAAAATCGTCGCTGTAGATATCACAAGTTAGTAGAATCCGATCTTATATTGCCAGTAAACGTAATAACGTCAGGGACGAGAAATGGCGTTGAATTCATTCGAGTGTGCTCGATGCGCGTGCGGTTCGAGTGTGCGTACAGGTATTCGGGATACAGTTAGTCGACCTTGCGGCGCGTTCGGCGACTCTAAAATAAAAAACGACACGCCGACGCTCGGTGTGTCTGTATTTCTCCGTGCGCCTCGCGTAAGGTCTACTATATCGATGCATTTTTCAAAAATAATCAAGGAGTGCCACGCGAGCAAGAAGGATGTGAGAAAAAATTGCCGGCTCTCGTGGCGCCTCTCGTACTACGTGTTCTTCTTCCTGTGCGGTCTATAATTTTATCGCAGCGCAAATAAAATTCATCTAGCTGGCAATGGCACGGTTATCTTTTTCTTCTCTCGCTTGAAAACATCATTGCCGAGTGCGAGACTCCGCATCGGGAGTGCATCCGCAAGATATTATCGTCTATCGTTAGCCACCGCGGATAGCAAACACACTTCGCTTCAATCCGCGTCGAAGGAACGACCCGTCCAGCTGTGTAATTTATCTTCCATTGTTGGTTTTCGTTATTTTCCCCAGGCCGTCATTTTTCGTGAGTCTTCGACGTACATCGAAGTTGCGGGTCCCGTTGTTTTTCTGCTGTTATTCCCCCGCGCACCCCATCCTCGTCGCGATCTATCAATTTATTTCTGCGGAAATCTCCCATCTATCTCCGATAGCACGGGATTACATCGGCGCCATAGTTACGCGTAAAAAAATGCAACGTGCAATTTCAGGAATATCTTTGTATCTACACTGAGAGATATCGAATGTGGTATCGAGAGATCATTTCGCGCGCATGGATCATGCGTTGAAAATTATTGACTATGCGGACTTGGTTGCTTTCTCTGACGTTGCTGCGTCAAGCTTGAGATTTCAGTTATCGTGCAATAGTTAAAATATTACATATATATAAATGTATAATGTCGCGGTAAATTATTCATGTAATATTCAAACGAAACGGGAAGAAGTGCCTCATAATTACTTAGCGGCAGTTTAGATTTTTTAACGCGGCACGAATATCAAACGTAGGTTTTAACGTCGTAATGTGATGACTGTAGTAATTAATACTCTTGCTTTGAGAACGCTAAAGCTATTCGCGTACTTAAAATTTTCATTCTTTAAATGTCTTAGCGAAAAGTATTCACAGGAACTAATATGCGTAAAATTTCATGAAGATGAGACGAAACTCTTGAAGATTTAAAATTAATTATTATTGAACGAATATTTTATTTGTCAGTATTTCTATTTTTAATTTTAGACGTGCACATATTCAGTAATAATGAAATTAAATTAAAATTTAATATTTAAATTTTTGAATAAAAAATTAGTTTGACAACTTATTTTTCTAATTTAATTTTCAATATAATTAATTTTTGTTGAAATATTAATAATGTGAAAGAAAAAAATGGAGCTTTACCTGTTAAATATAAAAAATTGTGTATTATTTTTTGATTCGGAGCTCGATGTCTTATCTTGATATATGCATCATAATTTCTTTATTGCAGTCTTGCACTTTTATTGCTGATACGATGCTGCTTTCTTTCGACATTCCATGCGGCCTCTTCAAAATACGCTCAATGTACAGACAGTGAGCAAACAGATATATGAATTCGCATGACGCAGCAAGCGCATCCACTTTGCACCTCCTTAACGCGAACATGACAAAAAGTCGTAGTCATCGCTAAATTTAAAAATATCTTTCAGGTAGATCGCGCGATTAACACAAGATCACTTTCGCGCAAACATATTCCTATCAGTTGCGAAGACTTTTCCTTTCTCATTTCCTCTCTCGCGCATTTCCACATCGCTCTATCATAGAACGCTTCACTTTCCGAGGTAGAAAGGACGCGGGTTATCTCACATCGGCGATACTCTCCCGCCAATAATGGAAGTTCTTATCGGCGTTAGAGATTTTTTTTCATGTGTGTCTGTCTATGTGTATGTGTGTGTTGTGAGTGTGAGTGCACATGCATTATTTCCTTGAAGCCGCCGACTCGCGCCGTCGATGTTTTGCATGCGAATGGTACGAAGGCGTACCGTTGCATTGGGGGATGCACCCCGAACCAAGGAAATCGGTTCCGGTTACGTGCACGCGTCATGTGCACACGATCACGTACGTAAGGATGCTCGTGTGTGTGTTCGCGCGCGTGCGAGCATAGCACGCGGTTGTGCTCGTCCGTGTGTACAGCAGTCGGTATTATGTCACACCGTGTATTGAGGTCAGTGACCCTGACGTGCGCACCGAGCGTGCCCGACGACTCTCCGACTTCCGTATACGCACAGCGGTTAAGAACCACGAAAATTCGGCGAACGGAGGCACGTGTAGGTACATACCGCGATTGCATTCAACCGACGCAAGCGGATGAGCGTCATATTTTTAAATCTTTGCTATATTTTAAGTCATGGCTTGACATTTTTTTGTTAAGTACACGAAGTGACGTATAGTAATAGATAATGATATGAAGTAATAGTATAAAGTAATACAACGTAAAGTTTTTATATAATGAATTCATATATATATATATATATATATATATTATTTGCAAAAGATATCCTGCGTGTTGTATACTCTTTGACGAAAAAAAACATGAGCGAAAAAAGTGAGAGATTGCACATTAAATATTTGAAAAACGTATTCTTTCTTTGACAGATACATTTTAATGTAAATTTATATATATATATTTACAATATATATTGAAAAATACAAATATTACACATACAGTAGATTTGTGACAGGCTTCTTTAAAAGAAGATATTCATGATTATGGAGAAAACAGCCTTTCATCGCCGATACTCTCGAAGCGATTATTGAACGTAATTTTTTGCGTTTCTGAAGTCGGTCACGCTAATTACACGCAACGGGCGAAATTTTATGGAACGCGATGAAGAACTGATTTTTACAACGGTCTTTGAAGCTCTCTCGGAGCGAATGGTTATTCTTGCAAAACCGCCAAAGCAAAATCTCGCGTACGTATACATATGCACACGTGATTTATACATACTCAACATAGACGGAGAGCGAACATAGACAGATAGATAGATAAAGGCATTTATTATTATCCTAGACACGCTCTAAGGACAAAAAACAAAAGAAAAATAACAAAACAAAATAACTGAAGTGATAGGTAATACAAATATAAAAAACAAGAAAAAACACAAAATAATATAAAAATGAAAATAATCTATATTGAATAGTGTTACAAAGTGATGGACGCGAATGAGAAGCCATAACAAAGATAAGAAAAATAATTCAAATACAAAAATAACATAAATTCAAAAAATGAAATAAATAAGATATGAAAAATAAATTATATCGAGTAAGATATCAGAAAATGATGAGCGAGAAGCTACAACACAAATAAAAAGAAAAGAAGGAATAATAAGAAATAAAAAAGAGAGAGAAACAGAGAGAGGAGGCCTTTATTTACAATAGATAAAAATCAAAGTATCTAAAATGCCCGAGAGGTGGATTAACTACGTGTGCTCCAATTTCCCTCGTACATTTATTCTTTTTTCTCGATTTTCAAATATAGATATTTGAAGTATATTTGACTACAGATATCGATAAAGGGAAAATATTTTTGTGGTGAGATTGATCCGTCCATCAAAATCATGTTGCATCCTAATCCTAGATTCTCTAATTTATGTGTCTCGCATGTGTCAATCGCGTTGATGTGCGTTGATCGTTTCCGAGGTTTATGTATTATGCAAGTGCAGCTTAATATTAAATCGCCACAGAAATCGGTGTGCTAGTCACTTTCGCTTATTTCACTTGCTATAAAGGTGTTGATGAAAGTGTCAGAGCAAGTGAGTCACGCTCGGTGTGACAGCCGATTTTCACACTGCTAGGTTCCACACTGCTTTGCTAGAATTAAACTTAATATCGTAGCGATGCAGGTATCTCGCATCAGATAGCTCGTGATTTCTTTAATATTTTCGTAAGATGTTTAATATTATTTAAAAAAAAAATCGAATTCTAAAATCACTCACTCTAAATTACAATATTTTTTGGTTTAATTCGTATCAGAATTGTGTAATTGATGTATCAATATTTCGCATTATTTTATATACTAATAATAATTACTTCAATTGCGAGTCATGGGTATCTATCTATTAATTTTACATTATTGCATACGAAATTAAAATGTACAATTCACGTTTAATTACGTAGACCGACGACTTAGTGAAAATACGAATAACAAAATTTTCGAAATTTTTATATTTGAAAAATAATTATATATTTAGATTATTTCTTATTTCTCTAAATTTAATCATATATTGCTAAACATCAATCAAAGATATATCCTTTAGGGTAAGTCAAGATGAATCAGATCAATATTTATTTATTGGTAAAAAAGTAATTATTATAAAATTAAATTCTATTATTAAGTTTTATTATAAATTTTTATAATTTTTAGTATAACTTTGGCTTAGAGTTCGTATAAAAAAATAATATTTACGTATAAAAAAATAATATTATAATACATAGTATTTCTAATTATTGCAACGAAAAAATCAAGAAGATAGGATTATCCGATTTGTCCGAAAATGAAGGGCAAAGCGGATTATTAGTTAACTAGACTCAAACTCTACATTGTAAATAAATTATAATTTGAATAAATTTCAATCTTTTTCTTATAAAGTCATAAAACTCGTGATTTTTTTTGAGATTGTGATTTTATATAAAGGACAAAATTACTACTTTAAAAATGCACTCACAATCTTTTTTTGTCTAATTGACTGGTATTGAATACAGAACTGTTACTTATTATTTCCAAAGCAGAGAGAAAGCACGCCGAAGTAACTAACATAATAAAACAGTTTGGAACAAATAATAAAAAAATAATAAAAATAATAAAATTAACAACAACTGTCGATTAACTATTTTAAAACTTATATATAATATTGATCTGATTTGTTTTGTGATTCGATTCGCCACGGTCTAACTGAACTTACAAAGTGAAAGTATAGGTAAAGGAAAAATAAATTTGCAAACAATCGAATGACATTATTAATCAGATCAATGCAATTTTCTTAATTGCCGTCTTTTAGCTTGCAATTCTGCTAATCATTGTGTGATGATCGCGCAGAAAAAGACTCAAATAACGGTTAATAATGGCATTGCGCCGGATCGCGCTTACTTAGATGTTAATACTCGGAAAAGCGTTACGATACGGCGCGTTGCATGTCGACGTTAATGCGCATCACGAGATTCTCGCGCAACAAACGCCATGGCTTGCTCAGAGCTGCGTGTTTCTCTGATTGATTGTTTCACCTACATGTGCCGCAACATCACGACTGGCAAGCCTGCAGCCACAGTGTACTACTCCGTATTGCGCGCACCAATCTTTCCGTTTTTCTCACTTAGAACATGCAAGTATTACATTACACGCACGGTGCGCTTGTACTTTCGAAGGCAAAGAATCACGCGTGATTTGCGCCCGAGACTCGGAGACTGTTCGGACGACGCTTGAGGCAATTTTGAAAATATACGTTCACGTCAAGTAGATAGGATTTATTTCAACCGGCGAATTCGTTCGCGGTGCTATTATGGTATGATTTATGTATAGGATGCCCAAGAAGTCGCCAATTTTTTTCCTGCCGCGCGTATTATTACTGTATTAGAAAGAAACAAAAAGAACAATTAGATTATTAATATTTTCAGTTGACAGTCTGATGTAACATTCATCTTCTAATTCTAATAATTCTCAGCAGCTGAGATTCGGTACTGCGAAGAATTGAGTTTAGAATTGAGTGACGAAAATTTTAACTCTTTATAATTTCTAACGTACCTCCTGTATTCCATTGATTACGCTTGTGTTCTTTTTATTGGCACGCTGATGAACGTCTGGAATGAACAGTCACACTTTTAATTGCTTCTACATAAAACATTATATGTCGATCTGCACCTGGTATGACCTAGTAATCATTGTAACCGACGTTGAGAAAGCGGAAGTGCGTTTTGAGCAAGGTGAACGTCTGCTGTTGAATAGTGATATAGCTGGAGAAAATGATGGATATTCACGATAGAACGAACGGTTAAGGTTATTATGAATATTATAAAGATATGAAAAGGCAATAGTGACAGACAATAGTCTATATGAGAATAGAGAAAGGTTTTTAATAATGCATATGATAATGAAAGAAAGAGAAAACGAAGTCTGCATATAAATCTTTTAGAATCTTTCTATCTTAGCTATAGATACTTTAAACTAAAATAAGGAAAATGACAAGGTCTAGCTTTCAATTCAAGTTTAATATTTTTTAATAAAACAATTAGAATAACATAAGTTTTTTTTAATGCTAGGATATTTCATTAATAGAAAAAAGTAAATATAATGTCAGCTGTTAGTATTTGCTGCAAATTTTATTTAAAATAATTACTAAAAACACAATATATAAAATATGTATTACTGATATTATTATTACCAAAACGTTTTTTAAAGTTTTATAAATTAAATTATAAATTACGAAGAAACGTAATCATCGACTTCAATAGTAACAATCAACAAATTCTTATTGAATTAAATTTGAAATAAAAAATAAAAGATAAAAGATTTTGGGGCATGAGTTAAATTTTTGGGATGTATACGAGACAAAAGGGAGTAATTAGTTAAGTGTGCGGGAAGCTGTACAAGAGACAAAAAAATTGAATGCAAGGAAGAACATGAGACTCGATTGGTGAGACAGCACAAGCGAGAAATAGTTAGAAATGTAGGGCAAAGGGTTGGCGAGATCAATAATCCCCTTTCTTCCCCGCTCAATCCCTGATGTCGAGGTGTTAGGCCTATACAATCCCTCTTCATCTCCCTCATACCCCGCTTTCCTCCGCGTAGTCTCATTCCAAGGAACGCGAATTAATATTTCAGTCTGACTGGCCATCCGAGAAAAACGGCTTGATTAGAAATGAACGGGTATTGAGAAAGAGGATCGACATTCAAATAATCAATTGCGAAAGAAATTTGTCGGAGTTTTATAAATAGTGCTTCTTAAATATTGAAAATAATTGATTATTATTATTTTCAATTGAGTAGTTGATCGTAAATTTTCTCTTTATAAGAAACGAGTTAATGATTTTTTTTATATCATCTCTCTCTCTCTGGCATATTATTTTTTATTTTTTTATTTATATTTCTATATTTATATTCTATACACGTTCCTCCTATATGCATGTATATATTATTCTTTACTCAAAATACTGATCCATGATAATATTTCTTGAAACAATGTTAAAAAAAAACAGGTAATATTGATCGAAATCGGTGAATGATGTCGATCATCAGACTCGGATGACTAGCGATATTACATTTCTAAACATTTTTGCGAGTACGTCTGTTGTTTTCTTTTTTCCAGCCTATAGTCTATATAGTTAACTACTTGGTTACGTAGTCTCGCCCTTCCGTCATTCAACTAGGTTAACCATAACACGGTAGAAGTTTCGTAACTGCGAGCCCTCTTCTTTTCCAAGTTCTCCCACGAAATGTTCGCACAGCTGACTGTGACTCACTTTCGTTTAGAAGGATCACATCTAAGTCTTCTTTTGCTTTTCCAGATCACTCTATGAATTTTGTGTGTATAGTAGTGTTATATATTAGGGAGAAAGAGTCTCTCAAGTTTCTCTCTTCAATTCTGCGATAATTTGAAGAGATCATTATCGCCTTTCTTCTTTGTACGATATTGTCTCAAGTTCCATGTTTCAGGTTAATATGGAGTTGATTTCCCTTTATTGGAAATTTTATTAAGCGCTCTTTCCTCTCTTATTACTTTTTAATATACAACATTAAACTGCCTTTGTAGTTAACTCTTAAATTAAGATTTTCTTAAAGTAAAATTTATTTGAAAATATATAATTATAAATTTTATAATTTTGAAGCACACATTCATTCTACATATATATATTTCGTTTTTCATTTCCAAACAGCAAGCAATAATATAGAAATTATTATTTAGATTTAACGTTTATCGTTTTTTTTTTATTTTTTCTTTTTACATATATTTGTGTGTGCCACACATTTTAAATTCTAATATTTTATACATAGGTACATTGTAATTTTTATTCAAGGAATTGTTACATTAACCACAAATTGCATCTCGGCATGTCATACATGTATATTTATTAATGTACATCGTCGCCGGTGCATGATGTAAACAACCGCGGCTATTTAGTTAACCTGCGTGGTGCATTCGGGCAAATGGTCAAATTTATCGGTTCGAAGTGTACCTCAATATAATTTACGATGGCGGCCTGAGTGATTTATATACCGAGTAGCGCGATAACTGATCCCGCGAGCATTTGTGTTTCCTCATTGCGACAATAGTAACTTTGCGAACTCGAGGAAATATATCATCCGGAAGCGCAACGTCGATTGTTCCTGATTTTCGTGAATCAAATCGAGTTTTCAGTATGATAAGCTAATTACGTTAAAAGTTAAAATAATGAATTAATTGTACACTTTTGTATAGCATAATACTAGTGAGTTTAATTTTTGAAATAGTTAATGTAGAAGAAATGTATTAATGGCAGAAAAACTAACTTTTGATATGCGTTTTGATGGTTTTCTGTTATATTTTATTTTCAACTTAAAACAAAATTTCTTTAATTCAGAAGATCAAGTATTTTATCATAAATAATATCTGTAATTAGTAAAAAAAATTTTAACATCCGCATTGATTCTTATTATCTCCTTTTTTCATTGTTTTTATTTGATTTTAAGAGTCCGATTTACTAAATTGTTTTAAAAAACTTTTAATTCGGGGATAAAGAAATAAATATTTTTTGTTTAAAAATTCCAAACTGAAAATGCTTGAATGCTGAAAATTCAATTTAAAAGAATGAAAAAAATTGATAATTTCTCTTTAATATAAATATTGATCCCGAAGTTTCTTGTGACTGGAAAGATGTTTTGCGATTTCAAAACACTCGGTATAGCGTTATGGGCGCCATGGCGCCGCTCTTCTTTTTTTTTTTTTGCGGGTTCGCTCGTTTTAATCCTGCAAATACTTTCCGCTTCGGTAAAATTCGAAAGGACCGAAGTTAAGGGATGAATGGGCGGCGTGGCGCGAAGGGAGCGTATTCTTCGGTTTCGCGGTGGCGGCTTCTGCGTGACAAAGTCAGCGATAAAAAAGGTATCCTCTCATCCCTTCGTGTCTGATCGGCGCCTTTGATGGTCACCATGGCAACTCTTCGTCTCTTTTGCTCGAGTACTCGCCGTTACCTTCCTCTTTCTCTTCCCGCGAGAGTTCATCCCTTACGAGTCACCCGCTCGCTCGCGTTTCTTCTTTTTCATTCGCAAACCTCTTTTTACGAATATATGAGTGTGCGATTAACAAAAGATATCCATATATCCATGTCTAGACATGCTATAAATATTGACGATTGCTTTGAGAGAAGGATATTTGTCATGATTCGTTGAAAGCTTTTTCATCGTTACGGTATAATTAAGAAAATTCTTTAAAGAGGAGTTTTAAAAAGAATCTACAAATGTGTTTATTTAATTAATTGTAACGTTGTTAATTGAATTTCCTTAATTATACAATTTCAATGTTTTTTTGAAAGGCTTTTATTTGCTTTTTTTATTTATAAAATCTTAATTATCATATCCATATTTTGTTCTGTGTCTGTTTTTGTTTTTGTCTCATTTATTTTTACGTGTGTCCGAAAGTTAGAAATAAACAAATGATAGATCCACTTTATAAATTATATTTTTTTCCCTTAGCTGCACTAGTGCACACTGAGTGGATATTAAATTATAAATTTATTTAGTTTGAGTGTAAAATTGATATGCAAAGATTTTTCGTATTATAAAATATATATTTTATTTAACAATACAATAAAATGTATTGAGAATTTTACGGTTTAATCTGTTTTATACTTATATTAATCATCTTTACCTATATCAATTTTTGTACGATGGTTTTAACATGCACTCAATGTGCACTAGTGCAGCCAAGAGAAAACGCTATTAGGAACATAAAGAGAGAGAGAGAGAGAGAGATTCGTATCATTACATTGGAAAAAATTAATTCTTATAAAAATCTTATAACTCGCTTATAACTCTATATCTTATTAGTTAATCTTAGGTAACTTACTTGTTAAGGATAATTTTTGAGAATAATTTTAATCCTTATTGTGATGCTCTTAATATTTTTTAATGCTTTTTTTGGAAATGAATTTTTATATCTTTGGCATTATGCATCTATTAATGACGTTTGCCTAACTGCCCCTCTCTCCCCACTTAACCAAATCTTAATGAATAAATTATATAATAATGCGTTATTTATGCGCTTTCAAAATCCACAAGAAAAAATTTTTGCGCTTATTTTGTTTAGCTAAAAAAAATTTTGTATGAGAGAGACTGAGTAGACTCCAATCAGTCCCTTCCCTCCACGTGTTAACAATAACTGATTTGGAAAATCAAATACATAGGATTTATGTGTTTTTTAATTTTGCGCTACATCTCTTAAGACACTTCCCTTTTGAAGCAAACAGTCATATTTATCCCCAAGTCATTTAAAATTCCAAAATTATCTAACTATGCAAAATATAATTCCGATTTATGTCCTACTATTTCCAAGCAATTTCAATTTTTTCACTGCAACCTTTAAAGGACTTCCCTCTTAAAGCGAACTGTAACATTCGTATTTAACAAGTCATTCAAAATTGTTAAAATGCTTGAAAATGTGCAAAGTATATTGATTTATGCACTATGTATTCCAAGCAATTATGTTATTAAAGGTATTTATTTGTTTCTTGATGAATAAAAATAAAGTGCAATCGAAAGGATATTTTTATTCATTTTTTCGAATATTAGATGTATTCATCATGCACTTCTTTAAAATCCTTTTACATTATGCATCATCACTCATACCTTCTTCAACATCCTTTTACATTATTATCTCTGATTTTTTAAATAGAAACTCAATTGCTTGGAATTGATAGCGCACAAATAAAAAATATACTTTACATAGTTAATGTATTTTCATAATTCTTAATGATTAGATACAAATATTATTTATTTGTTTGCTTCAAGAGGGAAATCCCTTAAGGGTTGCAGCGCAAAAATCGAAATTGCTTGAAAATAATAACGCATAATCGAACATATAGTATAGTTATAATAGATAGTGTAATTTTGCAATTTTAAATGACTTAAAGATGAATGTTTGTTTACTCGAAGAGAGAAGTCCCTTGTTGGTTGCAGCGCAAAAATCGAAATTGCTTGAAAATAGTAGCGCATAAATCGAAGATATATTTTGCATAATTAGATAGTGTAATTTTGGAATTTTAAACGATTTAGTGATGAATATGATTGTTTGCTTCAGGAGGGAAGTGCCTTAAAAAATGCAGCAAAAATTAAAACTATGTGAATATGAAAGCGCATAAATAGCGCATAAATTCTGTGTATTTGATTTTCCAAATCGGTTGTTATTAACATGTCGGGAGAGGAAGAGGGGGGCTGATTGACAGCCTACTCAGTTCCAAAAAAAATTTTTCTTTGCTAAACAAAGTGAGCGTAAAGATTTCGTCTTGCGATTTTTGAAAGCGCATAAATAGCGTATTATTATATAATTTATTCATTAAGATTTGGTTAAATGAGGAGGGGGGCATAGGCATTTAGCGCAAAATTAAAGAATATTATAGGCTTTATTTATGTACTTCTGATCTTAGAAAAGAATTTTTGAGCAATCTTGAAAACTTAAAAATCAAGTTCTAAATTATAAAATTTTTCATACATTACTCATGAAATAAAATATAATGAAAATAACTGAAAAATGCGATTCTAGGCAGACATCTGCTAATATATTAACTGGTGAGCACGCGCAAAGGCCATTAACTCTTCATTAACGTACTTTTGTTGTGAATATCGTATCAAATTTCTTATGTGTTCGTGAAATTTGATTACTGCGATATTGCTGCTATTTATTGCTGTTATTTTTTGTTGCAAAAGTATTTTTTATATGAATATGTTTTTATACAATTTATAATTTTGAGAAAAAAAAACTATATCACCTTATAATGTTATAACAAATGTATAATTAAAATAAAAAATGTATAACATAAAATTTTTATAGACTTAAAAATTGTTTTTTATAATAATAAAAAATTAATTATTTTTTAATAATTTTACAATGATTATTATTTTTATTAATGTAAATTGATATACAAATTTTGCCTTTACAATTACCTGATTCTGCGATATTAAATTAATATTTAAAAAATGAAGATATATATTAATAAAATTTCATGTATGAGGAATTTTTTTATCATGTATTATATATTTGTCGCATTTTATTTAACTAAATTAATGAATATTTGATATATTTATAATTGACACACAAGAAAATTGTACAATTTCATTTGTGTCAACTTCTTTAAAATAATGAATAGATGAGAATGCTCGAGATATGTCACTATTCATTTCATGAGGCCACAGCACGTTTTTTTATACGTTTTTGTATCTGGATCAAAAATTTACCGGAAACGAAAAAATTTATGAAGAGCCAAATTACGGGATAAGAACCGTGACTATCCAATTATCTCCTACTTAACTTCTCTCAAGTATTTCAATACGAGTGGAGAAAGGAGTAGGAAAGTGCAGAACTCCCACATAGTAATGTACGCGGAGGGCCATTTCAGAAGAGTTACACATAAAAATAGAGAAACCGACAATGTGCACGTGTGCATCTTTCTTTTGCTCCTCTTCCAGTATTCCCCGACTATTCCTGTCTTGCCGCGCGGGTCATTCCCATCCGATTTTTCTCTTTGTAAAGAGTAACGAAAGAAACATTTCTCTATTTTTAAATCTTTTTATTTTATCAAATTAATTAAAATTAACGGGTAAAAATAAAAGAGGCAGAAAGAAAAGATTCGTCACGTTGTGAATCAACGGAACATAATAACATATCAATTACCTGATTATTAATAATTAATTTCTGTGAATCTTCTAACTAGCCTCCACGTCAAATGGAAATCGAAAAACAAGTAAAATTAAAGAACTTTATAGGCTTTATTTATGTACTTCTTCTGATCTTGGAAAAGAATTTTTGCGCAATCTTGAAAACTTAAAAATCAAGTTCTAAATTATAAAACTTTTCATACATTACTCACATAGTGAATAAAATATAATGAAAATAACTGAAAAATGCGATTCTATATTCGCGTAACTTGTTCGTGGCTGTAAAATTTAATATGTCTAAATCCTCAATGTTAAATTACTTCGTAATTATACATCGATGTGATTTCTATGGGAAAGAATGGAATTGTCTTTAATCTAATTAAAGAACGTGCATCTGAGATCATTTAACGAATCAGGAAATATTATATATTTTTTTTTTTTTTTTAATAGAGAGGTGAATTTTATTTTATAATGTGTAGTGAATGTATTTGTTCAGAACTTCAAAATAGTTATCGTAATAGCGAGACTATTTCGTTGTACATTTCACTGAATCTGATATTCACGAGATCTTATCTCATTCCGTGAAATCCTTGGTTGAAAGAATCAACCTTGACTTTTGGTCGTATCCGTCTGTAGATGAATCCGCCGGTTTGTACGTTGTGCGAATAGTAAAAGCGGAATGAGTCATAACCGATCTCACGTGTTATGACTAACAACGCAGTGCGAAACACTCCGCGTCGCATGTTTGCGAGATGGTCCAGATGATAACACACCAGCGAGACGCCATTTATTAATTAACCTGTACTATATGTATTTGCGTGCATAATAACATACGATTACGTCTGATATAGTGCATTTTTATAGAAATAAATTACGAGTTTACAAGAACGATTGTTTCAATGTTGAGACATATAATTCAACTTCTAAGCGATTAAAAATTTCAAGCTTGGAAAATATGCAAGTCATTAATAGACCGTTATTATATAGTCTCTTCAAGAATAGAAACTATATAACAACGCTCTATTAATGACTATTATAATTCTCTTATTCACGGGATTTTAATTTAAAAAACTCGCGGTTTTTGACATTCAAAACTTAACAATTATCAAGAAAAGTTGACGTTAAATTACGATATATTTATTAATTAAGGAAAATTTACTTGCAAATTGAGATATTCTATATGAATGAGAATAACAGTGTAAATTAAAAATTTTTTAAATTATAAATCTTAATTTAATTTAAAGATTTTAATTGTAAAATATTAATTAAAAAAAATTAATTGTAATATATAACTGATTTAGAAATTTAAAAATGGAATGCTCTCAGCACTCCAAATCACCTGTTCTGGAATTCGAGTGGGTTTACGGGACTCTCGCTATGTGCAAGCACGTGCATTACGTCCCCACGTGTTGACACATACACGTGCGCATATCCGGCCGAGACATCCTCCTGACTGTATGAGTCATTAGTGAGAACTCTGTGCATTGACTAATATGTACATACTATCCTTTCCGTGATTCTCGAAAAGACAAATTATCTATGTTTTTTTACTCTTTCATTCATTCATAACTTATCTATTTTAAGAGATAAATAGCTCTATTTTCAGAGATAAATCTCTTCAAGATTCAAATTAATCCAATAAATCGATAATAAAATACTTTTCAGTTACTTGTAGAAAAGCGTAATAGAATTTTATTTTAAGAAAAATTTAATTGACGTACAAATCGGTATAGTTAAAATATTGAATAATTACTAATAATTACAATATGAAATATAGAAAATAAGAAACGCGTGATAAGTGATAGAATGATTTAGCAGAATGTCATTCGTGTAACAAAAATCAATACATCTTAGTTTTTATGTAAGTTAATAAATTGATTATAATAAATTAGTAATTATAATTAATTAGTTGCAATAAATCAAAAATCAATAAATTCTTAGTTTTTTGAGGTGTATGATGACTTTTATAAAAATATACTCTATGTCGATGCTAATACGATGGTTATATTAATATACATATATAGTGACCCTGGAATTTGATTATGCAATTCTGCTTCGATGTGCATTTCTCATGCGCCTCTCTCGCTTATGCGCTCAAACGTACCGTAAATGATAATTGGCGGTTCGGCCGAAATTGTATCTATTTAAAAACATGGGGGTAATATCGAAATAATGACGGGTTATTGAATAAATTACCCTCCATCGCGCGCCGTACTTTCAGTGCCCATTCTAAATGCAGTAACGTCTCGCCGAATAGTTTAACGGAGGTAATAAAAAATAATTGCTGTGTGAGTGGCTCCTGCGATGTGGTTCAAAGGACGTAGATCATGTCTCCATCTCTTTTTCTTTTAAATTTTATATTCCCTTACTTATGTTAAAATGTCTGCACAATATTGTTCTATTGGCGTGTTATAATAATAACACTCACGCAAATTTTCAGGCGTTTTTTTTTTAATAAATACGTTAATCTTAACGCTTCTGTGTAGTAAGTAAATTTAACAACATGATATATTGCCAATGTAATGATGATGCTACATGTTTACAACGAATACTGCATGATAAATAATTTATTAGTTATAAATATGAGAATATTGTAAGAAGTTCCAAGCTACCATACATGTTTAGCTCGTATTAACTTATATTTTAATTTATACCTGCAAAGTTACAATAATTCATGAGCGTAAATTGCTAATTAATATTTCCAATTCAATTTTTTATACGCTTTTAATATATGAAAACTGTACAGATAGTATATAGGTGCTTATAATACATAATTTTAAACTTTTCGAATATCCGTAAGTCACGATTTTACGCTTATAGTTTTTATAATGATTAAATACATATTGATTAATGTTTAATTATAATCACTACCTTTAACTGATTAGCATTTATTTTAAATTTGTGATGTATTGACAGTGAAATAACTAATATATGTTCGAAGATCGAGCTCATTTCTTTACTATAAAAAAAATAACACTAAATGTATAAATTCTAAAAAATAAATTGATTCCATTTCTCGACGAATTACTCCTCAACATTTCTTCGCGATCTAAATCTAAAATGTGGTTTGCCTCGATTGAATGGGCGAGTGTCATGTATTCGTGTAGTTAGAGAGTCCACCTTAAAGGGGATACGACCATGTTACGTGACTGTCCATGAGAGCACTTCTCTTTCATCGCAGACATCGTCCAGTATATAATGAATATTTTGCGTAATCCTTGTACGCGAGTTATATTTTTATTGAACAATATTAATTATTTATTGTTAATTTTATATAATTATTTAATTATTATGGTAATTATTTCTATTGTATTCTGTTTATATGCGTATTGCTAATTATTTATATTTCATTTAATTATTTCTCATTAATACTAATAAATATTGTTTACTTTTTTTTAAATATAGACGTGCATTATATCAAAAATAATCCGTTTTTTAATTAAAGTACGGCATATTTTTGCGATTCCAATTATCAGAGGTGTATAGTTCAAATATCATAAATGATTTATATGAATGTACAAGTTAATTAATTCTTTTTTGACTAAATTACAGCCAATAAACATACCTGAAAAAAAATATAATCAATTTTAATAAATATTTAGTTGAATGTTGCCAACTAAATATTTATTAAATATAAAGATATATTTATTTGATACAAGAAATGTTAATTTGATTTAACAATTCTTTTTTTATTGAACAAATATTTACTTACTGTAAGTAAATGTTTAGTTGGCAGTATTGAATTAAATATTTATTAAAATTAACTATATTTTTTCTCCGTGTACGTTTTTCTAAAGTAAAAATCTATTTTGCAAATATGCTATTTCAATGCAGGATACAATATAAATAATTACTTTTTTTTATATTGTTAATTAGCTTTTGTCAAATACTAATAATATAAATATTAAAAAATTTATTGTAAATTATTTTCTTTACTTTTGAAAATTATGCATAATGTGAAAAAATGCACATTATAAGAAAGAAAACGTAATAATTTTTAAATAGATAATTATTTTTTGTCATTAGTCTAATGAAGTCTATTTTGCATATTAACTTAATGATGAAATAATTAATTAAAATTTTAAAATTATTACGGCAAAGTATCGATTGGTGATTTTTTACATTCTGCGCCAAATCGTATGCTATAGGATAATTAAAACATGACTCATTAAGTAATAACACTATGTACACATGCTATTGAACAAATAAAATATAATTAAACATTTAAAGATAAATTTAGGACATATGTCGTGTTATTTAGGAAATAACGTCTCGCTAATTCTGAGCTGGATACAATTCGTTGGGATGCTCATTTATCTAAAAGAGATACGCTACATTTTTTTATAACTATTCTACGCCTCTTGTCTTTCACGTTCTGACATAATCTGTCATGGGGCCGCACATGCTTAGGAGCGCAAAATAGAGTGGCAATGACAAATATAATCGAAGAGAAAGTACCATATGTATAATCCAGCAAGATGATAATTACAGTTGTGAGTATCGTAACTAATTGATAAAAAAATATCTCAAGTAATGATTTAGCTGGGGTAGTCTTAATTAGATCGTTCATGATGACTGCTTATCGTCTAAATGGTGAAAGATAATTTAAGGACATATGGTTGGGAAAGTCGTAATGTATTTAAGTTCTTCATCACGTGTTCTAATTACAAAAAGAAAAGACGTTGTCTACCCGATGACCGTAACGAACGACAGGAAAGTAGATGGCAAGAAAAAGCTCGTCATCGTCAATTGACAGCTCTATTTATCCGCGATGCAATCGACCTGTCAACGAACGTAACTGGCTCGTAATTTTCGCTTCTGAACGCGAACATTCAGTGTCGGCAATTCGGAGCAATAAAATTTCCTTCCGGTTGCTTCAAGACGTCACACAAAGTTATATCTGTGCAAGAAGGACGCACGTGTAAATTCGTGAACGTGGACAAGTCAATCCTCAATTGATACATCTGGTAGACACCGATATAATATAACTAATTTTTAGGCTAATAAAATGATTTGATAATTTAGGATTTTGCTTGACAATTTGAGAAAAATGCAATATGTATAAATAAAAAGTACAAAATATATTTAAATAGTATTTTGATTTAATTAGTATATTGTAAATATACTACATATGTAAATTTTTTTCTTTATATACTTTGTAATTTTATAAAGAAAAGCGTTTTTACAATCTTTTAAAAATGAATGCTTTTAGAAATCTATGAATCTTTTAGAAATTGAATGGTTTTTTATGATCTATAAGCTATAAGTAAACGTTCCGATTTAAAAATTGTAAAATAAGAAAAGTACAATATTTCTTTCTTTTTCAAAACTTCTAGATATAGATTATTTCTCGGATTATTTTTTTTTTAATTATATTTACGAACTATGCATTACTACAAATAATTTTGATCTAAATTAATTAAAAAATTGGGAGTAAGGAGATTGCGTTAGTAATAATTTGAAGAAAAACTATGGCTAAGGTCTTTTGCCGAATATATATGGCCAAGGGTATATTCAAATTCATAAAGGTATATATATATATTATATATATATATATATATATATATATACACATATATATTCATCAAGTAATCGTGAGAAGAGAGGGTGGCTTAGTCAATCGAAGGCGTTTAATTAAAATGAATTCCACTATGTCCAGTTCTTTTTCTGCACGTTTTCAATTGATGAAATTGATATTCTCGTGCAATATATTGAATATTTGTGAGACATGTATCGATTATTCGAAGTTATAAAAAGTGAAAACTATTCAGAAGATATTAAAAATAGAAATATTATTAGGTGTTGGAATTAATTCGTAGCGTTTTTAATGAAAGAATGTTATTTATTTCACATGAGCATTAAAAAATACATTAATGAAAGTACTTCCCATCACTTGTAAAACGCTACGAATTAATTCCAACACCTAATAATTATGAAAAAAAAAATGGAAATTTTGTATAAATTACTTTATATTATCACTGCAGCATTTTAAAATCTAAATAAATAACGTAGTTTCGTTATTTAAAATTAACTAAAAGAATGTTTTTCAAACCGTTTATTTTCTTGAGATGATAATAATGATAATAAATAGAATTGGATATAAGTAGAGAAATTTCTTACACCTTTATTAAACGTAATTAGCTGAGTTCAAGTTAAATTTTAAGTCAAATTAAATTAGAGTTAAATCTTAACGAATTAATACGATTAATTAAATTTACAATATCAATATTATATAAAGATTTGTTGAAAAATTGCTTGTATATCGTAAAATTGACATTTACTGCTTTCAATATTATCTCTATATATCAATGCGAGAACTCGCGGTTACTTCTCGGCACTCCTCGTCGATTCTCTTCTCTCGTCCATCGTCCGTGGTCACGCGCCCCGCGACAACCCGGTTTATCGGGCAACGCCCAGATACGGGCGTAGGGGCTTGAAATATCGAATCTCCACCCCCTGCCCCTCTGCTTTCCCGGCGGGAATGTCCGCGTCGTCAGCGTGCTCGCGGCGCGTTGCTATTTTTGGATTTCCATATTTCTACCTTCCATCATTCGGCTGTCGTAAACATACCCAGAGATCCTCCGACGATACTGGACCGCTGAGGCGGATCTAAGGAAGTTGTCACGTAGACGATTGATAAAGCAAAGTGCAAATTTTAAGATTACAAATCTTTAGATTACTTTTGCTTTAATTTCTCGAATATTAATTTTTTTGTTTTTTTTTTTGCAGGATTGATAATCTAAACTTTTAAGGGAAAAAGAATAATTTGATAATGAACGTTCTATTAATTTTAATGAGGCACAAGCATCGGTTATGACCGCATTGTGTAGACCTAGTAATGAAAGAGCGCGAATCTCGCGGAGCGCGAGTAATTTACTCGAACGATTATCGGCGAGAATCGCATTAAATTAATTAACGGCGTCGTTAACGAGATTCCTCGCCTAATCCGTTTCTCGCGTTACTACCGCGTGCACTTGCTCGCAGGACGTTTTTGCCTCGTCGTCATCGGGGAAACAGGCTTTCGCTCGAGCTTTACGCGCGTGCATCTACGTTCGCACGCGCGCGCGCCAAAGTGTCCCTTTTTGCGGAGCACGATAATTAATCGTGTACGTCACGCCCTGATGCCTAGAACGGAGTCACCACGGATTAATCTCCCGATGCGAGGCTTTTATTTTTGACTGTTGGATTAGTTTTTGTTTATTTGACAGTTGTGTTCAGACTCATAAATATATGCGCGCGACGAAACCGAGAGTATTCGTGTTAATCTTTAGAAGCTGCGATAATAATCAGTATTATTTACGATAATTAGGGAAAATTAGTTAATCGAATAAAAAAAAAATGTACACTATGTTCAATATCTGTGTAAATTGATATATAATTATTAAAATTCTTTAATAGCAAAAAGATATGTGTAATAATTAATGTAATGAAAAAGTTCTTTTCTATTATAATAATAGATGTATAAAAGTTTATTTGATATACGCTAATATATTATAGATTTAGATTATAGGCATAGAGAAATAGATTATAGGCATGGATCATTGAATTAATTTTAGTGATAAAATTTAACTTTACAGGGATAAAGAAGGGTTTCTGCAGTATTACAACGGAAGTCTTGATATAAATCTCTGCGGGGTTAGTAAGACAGTTGAGACCTCACGCGCGCCGCCCCTTTGAGTAGTCTGGCAGTTCTAGTCGTTTCATCCTACCGTCACGAATTTAATGAAAATGCCTTTAATTATAGCTGACAGCTCGATTGTGCGTACTATCTACATGTTGTTCTAGCCTGCGTGTTTACGCGTTTCCTCCCCACGCGTGTCACGTTGAAAATAACGGCCATCTCTTCTTTGCGATTATTAAAGCACTATAATCATAGATGCGTAGAAAAATGTAGATGGCACGATATTTACAATCCTGCTAATGGACTCGTAATAGTATACATATAGTATGCTTTTTTTAATGGAAAAAAGCGAACGAGTGAATGGAAATGGGGACAAAATCTTTTATTCAATGAAACGTCTACATGTTTTATATAAATAGGTATAGTATATATAAAATATGTAAATGAATTAGAAATTTTATCCCCGTTATATATATATATATATATATATATATAAAAAGAGCATATTTTCAAAATTCTGAAATACGAGCCTATAGTATCTATAAACTTATAAACTGATGGACAAAAGATTCTTCTCAAAAATTATTCGAAAACGACCTAAGAAAAATTTTGCGCTAAAATAAGTATTTTATTAAATAGAAATTATAACGTAATAGTGATGAAATTAAATAAGAAATTTTGAGCACTGTCTTCAAAATTTTAGAAATATATCTTATAAATGATAAAAGATGAAAAGCGTAAATATGTATTATTTGTTATTAATATAAAAATTATTAATATTTTGAGGGATAAAGATATCACGAATTTGTTTTATCCATTTATGTTTTGTAATTTTTGTTATAATTTTTTGTGTTAATTATATTGTATTTTTATGGTGGATACGTTTGTTCATGATATTCCTAAAATTGAACCGCATTACGATATAATGTCGGAAAAAAATTTTATGAAATATTATGCGTTAAAACTGATATAATAAAATTTATGTTTATGTATACATATACATATATATATATGTATTATAGAAATAAGTAGAATAATCGAGGCTTAACATTAAAAACAAAACACACGAAACATGTGTAAACGTGTCTGCACGCAGCAGCGACTGTCGCTAAGTCTGCTGTAACATCTTGTTGCGAACACATCTATGATAAAAATTATGCCACAATTTTAAAAAATTGTACACCTAAATAAATATTTTTATTCTTAAAGTTTTTGTTTTACTATCGTATATGATTGTCTGAGATATTTGATTTCTACTTAGATAGTAAGTGTAGTTCTTACTTAATAAAGTCCAACAGATTTTTTTCGTTTATGTGTCTCTGTTATCGTAAATTGTTAATGTTTTTAAAAAATGAACGGATAGAAATAGTAGACTAACCACAACATGGAACTGTATGACTCATTTAGTGACGACTCTTATAATACTTTACTTAAAATTTTATTCCTTCAGAAGAGATTTTCTTCAGTGATAAATGTTATAAGTTTAGTTCCCTCATGTCCAATCTCGAAAACTAGGCTTATTCGATGTGTTTTTACACGAAATGAACAAATTTTACAAAAAGTATTGTTTGCCCTGCGAAGCGAATGTTTGTGTTTAAAATATATTTTTATAAAAATTTTATTAATATGTAGCCAAAGATGTAGCTTAAAATACATTAAAATACATCTTTATTTTAATAATCTTATTCGAATTACTCCAGTTTCGGGGCTAGTTGAATCAGATGGAATGCATTAGAAAAATGCATTTTTTTCATATTAGTTATCAGTTTCCCCTTATTATTAAAATATTATTAGGCAGTCAAATGTATATAGTAACTGGGGTAGAATTCATTTTTTCGATAAGTCTCTTAATTTTGTCTGTAAAAATTCGAAACTGAAAAATGAGTCTATTAGCCCCGGCCTCCCCTGTATTGTTCTTTTGCATCAAACTCGAGAAGTATATTAAAAATCGAGTCATTTACGAAGTAGATTACGAAGTCGCAAAGTATGATTTCCGTGACAATATTCGCTGTTATTTGATAAAGATGTCGAGAGGAAGAGCAATTTACGTGATTTGCATAACAGTTAAGTCTTACATCACTCGCTCGGCGCTTTTCTGATTTAGCGTTACGTCGCGATTTATTCGCTTGTACCAGCGTCTGTGTTTTCTCGAGTGATTTATTCAAGGCGCCGCCTTTATGCCCTTCTTCGCACAACGGGGCTGTGCAACATCGCTAGTATATCATTATTATATACGAATACTTATAGGTACTACTAGGTATGCGTGCGTGCGTACGTATTTGTGTGCACACGGAGATATCCGGGAAAATCTCCTGTAGAGTCCGGCGACGCGCGCGTGTTAAAACGTGGCGCGAGTATACGTATATGCAGTTATCGATTGCTCCCCAAAGCCTACTTTCCGCGGACGCTTATTTATTTACGGCTCAACGCGATATATTTCGAATCGACGTCCGAATAAACGTAACGTGGGAATCGCGCAACGTTTTATTTTCTTCGTTGCAATGTAGTTTGTAACCATTAGATATCGATACCATTTGCGGCGAGTAATTAGTAGCGTATTATCGTTTTATGTGTATTATTTAGTATAATTTTCATATATGTGCATTCGGAATGACATACGAATAGCAGAGTAATCACACCAAATTTGATTTTCTTCTTTTCTTCAATGTGGAGATAAGAAAATGAAAATATACTGTGCTTTCTAAAAACTCAGAACTATTTCTAAATGTCCGGAGCAGGCATGTAACCGAATTATTATGTTTAAATTGATAATAAATTAAATATCGACTTTATTACTAAATTAATAATTATTTATTTTCTTGTTTCCGGTATAAAATTATTGTAAGTGAAATGTGCTTAATATTAAATGGAATTAATGATCACGCTTATACACTTAATATCATTCTTAGTTAGAAACTGGTTAGTTATTGTATTCTTCAAAAGAATAGCTATGATTGGCCAATTTCATAACTACAGATGTTATTAAACCCAATCAAGGATAGCCATGCAAACGTAGTCAGTGGCAATTATGAATATACATATATAGAAATTTTTGACACAATAATGTTCGATAATAACTAAAAATTTATGTCACTGAAAACTATGTTTAATTTAGGTGCGCAACTAAGTTCTCGCTGTTATTTTGATGAAAATGCAACTTTATTGTGAAAAAATGGCTTGGAAATGGCTTGGCGGGGAACTCCTAATACTGAAGCAAGCTCTTCTTGCGTTTGGCACGAATCCTCATCGAGCAATGCCTCCAATTCAGCGTCTTCGAAGGTTTTTGGCCTTCCTTCACGCGGACGGTCGTCAACATCGGAATCACCGTTTGAAGCGACGGAACCAATCTCGGCATGTTGTTTCACTTAGAGCAGCATCTCCGTAAACTTTTTGGAGCTCTCTATGCGCTTCACCCGCCGTTTTCTTCGAATGAAAGAAGAAAATCAATACTTCCCGCATATGACGATTATTTGGCACAAAATCAGACATTTTCACACAACCAAAAGAATATGACGTAAAAACAAAATCACTAATTTCAAAGCGGTTTGTTTACCGTATGTCTAAGCTTGGTTCATGACGTTTAGGTTATGTCAGAATCGACCAGCACTTACTGCTGGAGCCATCTGTTGATAAACAGCGGGAACTTAGTTGCGCACCTAATAATTATATATAGGAAATCGTTGAAAATTTCCTGAGCCAAGTTTGACATAAATTTATCTCGCCCGGGTATCGGCATATTTATGCGTATATAAATATATCGTCTTCCTATTTCTTTAAATCGTGTTAAAATGTCTTAAATAATAATATAATTTTCGATGAAGAAAACGAAACGAAAGAAAAAAGCTACTGCAAAAAGTTACTTGACAAATTAACTTAATTTAGATGATTAATTGTTACGGTGAAACATTTTTTTCCTCTCTTTTCCTTGTATGACGAGGAAAATCCGATCATTCGTGGGGAGAAAGGAAATATTGTGCTATCGGCTTGAATGCCCTATATTACGGTTTCAGCCTGTTAAAGGGGTCCATATCCGATCTTATACAGCGACCAACTTTTCGCCCGTCTGCGTCACGAATGTCCAAGTATATAACGATCGAAGTTGCGGTATCGATCAATATTTCTCCAAGTAGAACGACCTGATTCTCTCCGTGGGATTGCATATCGGTATTTTAAAAGCGCGTCCCATCAGCTATTCCCATTCGCCACGACAGACTGTTGCTAGCGCAATTCTCCCGAAACGTTCTCGAAATGTTACGTAGAGCGTTCAAAAAATATACCAGATACTCTGAACCGATCAATACATGCATAGCTGTAGTACAAGATTACATTTTCGCTGCAAAGATATTTTGTTTTCTGTAGGATCGCGCAATATCCCGACTAGAAATTTATTTAAGGATTTTAGCAGGTCCTAATCAGGTTGATCTTATTTCGTTATTAGATTCTGATAAGATAAGTTCATCGAGACCTGATCAATCATGTAACGCAGCACAGTAGTCGGATCCTCATCTGGATAGCCTCATCAAGTCCTGATCAGGACCTAATAAAGTCCTTGTCAGATCCTCATCAGGACCTGATAATGAAATAAGGTCAACTTAGCTAGGGACTTGCTAAAATCACTGGATAAATTTCTAAGTCGGGAATTGTTCAAATGTTAAATTTAGCATCACATTCTAAAAGAAGCAAAAGACATACATTTTAGAGATTCAGAAGGTATACTCCGAAGGAACTTTATAATCTCTAGGAGATTATCCAAATCGATTTGCATACGTTCTTCTTATTATAGAACTTATGGATGTTTTTATTTTACGAGTAACCCGTCCATCTCGTGGCGTGGCTACGTATTAGAAATGAGGTCAACCATACTCAAATCTAACGAGAACTTTTTTAGACATACCTTATTCAGAATTATTGTAGGTCAACCAAATCGGGTTCTTATAACATACAATCTTACAAAGATCAACCAAATCTGACGAGGATTTTCTTATATATTATTATATATAGGTGTACCTTATTCAGGATTATTTTAGGTCAATCAAACCAGGTCCTTATAACATACAACCTTACAAAGGTTATACCTGATGAGACCTTGTTAGGTGTACCTTATTTAAGATTATCTTACGTCAACCAAATCAGTTCCTTATAACATATAAGGTTAACCTGACACAAATTCTAGTCGGGATGTTCCGCAAGAGAGAGAGAGAGAGAGAGAGAGAGAGAGAGAGAGAGAGAGAGAGAGAGAGAGAATAGAAAAATCTGACAATATCATTTATGTGAAATGTGTTGCGTTTAATATAAATTATTGATATGTAATTTAATGGATGACGAATAATTCATAATATTCGTATTTAATTGTGCGTGTATTTGTGTGTGTATTTAATTCGTATTTAATATGTTTTATTTAAGCTTTCTAATATTTGTAATAAAGAAAATGCCCACAAAAGATAATCTCTGAAAATCTTATTTGCAATAATTATTAATCCGTATTTCTTTATAATTTCAAAATTAATTAGAATTAGTTAAACATTTTGCACGTATGAAATTATAAGTTATTATAACTGTTATAAAATTTGATTTTATTACATAATGTTACTATATATAATCTCAACTGTTTGCCATTTTTACCGATATATTTTCATAAAATTTTTTTATATGTCATATAACTAGACTAGAATCTTCAAAAAATTTTTATAAATTTTCTAAGTGACATAACTGATTGATTCGAGGAATGTGTGTGTGTGTGTGTGTGTGTGTGTGTGTGTGTGTATGTGTGTGTATGTGTGTATAGTATTAGCTCTCATTGATGTGACACTCGCGAGACACCCGATATGTAATCGAGTGTTTGAACGGAGCTGCTCGCCAGAGTTGAAACCGACCGACCGACCGACCGACCGACGCAAGGTCAGGCGGTGGCCTCCAACTTCCGGTGGTGGTATCCCCGCGTATACACGGACACGCCGTCATACGTACGCAGACGGAAAAGAGGGCACCCCTTCTCTCGTCGCGCGGCCTATTCCTTTCCTTTACGTCCTTCCTCATTGCCTCTCTCTTTCTCTCCAACGACATCTCTCTCTCTCTCTCTCTCTCTCTTTCTCTCTCTCTCGTCGACGAACCATACGAGATGTAAACGCCGACATACGACGAAGCCCACAATAGCGTTGACAATAGGTACGTATGTTGACAGTCGAGAGATGACAGAGAACTGCGTGTGACATCGAGAAGTACCGACAGGCGGAAAAGCACTATAGAAGTACAACTAGAAGTTCGACCTGGATGAGTATCGAGATAGATGGGGGGGTTGGATGGGACTGAGGAGGGTAGTATCCTATTGGGTGACAAACTATTGTTTCCGCGCGAATTCATGTACAAAGCGATTTTCCGAAGCGCTTCACTGTGCCGCAAAAATGCATTCAGACTTCGTAACCGCGGATGACCGAGTTTTTCGAGAATAATGTAGTTCTCTTTTGTTGTGTATTTTTTAAATTTTTTTTTTCTAATACGAGCTACCGCGCTTTTTACGTTTTTATATGGAAATAAAAATTTTATGTAAAAACATTCAGAAAAGGAACAATTTTAATGTACAATATTTTATTACATATTTTTTATTGTATTATAGTAGAATTGCTAAATTATGATATTTACATAAACGTGCATAAACGTGATAAATGGTTTTGACATTTTTTTTTTAATGAAGCGCACCTATTTTGCACGACCTCCATTCGCTATATGTATAATTTCATTTTAAAGATCTCTATAGAGATCGCAAAACAAAGGCATACGCTGCTGCGCATGAAATTGTATTCCTTTCATATATTTTTCTCAAACAAAAGGTTTTTTTTTAATTTTCGTGATTGCACTGTTCTAGTTTCATTTCTATCCGCACTCTAGAAAGTGATCTATCTTGCGCCATTTAATATAAACAAAATAAAAATACACAAAAAATTGGTTAGCAACAAGATTGCGACTCGTATTAATTACTTTTAGATGAGTCATTTTATTTAATTAATTAGAGAGAAAAGATATTATCAGAAGTTGACCGAAACTTATTTGCTGAAATTGAACCGAAACGGCTACATGTTAATTTCTGATATGAAACCATAATTAAAAGATAGGAATCCATATGTATAAATATGCCCCTATATCATATACTTTTTCTTCATAAATATCATAATTTTAAATTTATTATAATTATAAATTATTAAATTTTTATTAAAACAAAATTAAATTAAATTTCGGTCGAAATCGAAAATCGAAATTTCGATGTGTGCCAATTTTGGCAAAAGAATATAAGTACTTTTTCTTCATAAACATCATAATTTAATTATTGAAATATTAATTATACATATTAAAATTAATATTTATGAAGAAGAGCTACATACATGATTTTAGTCAAAACTGGCACGTAGTGAATGTTCGTTTTCGACAGAAGTTTCGGGAAGTTTCGGACTCTAGATATTATGATGATATCCTACCTGTAAAATATTTTTAAAATTTGTGTTCACTATCTAATAATTAGATTCTATCGTTATGAAGAAAATTTTCTGTTTTAATTCTAACAATATGTATATTTTTGTTTATTATTATATTTTAGAATTTGTTATCAACCTAGTAAAAATAGACTTTTTATAGTTCGGAATTACATGACAATAGCGTTTTGTGTATTTCACTAATCTTCATTCTATTTTAAAATTAAGCTTATGTTTGAAAGAATCAATTAATAAGATTTTTTCAGATTTTTAAATAGAATTCTATATTTTAATTCTATTTACAATTTAATATGCTGCGATATATATGTACATATGTATAATATATCATTCATTTTTATTATAACAATGAAATAACTCAAAAAAACTAAGTTTTTCAGAAAACAAGTTTGAACATTTTGAAATATTAATCTTAATATTATAATTTTGATGTAATAACTGCTTGTAGGAAAATAAATATACTTTTAAAGTATATTTATTTATACAAAGTATATTTATTTTTTTCTTTATATGTCTGTTTTTTACAATCAACTAAAAAAAGTAATGTCAATTTATGTCGTTATAACAATTAAGTGATATGTGTATTTTAATACATACTTTTAATCTATATTTCATAAAAATGTATTTTCTACAATATTTATTCCCGTATTTTATGTACATATACGGCACATAAAATTACAAACAGAATTCCTAAATTTTGAAATAAATCACTTAAAGTACAATTTGAGCCATTTCTTCATGGAACAATTTAGTTATCGCGTAACACTTTCATTTTGCGTTCATTGAATTCCGGCAATTGGAATTTCGCATGCATTGCGCAATACAGGACGGCTTTAAAGCGCGCGGAGAAAGAAATAAGCTCTTTGCAGCACTTGCTGTGTTTGCTTCTTCGGACATTCTATCGTGCAACTACTTACTACTGACAAGCAGGTCCAGAAAGAGGTCACCATCACTAGCTATCGTTGCGCCGTTCTCGTCCTCGCTACCTTCATTTCTCGGCGCCTCTTTCTCTCTCTCTCTCTCTCTCTCTCTCTCTCTCTCCTCCCCCCTTGCTCATTGACTCTCACAGCATCATGCACACTGCACTTACCAATGCAACTACTCTTGATGCACTCAGCAGCTTCTCTCTCCACGCGGCCTATTTTCGCGAAAATACGCGAGCATAAAAAAAGTGCACGTGAAAAGACAGAGTCGAGAATTAAAAAGAGAAAGAAAAAATATTCGAGATTTATTACTCTGCGCTCTGTAGAGTATAAAACCGAGGAAAAATTATGAATATTTTAAATAAAAATTTAGTACTGATAGTATAGAATAATAGATCGCATAGAATAATAGATTTAAAATATATATATATATATATATATATATATATATATATTAATGTGTATTTTGCATAATTTAATAATAAAAGATATAAAATTTAAGGATTTACATTTTCCGAATAATAACTATCTTTCTTTCGTCTTTGTATATTTTGCAAGAAACGAAATATTTAGCAATGTAAAAGGTTGCACATAGGCAAAGAACTGTGAGAAAGTTGGAAGTGCGGAAAGAGAAGAACGTTGAGCGCGAGGATGAGAAAAGCGAAAAAAAAATTCTTTTAGATTTCACAGAAGCACGCACTTCTTTTCCTCTTTTCCTCTCTTTTTCTCTTCCTTTATCATTCTCTTTACTCCTTTTTTGCTCGTTCTCTTTCCTCTCTCATCTACTCGTAATTCCCGGGGAAATAGAGCTCGCGTTTCAAGAACGCACTCGTTCCATACGTGCGTGTGTCACGCTTCGTCCGTACGGACGTGCGTGTCTCTCTTGAACGCACATGCGCGCACGCACTTCGCGCGAGCGCTTCATCAACGACTCGTGTGAATTTCGCATGAAGCACGCAACGACGAGAGAGCGTCCTTTTTATCCGATCGTTCCCGCACATTTCCCGCATTACGTTCTCTCGTAGAAAATATAACCCGCTCTACACCCTATTTCCCTTTTTTTCTTCTCTTGTTCCGACGAAAATGAAATCTCGCCGTGCAGCAAGATATATCTTCGCTCTACGTCGCCAAGACTTCACTGCAGGCTCACACAGAACGACCACAGCCTTTGTTCTCGGTAAAATGACGGAGATTTTTGTGTAAATATCCCGATGTATATATATGTATATACTGCGCTGAAAGCATTCTTCTGTTATCGTCATTTCGACATACGTAGTTGCGTTCTGCTCCGTAAATTATAATCGACGTCGTCGGTAGTATATCGTATGTTTGAATTACGCAATAAATATCTCGATTAGTGCGAAATTTATTACAGTGGTTATCGATCTAAATGGACTGGAAATAAAAAGCTAAGTATTACTTGCTGAAACATCAGAAAGCATATTTTAAACAACGATAAACTGGAAAGAATGATAATAAGTTAGAACAAAGATAATGAAATAATTTAACCTAAAATGTTAAATATTAAAAGACTCCTTTAATTAAACACAAATAAGGAAATGAAATCAAGGTCATAGGAGTCAATCGCAAGTTGTTTGTGATGCGAAATATATTTATTTAATTATGATAATATTCGAAAAGTACGTTTCGACTTCAAATTTGAATCTTCAGCTTAAAATTATAATAAATATATAGGGTATAGGATCGGGTATTATAAGCATCTTAAGGAAATTTTGATATATCTAGTATACTAAAGAATAAAAAAAATCTTATGCCATTTGATAGATTTGTTGATGTTTTATGAATCTGATTTAAATGATTTTAGTATGTTGTTCTATGGACAAAAATAGGAGACATATATTTTTTTATACGTGCTGAGTCGCACGTTAAGGGGATGAAATCCTTCTTTGAAAAAAATCGGTTTTTTTTTTCCGGATTAAATATCATCGAAACTGTAAGAGATAGAAAAAATTTGCAGAATGGAAATTGAATGGTATTAAAAGTACTTTAGAACTACAATAAAAAATTTTTTTTATAAATAAATAATTTTGATTATAAATAAATAATTAAAAATTTTTTTATTACAATTCTAAAGTATCTCATGAAGCCATTCAATTTTCATGCTGAAAATTTTTTTCTTTCTCTTACAATTTTGACGATATTCAATCTGAAAGAAAAAAAAACCATTTTTTTCACGAGAGGATTTCACTCCCTTAACGTGTGACTCAGCATAAAAAAATATTGTGTCTCTTATTTTTGTTCATAGAATAACATACTAAAAGCTCATTTCGGAGAGATTCACTTGATTGTGTTTTCTTGTTAGTATTGAAATTGATTATTTTAATGCAAATGTTGACATGGTGGCGGATGCTCTTATTACTCACCCGTAATTTATAAATATTTAATAACTATTATCAAATGATAAAAGTTTGGTAATACTTATTAAATATTTGTAAAAGTAACATTATTTTTGATTATATTAACCAAACATTTGATTGGCATTAATGCCATTTTCATTGGCATTATTTTACATTTAATAGCTATTACCAAATTCTAATGGGGTCAACCACTGCTGAAAAGAATGCTAATGTACAGTGATTGCTAATTATGACAATACAATACACTTTATTGCTAGCATTACTATTGTATTGTTAACATTGTTATCCTATCTAATGCCACCTATTGCGTGTAATATTGTCAAGTGTTGTTAATTTATTGCTATGTATTACTAATTGTAAGTATTGCTAGCATATTACTAGCGTATTGCTAGTACTCCTACTTTTAGCGTTGTTTTATTACTGTACTATCGCAATATATTTCTAAAGAAATATACACTGATTGTATATAATGGTTGACTCCTTGTCAGACTTTTTTTTCAGTGTATAATAAGGAATAATGAAGATGATCATAATACACGATCGTGCATACCTATCCGAAAAAACTCCCGTGTCTAATAAATCAATAATGATCTCGAGACTTTACGAAATTAGAATAGTTCAATATTGTTTACTTTACAAATATTAATATGCAGAACAAAATATCTTATCTCAATGTAGATTGGGGACCTTATGAAGTTAAGGGAAAAAACGTAAGAAATAAAAAATAACATACTTACTTATTTAATATGATAAATATCCGAAGTACGTAAATTTAGATCAAACTTCGCAGCATATTGAAATGTCGCGAAGATAGGTGCATTTTTTTACAACAATTGGTACTATTAGTAACAACCACAGAAATATAAAGGGTGCTCATATTACCTATAGTGCTCTTTATAATACTCGATCCTACCCTATATGTAAAAACATCGCATTTAAAATAACGCAAACATTGTCGCAAATTTTTTGACGGTATGTTATCCTTCTGGTGAGAACACGAACAGTTGTCCAACACAGTTTCATTGCTGAGTTGAGATAAACCTCTAGCTGGAAATTGTTATTGAAAAAGGTTAGAATAAAACTTTTTTTTAAAATATATTCCTATGTAAAATACAATTTTGATTCGATTCTACAACGACAATAGATATGATAATTATACGCCCTTTATTGTAAAGGATAATGTTTTACTTCAGGTACTTTAGATTTATTTATTTTTTTTTTAATTCAATTTTGTCCTTTATTTTAATTTAACCTCTTCAGACCCAGCGTACGTTATAATGTACATCAAATTTGAAGACATAATCCATGGAAATTATTTAATTCTATCGACATCATCTGAGATCTGATGTACATAATAATGTATATGTTCGAAAAATAGACAAAATTTTGAAAAAAATTAATTATTAGTAAAAATGATTAATTTAAGTATGTATGAATTAAAAAAAATTTTAATATAGTTTTAATGAAATCAGGTCCGTATGAAGGGATTAATATTATTAAAGGAAATTCCTTCCTATAATTAACATACTAATGTCTAATGTCGCACTAATGAATATTTACGGAACCGGCAAGTTTAGTTTTATACAATATAACCCAAGTCAAAACAACAAAGTCACAATAGCATCGTGATTGATTGAAAACTGATTATTTTTAATAATCAATTTTGTAGCTATTTGGACATTATTATGATGACTTGTGATTTATTTCAAAGTTATTTTGAGAGATCTGCGAAAGAAAATTTTAGAAATTAATACACAAACTTCTGACGGTCACAAACTAATTTCGAAATTTTTTGGAAGTTCTAAAATTTTCTGGTTTTATCCTTTATTTTCTCTAAGAGAATATGATAATAATAATATGGCAATAATGATAATAATAATATTATAATTAATAAATAGTAATAATATATAATAAGAATGAGCATTTAATAATGGATAAATAAATCGTCATTTGCATTAAGAATTTAATTGTGAAATTATAAATCAGTAAAACAAAAAAAAACACTTTTTGAATATTTCGGTGGCATTCATTTTGATCCTTATAAATAAAGTTGTAGTATAAATTGACAGAAGTGACCAGGAGTGCCAAGTTGTGTCGAATGCAAACCGCATTGCGCGCATCGTTGCTCTTGAAATCGCGCGTTCATTCGTGCATTCGCGGACTCCTACTGCACGCGTGAAATGAATAAGAGCAAAACTAATGACGTGGCGAGAGATTCGGGACAGTAACGGTTCCATCGTCACCAGCACACGGCACTGAATAACTGTCAGTGCCGCCGGCGTGAAATGAAGAAAGAGCCTGTGCGACCCGATGAGAACGCGGACTCCCGCGAACTCGTCGCTTCTCGTTTATCTCTCGTGCATTCGCAACGTAACGGCCGCGATGCTTTCAATCTGCCGCGTGAAAAGTGCAAAAAAGTATCCGCTTATTTTCTGTAAAAAAAACGCGAGACAATGTCCAACGCAATCAACTTGAATTAAGTTGTCCGAAAATCATTGCTTCTGCAGTTGAAATCGATCTTTTTTTCGTAGTTATAAGCAATCCTTTATTTCTGAATGACCTTTTCATTATTCTCTGAAATTCTTTGTCATAGTTTCACATTTTTCATTATGTCTTTAAAATTTTTTACTTTAGTTTCACATTTTTCTTTTATTATAAAACTTTCCCGATTCGTATTTCTCTCTACGATTGTTACAAATAATCTAGATCTCTATATTGCGATAATAATCTGAAGAGAAATGTTTTATGTGATGTAAAGATAAATTTTCTTATTTAACATTTTATCAAAGTTAGGTAATTAGCGTCGAATAGCAATATTTTGTGGTGAATTAACAGAGTATTTGATTATTATTTACATTTATTTACAAATAGGTGACAATTATCTTCATCTTAATTGTAACTTTTGTAATAAAAGAATATATTAGAATTGATTTCATAAGATGACCTACTCATACTTGTATTTTAATTTTCCATTATTCTGTGTATTCTTACCAAAATCACAATCGAGCATTTTACATTTGTCATGCCGAGGGTTCGTGTTTACTTACAACACAATGTATAGACAGATGCATCGTTTCACGCACGTTGGAAAAATTTTTTGTTCCACTTGTTGATTCGGCTCGCACTCGAGTGTAGGAGCACACGTTATTTTAAACGGATGAAGGCCCGTCGTTCGTTTTAATAACTTTGTTACGTAGTGCTTTACTATCTATGCGCGTTAATCAAATTATTTTCATTACCATTCGAAAACAAATTGATTGAAAGAGCGTCCATCTGTATTCGTGGTATTCGCGCAATATAATATAATCGTTTCTGTTAAAAACTGTGCTCGATCTCTCACAGTAATTTAAAACTCCCCGTCGTGGTGTTTGATGATAGCGCGTATTAACGATTGCTCGAAATCACGGAAACCAAGAGCACTGGATGTTGTTTTCATCACGTAATTTACATCGATGAACTCGCGAAATTTTATTGACACACAATTCAATTTGCGTTTTCAATGGAAAAGAGTGGTAACTAAATATTCGTTGTTTTTAATTATACGTTAAAATTTTTTCGATAATTTGGTATTTTGCGTCGAAAAATGATATAATATTTTTGGTTGGACGTCTCTAACTTTTTATAAATAACTTCTTTATTAGTAATTTAAATTTTCCTCTTCTTTTTGCTGCGTACGATTGCGACTTTCGGAAAGTCGATTTGGAAAGCCGCTGTAGTTTCTATTCTATTGGTGTAGTGCGGTTTCTCCTTTATTGTATTCATGACGTCACAGTCGTTGACTATTCGTAAGCGCCGGAATACGCTTACGTGCGAGGGAAGTGGCATAACAACTCGGCATTAAGAACCGACAGAGCGGACAACCAGTCAGTTTTTGACTGACGTGTCCTCCAATTTAGTATTTAACGATAAGACCACAGAAAGCATTGTAAAAATAGACTTGGGAAAATCAACCAGGCGAGTCAATGCGAAAAAGGGGGGATGAAGTAAAAGATAAATTTACATTTCTTCGTTTACATTTCCCTCAGAGATCACTCGAAGAAAAGTCGTTCAAATAGCACCGTTGAATGTATAAAGAGAAGTCATTCTGTGTTTTCGATTATTGTAAGTGACAAAATGGAATAAAAAATTGGAAGTATGAATACCATTTTATTTCGAAGGATTTACGAAAGCGAATATGTTTCGTTATAAACGTATAAAAGTGTTACTCTGTAAAAGTGAATCATTACCGACAAAAGTGTATTATTACCGACTTCAGTGCTACACTTATAATGTAGTACTGATGTAGTCATCAGCGAATATTTACTGTTTTCCAGTAATAATATACTGATTTACTTTTAGAGGTTATAATTTTCTGCAGATTCAATCTATACATTCTGCATAAACTGTGTGGTGTGACTTATCGTTGAATTATGCAGATCGATATCGCGAGTTAGATCACTTATTTCTTATTTTAATTTTTTAAAAAATAGTATTGAATTATAGAGAAAAGTTTCTTCGAGAAAAAAAAATTTGCTTGAATAAAAAAAATGTGTGCATTGGTAAACAGTTAAAAAAACAGTTTCTTTAATTTGAACGTCACGTCATGAAATCAAATAAATTTTTCTTTGATTTAAACGGTTTTTTTTTAAATCAAATAAATTTTTATTTTTCCCTCAAAGGTATTTTTACTTCAATTAAAAAAAAAATCAATGAAAGAAACAATTTCTTTAATTTAAATACAATTTTTCTTTGGTGTACATTCTAAATTTTTTTAGAGACTGCGTGCTAAAAACTATTCGCGTGAGCGAATAATTGATTTCTTTTTATATTTAAGAAATTATTTGTATAAATAAACATTAAATTATTCGGATATTATCGAAATCATTGATATCTCAATTATAAATTATAGAGATACTTTTTGCACAAATAATAGCACTTATTCAAAATGAACGAGAAAGATTAATTTTTATGTAGGTAGAAATGTAAGGGTAAAAAATTTTAATCAAGTGTCTATGAATAAACTCACTAAGCGCTGCAGTTTAATTGCGGATGGACCGTGAGTTTAATAGCGCAACAAAAAAAATTTAATGAGCGGTAAATGAAAACTCTTTGACCCAACGCGATTCACCTCATGTCAGGAATGATCGACAGGAGGGACTCGCGTGCGGATTCACCCGAAACCGTCGTTTTAGTCTGACAGGATGCGACAGTCGAGGGAAAGTTTGCTTCATGCGCGCGCTGTTTCCACTGCGAATTCTCTCGCACAGTGAGAAGGGAAATCGCGTTTCGCGACAGGCAGCGGGGAATAGATCGCGGATGTGTATGTGTGTGTGTGTGTGTGCAGAAATGAGAGACGCGACTTACGTCATCGCGTCCCCCGCGGATCGAATATTGAATCGGAACGACGCGTTGTTACGACCGGCGAACAAGGCCGGCAAAATAACAGAAAGCCGGCCGGCCGTATCGATATGTGCACGCGCACGGCGCTTGACAGGATATTGACGTGCGCGCTCTCTTTCTTTCTCTCATTTTCTCTTCTTTTCTTTCTCTTCTTTGCTGAAACCTCCGCTTGGATAGTTGGCATTCGTATATTCCGTTCCTGCTCATGTTTGCGGCCAACGAGGCCAAAATGGAAAAATCGATGTCGCTATGAACAAGGTCGCGTCATCCCTGTAGACCTATAAACCTTTCAAGATACAGCCACGAAACGGCTCTTCTTTCAATTAAAACCTCTTTTTATCTCTCTCTCTCTCTCTCTCTCTCTCTCTCTCTCTCTCTCTCTCTCTCTCTCTCTCTCTCAATTAAGATCTCATAGAATGATATTAATATTGAGTAAAAATGGTATTTTCCTTTTATCTTTAGTGCACCTTTCGTAATGTTTTTCTTTAAAACAGATAACATGGGACTAATGAGATTTTAGAATCGATCTATAAATTAAAACATTATATTATTCATTTAACAGAAATAATTATTTTCGATTAAAGCGGGTCTTAAGTATTTCAGTATGAATTTATATTGTATATATATATTCAATTTTACAAACTGTGCGCTAAAATCTTTTCTAGTGTGTTAAACATTTTAAAAACCATAAATAATTTATTGCGAATTGTGAAAAATATAACCTCAATCGTGAGATAATATTTTTCGCAATAATTTATTACGGTTTTTAAGATGCTTATAACAACAAAATTATTAATATCCTTCTAAGATGCTTATGAATATAAAAAATGATTATAATAAATTGGTTGTCAATTTAATATGTGATGTTACTACTTTAGTTTTATTTATGATTGCAATTTTTTATTTATGATTTCAAGACGCGACTGAAAAAGATTCAGTGTGCAGATTACAGAATTGGATATGTATATAAATTCATGTATATAAATTTATGAAATATTTAAAGCACTAACATCCGCTTTAACCAAAAATAGTATTATTTCTCTTGAATTCTAATTAATTTATTCTCGTCAGTCTAATATAAATAATATAATTGATTATAATTATTAACGTGTGTGTTTTATCATAATACAATATAATGTAATAATAACACACACAATCAAATCGTTTAATACTAACAAGGGAACCATAACTTATCGATTTTTATAAGCTTTTGATATGTTGTAAAATATAAAAAAATGTTAGATAGTTCCATATTTTTTTTATCGACTTATTTCAAGGTTTTTAGTTATAAAAACAATTAAAAAATAATGGATTTTTTATTTTCGAGGTTTCCGAAAAATATGAATATACTGTTATTAAGAGCATAAGATGCCATAAAACTTTCGTATTAAGTATTTTTTTTTCGAAGATATTTGCTGAAAATAAAAAAATTTGTCATTTTCGAGGATTAGATTTTTGAAAATCTTGAGAAAAGAAGAAAATATATGGGTTTAACATTTCTTTTAAATATAATATATTCTTCACAATATATATAAAATTCATCAAAATTAATGAGGGACAGTTCCGACGATTCCGTCATAAGTTTTAGAACTCTCTTATTTGTAACGAAATGCGATATCTCTAAATATGATTTTATAATTCGAGCAAATCAAGGAATTAAATTGAAGCTAGAAAATGTCTAATTAAGTGTTTAAATTTTATTCATAGATGGATAACAAAATTCTAATAATAACACTTTGCTTATATTTAATGTATGCGACGTCTCGTCAAAATATGTCATTAAACGTCAAAACGAACGTCTATTCTCTTCGAAACGATCAATAAGCGATAAAGTGCTATCAATTGACATGACATGACTCATTCGATAATAAACTTTATATAATTTAATTGTAAAATCGAAATCTTTAATTTAATAAATTTAGTAAGAAAAGTAAAAATACATTATAATAAATACAACGAAAAAGATATGACGTAAATGTATCAAGAATTTTATCTTATTAATAATAATTCTCCTGCAGCTATGTTGCATTTTTGAAAAAATTTATTTTTCTTACATAGATTTCCAGTATACTTTAAAAGACAATAATTAAAATTTCTATATTTTAGCTAGTTTATGTCACAGGTTAACATCTGTTTTTTTTCTTTATAACCGTGCTATATTTTCTTGGTATTGCAGGCTGAGTTCTCTTAAGGGATTTCACATCGCGAAGCATGTAATAAAATTCTGTCGCACCTCTTTTTCCTCCTATCCAAGTCTCGATGTAAGCAATAATAAAACGTTTTCATCACCGTCGCGACTGATCGCGTGCAAGCTTGTTTATTTTTACACGTCGACATTTAACATCGTTAGCCATTTACGTGTATGTAGCGAAATATTACACATTACGGATAATCATAATTTTATTGTTAATAAATGAATGTTTACGTATGTAAGTAGCTCTTATTTAAGATAATGTTTATAATTTTTGCAAAATCAAAGAACGCTATATTACTTTGCTAAAAAATTCTTATAATTTATTAATTATTGACTGCGAATATTCTCAGGAGACACATTAGAAAATAGTAATGATTTTGTTTATCAAAATGTATAATTTTAATAGTTATTTTAATAACGAATAAAAATTAAATTAGACTTTCTTCTCTTTGTGTTTAATCAAAAATATTTCCTCTAAGATTCATAATCTGGCTATTCTTAAGTTTTTTGCGTATAAGCTTTCTGCTTTCTCTCTCTCTCTCTCTCTCTCTCTCTCTCTCTCTCTCTCTCAGTTATTATTATTAAAGTTAATTATCGAGTATCTTATCAGTAGACGATGATTAGTGAAACGAAGCCGCCCAGTTTCTAATCTCCGTCTGAAACAAGCGCGAATCTGGTGCCACACTGGGAGCTGTCTGATAGTGGGGACATGAAAAGAGACGAGGAGAGGGGACAGAATGGTGCTTAGAACTGGAAGGGGGTCAGAACCAGTGGAGGGAGACCATCCGTCCATGGTCGTAGGAGAAGGTTGTGGTAGGTCGCGATGGCAAAATGGCCGATCTGGATGGTTACCCGGGAAACCATCTGGGCGGTGCTTGGCGTTCACCAGAGGCGGAGCGTGATGGCCTTGGCGGCCATTATGGTCCTCCGCTCCGAGAGATATCGCCACCTGGTGAGCGTCCCCCGAAACCAGGGGTTAAAACCAGCCTTGATACCGGGAATATTACCACCCTCCGGGACTGTCTGGGATACGGATGGGCGAGAGATCGCTTATGCATTCTGGGATAGTTTTCATATTCTAGACAGTTCTGGGATCCGTGTTATGTGTTGTGAGATGATTCGTTCTGATCATTCGAAATCTGATTATTTCATCAAGTTGCTTCTCTCAAAAACACGGTATATTCTTGATTTCTTACGAAAATTCTTCTGACGGGTTGTTGTATAAACTATACTTCTACTTACTTAATATTGTCAGCAAATTGTTGAAATCCATTTCGTCATATTAGAGAAAGGAAGGATGAATTTTTCCTGTTGTCGATTATTGTTATAGTATACTTACTGGAGTGCACCTTATATGAATCACATTAACAGCACTTCTCCTTTAATATTATATAATATCTTCAGGGAGAATTGGTTGAAGTAAATTTGTAAAACTGCTTGAAAGAAATGAAGTCAATTATCCAGTCATTATTGATTCAATCGACTATAATGTATTGATTATTTTCTTTCTTCATTTTTCTAAAAAAATTGACTGTAAATTATTACATAATTTAATAATTTATAATGAATTTAATAATAGGGAGGGATATAATTACCCTTATTTCTTTACATTATAATAATTTACTAAGTTGCTACAGAGTAGTCAGAATTAAATTAAATATAAAATAGTAGTTAATGTTTTTTAAAATAGTTTTTAAACGAAGTTTAGAATCGTGTAGAATTATACGACAAGACCAATACATATAACACCATTTATATCAAATTCTGGCGAAATAATGATAATAGGTAATAGGACTCTTGAAATTCTCATGCTATAGCGATTTTCGTGATTTTTTTCAGATAGCTATTAATATTTGCAACACACTTCGTCGAACGCGAATTCTTGATAAACTGGGAAAGAATTTGTCGCGCCTTGGATTACGTCGTTCGGGCGGCATCCCCGATGCGTGGGTAATCCGAACACGCGGGACACGGAAATATAGAAGAGAGATTCCTGCGAAAACGGATTACAATTCCTGACATAACCCCCGCCGGTGCCGAATACCCCCGCGATTCGAATTGCGTGCCAGCAGCAGCAGCGCCATTAAACGCATCTAGTGAGCGGACGGGCGAGCGAGCGCGATATCGCGTTATTATTAATCATCCATGTATCGTTTACGTGGCGCTTCCCTCGCCTATTATTAACAGCCGTTGCGCCCCGTAGATATTTACTTATTAATTAACCGATTAATGTTTCGCAATTATGCGCCGTCACGCTCCACTCGCGTACCCGGAAACCGCGCCTCGCTCGTACCTCATCTCGCGTTTCTTACGCGTTCGATTAATAATCGGCCGCGAATTATTATTGATGCCAACGATGTGTCACGGTGCCGTAGTCGGAGTCAACCCGCCATTTCCAGACACATCAATTAATTTACCGCAGTCATACAAATGCAAATTTATGCACCGCGCCATTTCTTTCGATCGCAAAAGGATAAAGCGCTATCGATCGATACGTTAATAGATAGTTACACGATTATTACTAGATATATACCGACGTCCATAAATTGAGTCACCTCGCGCGTCTTTATTATTATTTGCAGAATTTCCTGATATGTAATTTTTATTGATTGGTTGATTTTACACATTCAATGTATTCTCTTCTTTACATTTTTACAAATCATCCTTTCTCTCGTATCTCAAACTTTTGACATGTTCTATCGTTTATCTCTTAATCTTAATCTTATATAATTACAATATAATTATACAACATGCTGTAAATTATATACATGTTTTGGCCAAACACATCGAATTGAGTATTTGCGGTCACGGTGCGACGATTTTGACGAGCACGTTTCGCCCATAAATGCTGATTTATCAATTAATTGGCTGACGCATCGTGACCGCACCGAGTCACGCTCTCCCCTTACGATTACGATGACCCCAGTGTGCCAGACAGGCGAGAGGGTTGCATGATATTCCGAGGGAATCTAAAACCGGATGCGAAGTATTCTATAAATATAATACGCATACATTCTTGTGTTAATCTGTACACGAAAAGGATCTCTCTCATCTATGTACATCGCGCAAACATTTCGTGATATCTCGACGTAACGTTTTATTAATACAATATAATTATACTACCTTGAATAGTTGAAGATGGGGATTATTTCAAGCTTTAGAAGTTTCTGCGTGGTAAAGGCGCTGATATTTTTGAATTATTTTATGAGCGAAAAGTTTTAATAGAAGTCCAGCTTGTAAAATTTTCAGCTAAATAGTGTACGTACTTTATGTTGTTGAAATTTGAAGAAAATCGGAAAGAGTAAACATTCATTTAATTTTAGACTAAAGTAGAGCGTGCACTTTCGCAGAGGCCGTAGAATACAGAATGACTATCTGTCATTTGATTCGATAAATCGGCTCCCCGACCGAATCCCGGTCGCGTTGACAAAGCCCGAGAGTAAACCGAGCGTGCGGATCCTGCTACATCCCGCTTCCATGACCCTCTCTCGTTATCCTAGCAGTCAGCACTTTCTGCTCCAGGCCAGAGGTTATGAATAATACATATTAATTGCACCATTTCCATGTACCATCCTCTCTCTCATTCTCTCTGTGTAAATATATGTACGGTATAGTCGAGACAATTTCACCATCGACGCTCGAATTCGTTGCGTGCGTTTCTGGAGGAACGCGAACGAGAGACTCGATAAGCGTGCATGAATATCACGATAATAGGCGCTGATAATTAACTGGGTGGTTGTTACGTGGATAGCTGAAAGGTCCCGCCCCGTGCATCGTTCGCATGATAACCGCTCGTTGTCGAGAATGGTTTAATCTTTAACCCCTCATGATTCCGTGGAATAAGTAGAACCTACACACAGATTTCATTTCATTATGTACCACTTGTTATTTTGAAAGTCTCTAATTAACAACATACATTGTTATAACTTAAAAAAATGACTAAGCAGAAAATTGTTCTCGTAATGCTGCTTAATTAAAGGGATTATTAGCAAAAATGGTTTTTATATTACGTCTCTTACAAAGATATGTAGCGTCTATATTGTATATCAGTTGTAAAATATTAATTAAAATATTATTAATTTTATTATTCGTAACTTTCAATTTTGTCCGATCCTTAGGCGCTCTCTACTATATTATGTTGTTACATTAACTCGGTCGGTTTCTATTTATTAATTAAAATATTATTAATTAAGATATTAATTATTTTAACAAGGAAAAAATATATCGATAAAAATATATTGATTTATTGCAAAGTATTGTCAGTTTACTTTCGTTCAGAGCTGACCGTCACAAAGCTTTGTTTCTTGAGCTTTGTCTCTTTTCGAAATTTCTCGTCTAGTCACTTTATTGCATTACGTATAATGCAATTAATCTAAGCGTTCGATTATATGTGCTTGCAGATCCTCGTAGAGTACGACGACGTGGAATGGCAAAGGAGGGAGTGGCTATCACCACATAGGGATGCCGTATTTTCCTTCTTTCTCATTGAAAGAGGTCTCTACTGGGCTGAACGACCTGACCCCAGGCACGCCAGTCTCATCCCCATCGATCATCATAATCACGCGAACAATAACCACCATCAGCACCGCATTAACGGGAAACCGCTCAGAGGCGCCACGGCGGTCGCCGACACCGTTGCTTGGCCAGCTCTTGTAAGTATAAATAAATTGTATCTACTTTTCATGGATGCATTTACGAATCCTTGGATGACCTCGTTTCGTTTTTTTCTCAAAGAAAAAAATAACAATATTTTTTGTATCAGTGATTTCTCATCATTGATTGAATAGATTTCCGAATTAGATTGTAAGGGAAAAAAATAAAGAGAGATGCTTCTCTTCAAATATTAGGTGTTGGAATTAATTCGTAGCGTTTTACAAAGTATTTATAAGTTTTAAAAGTACTTTCATTAATGTATTTTTTAATGCTCATGTGAAATAAATAACATTCTTTCATTAAAAAACGCTACGAATTAATTCCAACACCTAATATGACTCGAAAACGAAAAACAAGTTCTTTCTTTTCGTTAATCGCATTATGAATTACAAAACTTTTCTGCCTTGTTTAGAAATGTAGATTATAGAAATGTAGAAATTATACGATATACCGTTAAAAGAATATTTTTATCACGGTTTAAATATTATACGATATAATATTCACGCCTGAATGCGGCAGTAATCTGTCACGTGTGATTTCTTTCGAATTATACACAGAAACTATCACGATTTACCATTTTTAATGCAGATCTCTCATATTTTAACGATGATAATTGAGAAATGCTCGTGATACTATTCGAATATTAATCAGCTCGTGGTTAATTAATGAAATACTCAATTCTCCAATCCGTTGAATAAATTTTACATCGGCACAATTCAACCGCTAAAACGGACTGTCGCATTCCATTGGTTCGGCGCTCTTTTTCTGATTAAAATTTTAATGCTTCGATTGAATAAGCTTAATTATTTTGTGAAAATTCAACTACGCAAAAATAATTACGTTTATATATTTAAAATTTTTGCCTTTTATGCAGTTTTTTGCAAAGAAATATCAAAAGGTTTGAATGCCGCGTTGTATAAATATTGACTGAAATATCATTGCGCTGTGATTGTTAATATCTTTATTTCTATTCTTTTTATATGTAGATAATAATCAATTTTTATTTAATATCTGATGTCATCAGATTAAAACTATTATCTGTATACAAAGAGATTATAATATTTATATTTTTTTTTTGTAAAGTATAAATACGTTTTTAAAATAATTCTTATTTGAATATGCCATAAGTTAATTTTTATTCTGCAATTGATTGTAATTTTTAATTAATTCGTTAAAATTAATTTATGTAAAATTTAAGTATAATCACTCATTAAACAAATGAATTAAATATCTTTCTTTAAAAATGCTCTGGTGTAAATTTTATTATTATATTACGTCTTTCATAATGATATCCAGTTTTTTTAAATGTTTTAATGTAAATGGAATTAGTTAAATGCAGCATGCGCACGTTGAATGATAAAATATGCTGCTTGGATGGATTGGATTAAAATGTTATTTTAACTGATATAGTTATACATATAATCGAAAATTGTATGTTTATTTTTAGACTTTTTATCCTCTCGTGGCACGCGCCGAGTTGCACGAGGACGCCATGCCGATCGAATTTATGCAAGATCGCAAACTGGACTTCGTCGACTACTCCAAGCTGAAGCCATTCACTGTAAGTCACAAATTTTAGTTATTCCTATTATTTAAGATCAACCACTCTATCGAAGATATTAGCTGTAACGTTATCATAATACGGCGTAAGATCTTTGACTCCGTAATTACTCTGTAATCCATGTAAAATGATAAATTAAACAAATACTAACATAGCATTAATGTTTAACTCTTAATACAAGTTTTTTTGCTATTATAATTTAATACACGCAATAGGTTATTTGTGTCTTGAGTTAATTTTCATTACTTTAACAAAACATATTGTTAAGTAATTATTATATACGTATTTTAACATTTTTAGAAGGTATTTGTAAAGTTGAGTATTTACAAACATTGTATATACGCTCCTAGTTTTTGAAGAATATATTTATTACTTATATAAATTTTACTTTTCTTTTTTTTATATTAATTTTAATTACGATTATTATTTATAGTAAATGCGGTATTAATTCGATATTTTTCACGCTTTATGAAAGTTTAACGTGTGACGAAGGTGACATTTTTGTTTAGCAGAAAGAATTGATGATCCAACAATATTCTTTAATTAGCTGTCCACGCGCTTTGTGAATATGAGTTATGAAGAAAACGTAAAGGCATAAAATTCGTGCGCGTGACGAGAAGTACGGTGATAATTTTTGCTGACCGAGGTACATTGACGTAATCCGTTATCTCGTTTTCCTCCTAATTTCCTTACCGCTGCGATGTCCTGCACATTTCACGCGCGAGATACGATAAAGGATCCCGAAAACGATTAAGAGCCCGCGAGCGGAGCGAGTTCAGTCGGTGAACGTGGTATAGCGCGTCACAGCGGCCACTTCCGCTTTACGACTGGAAACTTACTTCGTTAGGGGGCCTCGCTGGGAACTTAGTTAGAGAACAAGTTCCGGCGCCATTGGCGCATCCGACACCTCTCCAGGGCAACGGATGCGAATGCGAGAGCGCGCATCTCTTCTTCTCTCGCGAGTCGTACCGTTGCTGTAAATAATCTTTCACGGAGGCTTGTTGTCCAACTTCTCTTAAGAGCTACGCGGAAGAGCTTCGACCGAACTTACCAGGTGGAAGGAGCAGCCGAACTTTGACTCGAGTTCCCGTTTCACTTTCGCGTGTGTGCAGGAGTTATGTTCGCGAGCGTGACAGAACTTTTCGCGGATTATTCCTCCCTGAACTGAAAATTTTATTATTTCCCGATGACGAACGAAATTGGAAAAACTTATTAATGGGAAGATATATGTCTAAATTATTTAGAGCAAATGTTGGAGGTTACATGTGGAAATAGAAAGTAAATTGTAAAAGCAAAAGAATTTAATGTAATTCGATACGTTGTTTACAATTGTTTAACTTTATTTGTTAATATATTATTATTTTATCAACAATGGAAATTTTACATCGCATATATTATACTTTTTTTTCGAACTGGATGTTTTTATCATTTTATTTATCTCATCATGAATATTCCATTAAAATTTACGAACAAATTATCAAATAACGCGTTTTCTTGTTTCTTTTTCCATATTATTTGCTTATTTAATACAATTTATCGGCTATTTATTAAAAAGAGAAATTAAATCGCTGAAATTTTTCCGACATGAATGTGATTTTTAATGTGCTAATTACAAATGTGATAAGCAAATTCCGGTACTCGTTTTTGACCTTCGATGATTAGTTTGAGGCAGTTGTAATGAACGAGCATGCAGAAACTTCCACACTCTTGTCGAGCTTGGGGAAGCTTCCAGATAGGGAAATACGAGACACTCGACCGAGATAATAAATCGATCAGACCGATCCCTCTTCGCGAGGGTGAAAGAACAGTGCGTGTGCACGTTTTTGTGTGTGTGTGTGTGTGTGTGTGTGTGTGTGTGTGTGTGTGTGTGTGTGTGCGGCCACTTCGAAAGTTGCCGCGTTTCTGTTAGGGTAGGAAGAGTTGAGCGAGGTGGAATTGTTTCCAAGTAATTAAACTACCGGGAAACTTTTACCGTTAAAACTTTTTCCTGCTTCGACGACGGTATACGAGGTTGTAAGTCGTTTACGTGCGGCGAGAACTTTCAATCCGGCGGTCAGGTTCAGGTGTGTCTCACCTTTCAAATCCGCCCTTTATCCTTCCACGTGCGACTTATTAGTCCATCTCAAACAAGACGTATTATCTTCGTAACTTTGTGCATTAAGGATGCCCTGAGAAATCTCGTATGTTGTAACAATGCAAAACAAATTGCACCTTTTCAGCTTTTTGATTGAAATTTAACATCTTGAATCGATCGAGTTTAGCATCTCAAATTGAGATAATATTTGACGCTGACTTTTATAATAAACTCAAAAAACAAACAATCTCAGTTTTAATTATTTATTGTGGTTTGACAAAATTACTCATAAAGCTATATATATCGTCACTCCGAATTCTTTTTGCGTTTGTAAATTGATCCTAATTTGAACAACAAATCTCTTTCAAACGACTATAGATCTTTACTTTCAACTTTACTGCGGACCGGCGCGCTCGTCGAGAAAAGGAGAAAATCAGCGGTTAAATGCAAAAGGAAAAAAAGATATACAAAAGAGGCGAAAAAATGGTGCAAGGGACCAAATTCGTCCGGGAGGGCAAAGTTGCGCTCGAGTGGGCTGACCCTGAACTATAAATGCGACAAGGTTTTTTTCTCCTCGTTGCATCGCATAAGTACCTAACATGCGTGCCCTTGTCGCTCGAAGACATCGCCGTCGCTTTGCTCTCGTTGCCATAGGTGCCATGAACGAATGCTACCGCACTTTACATCTCGCGAATATTAATCATTCGTCTGAGTCTTTTTTGATACAAGCAATATTTTACTTTCAAATTTTTTTGAAATAAAAGAGATTCAGATTCCTCTATTGAAATATCTTGTTAAAAAACTTAGTAATGTAATAGATACGTTGAAAAATTAATCTTGATTTTTCTACCTTTTTGAAAGCCTAGAATAGTAACACTTAGGCTGGACCGAGAGAGAAAGAGAGAGGGAGAAAGAGAGAGAGAGTAAAAATATGATTGCAAATGGAAGATTAAATATTTATATGCATTGGAAGTAATAGTGTAAATTATTTTATAAATTCTATTTTAGAATCACTTACAATTTAAGAGCACTGGATTTAGAACAGACTAAGAAAAGATTTCTAGGTCCTTAGAAGATAAAAAAATCAGACAAGAGAACAATATTTATTTTCATCTTCTAAAGACCTAAAATCTTTCTTTTTTAATCTAGAGTTTTTTTCTATATATATTTAGAGGATGATCTAATGAAAGGAAATCTTCATTAGAGAGTGGATTTTCGAGCTGCATTTGTATAATATAATTTGTTAAGAAAAGGTCCTGTACGGCTGTTTTTATTTACTGCCGACGACGTCAACTGTTAAGTATTAGTTTAACTCGCATCATCGGAAAACGTTGGAGAGCGGCCAAGATGAGGCGCCAACATATTCCCGTTTTGTCTAACGGTCCTTAGCTAAATGTGACGGCACTGCGTTATACCTTCGGGTTCCCTTCACGCGATCCTCGTCGGAATCTTACCTCAAAGATCACTGGAAGAGAAATATATGTCATACCTTTTACTTTGACGATTAATACTGTTCATCTAAACGCACGAACTGATGTTTGAAATGTCGCGAGAATCTGTAGATAAAGGGATTATGTAAAATAATTAAAAAGTTCATTGCCTTATCTTATAATAAAATCTTCACTGATTTATTTTAATTTACATTGACAATGAGTTGGCGAAATAGCACACTAATAGTGAATTCAGTTGGGCGTACTAATGCGTGTATGTATATTAAAGTCATTGTATACTGATTTTATTTGAGTGTAAAAGTGAATATTTCGAATTATATATTAGGTCATTTAAAAAGTATCCGCGGTTTTTTGTTCAATTTTTGAATGAAAAAACCGCGGATACTTTTTAAATGACCCAATATATACATTTCACCTAATAGTCCAATAAAATGAGTACAAGGTTTGGCCAATCGAATTCGCTATAAATTATAAGCTAAACATTAAAACTTATTGGCCAAAAATTTTTGTATGACTTTGGCTCGTAATCTGTTGTGCATCATTCTTAACCTGTAGAGGACCGAAGGCTCCTTTAGGGACTCGACAGTGACGCCATCTTTTTTGCCACTCAACCCCATGACAATGATAAAAAAGTTCTAGTCCTCAAAAAAGTCAATCAAAAACATGCCAATCCTCAGAAAGTTAATACAACTTATACAATATTTTTACAACAAAATTATCAGTTTTGCAAGCCTTATAATAAATTATCAGCTTTATGTTTCGAAATTTTGAAATATCAATATATTTGAACTTGAGGAATCTGTTATTAAAATATTCTCAGATATTTTACTATCCCAAGGGCTTGATGCTTCAAAGCTTAAACTTTCTACAAATTGAGCTTATACCCATGTAATACCTAGTTACGAAACAGTTCCGTTTATAAATGATGTTATAACCTACCTGCTGTGCGTGTACGGCCATTGGGAAAGTTTAAATACGAAAACGATTAAGTATCGTAGCGGTAAGACTGACAGAGTTGTTATATCGAGTAATATCGGAGTTGACGTGTTCATTATTGACTAAATTTTATCGAATAGATACAGACGCCGATGTAAAAAGTAATTGCACGCGAGTAATTTTATTGCCCGAATACACAAACGGTACACGTGTATCTGTCTGTGCGCCTTCAATTTAAACTTTACGACAGTCACCTGCCCATAGTCATTTTATCTGCTGGCGTTTTGGTTCCGTGATTGTACGGTGAACGCATCGCGATTAATGGCGGACGCGTTCTTAATTAAGGAACTCCTTAATTAATTAGCTGCCGCGCCAGCAACTGCTAACGAGTACCCGCGGCGCGTGATAGAACGATAACAGTCGACATTGATGTGGGCCGTGATTTTCCGACCGATAATTTTCATTTCGAGAGGTATTTGCTTAATAATTGGAGAATTACTCAAAAAGAAGCGCACGGACAATTTTTATTAATATTAAAATCTATACGATGTAAAAGAAACGTATTATGAAATATAATACGCAATAGTAAGTATATTATCAAAAACATAAATCTCTGAAGATAATATTACAAGCAAAAAATGATATTATAGATAATATATTCTGTATTTATAAATCACATGTTTTATATTTTTGATATTTTTCTGAGTATTAAATTACGCAATATGTAATAAAAATATATATAGTTATATACAATATTTCTAAAATGCAATCTGTATTGATGCAAATATATTGTCAACGATTAAGAGCTTTCATAACATTAACTTATTTTAATTTTTTTATAAAGTGCGATTGTGGAGACAATAGTATTTCAATTTCTCTTATTTTTTCGAAGTATACACTTTTCTATTTTTAGCGATGAAAAATAATTAGTGAGGTAAAAACAGAGTTTTTAAGAAATGAAGACAAACATCAAATTTTTTTTATTTGAGTAAAATAGTTTTTTGAATTTAAATAAAATAAATAAATATTTTTTACGATATCGTATGCAAGCTTTAAAATTTATTATGAGGAAGGCAATGCTCACTTCGTTGCTATTTAATTTAGCTCAAGAACTTCGTAAGAAAGTAATATATTATACACATGTAGAAGGTGCATGTTACTGTGGACGAAGTTTTGCTTGAAAATTGCATCGTATTCGTGGAGAGGATTAAAATTACGAGAATACGATCGGAGATGAGATTTAGCCGACTCGCTTTGAACGAGAGAAAACCTCTGGAAACGATCTTTCGGAGCAAGCAATCCATAACGTGGGGTCGTAATCCATAAATAAGGATACGATTTCTCTCGTTCCCGTGCCGAATGACATCTCCGAATCGAATTATCGTGCGTACGAATAATTCAACGACCAACAGATAATCTCGTTGACCCCGAGACCAATCCTGGTCGTTCATTTCTACGTTATAATTGGTGCGCGATGTGTCCAGACAGACGTTATTTCTCGACTCAATATCGACATTTAACGACGATAACGGCTTGACGAATGAAAAATACGTTTTGCGAACTGCTCTTGACGAGTATCTCCCCATTAATGCCATATGTTGCGCGAAAATTTTCTATTGATTGTGCCTCTCGGTAAACTTCTTCTGAGTTTGCAGGGAATGATTTTACAATGGATACGAACGACTGCAAGGACGATGGTTGGCAGTTATTTGTTTGAAGCACTTTCGTTTATGATGGATGAGAAAATTGCGAAAAATTATGCTATGTGCACAAACACATGTACAATAGCGTATCAATCTCGCACGAAGAGATAATTTAGACGATAATTTCGGGACGTTAGAGATACTGGACATTTATCTAAACGCATGTTGTATGTTACAGGTCTAGGAAAACTTTTATCTAAACGAACATCTCGCTTAACTTTCTTAAATATAATATGATTGTTAAGACAGCTCTTTAATCATGCAGTATTTTCCTTATAAGATTTTACGTTCTATTTCTTACGACGAGAAAAATGTAAAATTGAATAATTTTTAATGAATGAAAACGAAGTTTTCGAATCTGAAACCCATGACATTTTTACAATACGTCAGTAGTGAGGCAAGCAAAATGAGTAAAAACTGGTATATTAGTAAAACTGATATATTTTTAATGAATGTTTTTTTATAACTCTGTAAAAAGTTTCGTGGGATGTGAGGACTTTGTGAAGAACATAATAAGACTGACGTAATTTTAATTAATGTTTAGCAGTCTATAAAGTTTACGTTATACTTTACATATTAACGATAGGAATACCAATTTGTAAAATACATTGAGTTCGAGATGTACGTCATATTTCCAGATCTGCAAAGCAATTATTATTCTTGTAATTACGCAGTTCTTTTTGATCGCGTGAAGCTGCCTTTCCATCTTTCTAGCATTTATTTCGTTCGATTCACTCGCATAATGAAGGCTCCAAGAATAACCAGGAAAAAGTTGGGCAAAATATGCAGACCGCAGCAGACATAAGATAATAACGGTCGAGACCGAAGTTAAGTTTATACCATCAAATCTGGTCGAATCATAGTGTTCCTGCCGCGAGGTCGTAGTCACCGTGATTTTATTTTTCATTTATAGACTGCTCGATAAATCTTTAGAGGCTATTTCTGTATCAAACGCGACGGAGCTTTATCTCTATCAACGAATTCCTACAAATTATTATAACTCTGTTTCTTTATCTTATTGTTTATTCTTGTTGATTATGTAGTAAATTAAATTTTTGAATTATCTAAGAGATAAAATCAAAGAGACAAGAATAAGTATATCGAAGAAAGGAAGCGCTATTGGCCCGCATTGGAACTCCATGCAAAGTGCCTCGTGAATCGCGTTCACGACGAGCATTGCGCGGACATTAAGTGCTCTCGACGCTTCGGTAATAACGTTCTAATTGCCGTTGTATTACTACCATTAACGCGCTTCGCGCCGTCACGCTGTGCGCAACGATTGCATAACGCGTGTCTGACGTAACGGCGTAGTGATGACGTAACTTAAATGCGAATACGAGCGGTGTGCTCGCTCGACCGCGTACTCGTCATCGAGAAAAAAGAAGTGATCGCGAAACAAGGTGAAAATTGACATTATCCCTCCCTCTTGGAATCTGCATAACATTCTTAAGAGAATCCCATTATTATGAAATATTATAAATGCACTCTTCAACAAGGAGCCACGTTAAATCGATAAAATACATCGACGAAATACAAACTTATGTAACTTTACCAGGAATATTCGCAGAAACATTTCGAAAGAAACATTTTAAAGTCCAAACACTTTACTTCCAAACTCCGTCGAGTTTTCTCCTCGGCGATTCTCTCCTGCTTGAAAATCGTGCCATTTTCAAATCAACCATGCAAAATTGATAAAAAGAGTTCAATTTTAAAATTATGCACGGAGTTACATAAATTAGAAAATTGTTTTAATGTAAAAAAATTGAAACCTTTCTGTCGTACGGTCGACTTGGAAATGACATTAAAAGTTATAGCCATCCATTTGCAGGTCATATAAGATTTAGTTTATTAACATGTATGTAGAGATGACAAAATATATTATGTATTAATTAGTTACAATCTTTGACTATATTTATAGCTTGAGAAACCAGACGGTGATATAATTAACGGTTTTCAATGTCACATTTTGATTGGTGCTCTAATGCGTTAGAAATTATCGAGGTATCCAATTATAGATTTAACAAAGGGATATTAAATATTCGATATTAATTTTTGTTTCAAGGGATCTAATTTCTCGACAGACACTGCTTTTAAGAGTATGCATAAAATCTTCTAATATCTGACATATCAGTTATTGATTGCGTAAAATATAACGTTTCTGTGTTCTCCTTAACCAGATTTCATATCTACTCGTATTTCAAATTTCAGCGCATTGTTGTGTTTATCATTTTTGTCGATTTATGACAGTATTAATACACAGAAAGAACGATTTTCCTGAAATATCTAAAAATTTAATTACGAATCTGAAAATAATTTTATTAATTTATTAAAGTATTTGTGTAGAAAACTCAAACGTTAAAAGCAATGCTACGAAAAATTTTAATATTCTAACAATTAGCGCTTGAACGCTTCTACATAATTATTTTAACATTTCAAAATTTATTTTTAAGTCTACATATATCTAGCTAAACTTTTAGATACTTCAGGAAAATTGTTCTTTTTGTACATAAGATAATAATAAAGTCAACGAATAAGATAAAACACGCATCAGCTTCTATCTTTCAAAACATACAATGGGATATTATACAATAGCCGAAGATTCGAATATTTTTTTACATGTATTTTTGTAAAATAAAATAAAATATTTAAAATATTTTAAAATTATAAGTAAAATACGTAATAAAGTATAGTATAAATCGCAGTCTGTTTTTAAAGTAAAATCCCGTGCGCTCAGTTTTTCATGGAGTTTTTATCCTCTTTGTTATGTCTCTTATCAAATTGCGCGGGTTTTTTCCTTCTTTATTTTTTCTTCCAAAATCGCGGACAGGTTCTCGAGCGGAGGAGAACAGTCCGCTCTTCTTAATCAAGTTCTACGGACGGAGCTTCAACCTCGGTCTTTTTTGTTCGTCTTTACAGCAGGACTGGGAGCTGACTAAGGGCGCAATGCCCTGGGGAAACGCCGTTAGAAGATGGGCGGAGATGCAGGACGGTCAGAGGATTCTGTTGACTACGCCCAGCGTTCTGGTCGGTTTCAGGGTCGAAGTTTATCGGGCGGAAGGCACTACACAATGGTACACAGCCGTGATCGTCGGTTACAACGAGTCCACTAAGGTGAGTTAGCAAGGTATTAATAATAAATATTACAGAGACGTGTTATCAGTAGATTAGAACTGTTCTGCAGCAATTCTTGAAGGACTTCCTTGTATCTTGTGAGTTGCTTGATCTATATTTGATTTTAAATTTGTCAACTTTTATTAAGATTTAATACAAGTTATTTATAAATTAATATTTTCGAAAGAGAACGATTTACGGTGCCAAAAATATCACTTAAGTAAACCGGAAATTATAGGCCTTTGTTTTAATTAATACAGTATCTCTATTTTAACATAAAAATTCGGTTTTACTTCGGTCAATCGATATCGAAAGATATTACAAGAAAAGGAAATTAAATTTTCTTCGATATTGTTCCATAGTTAGACGGTACTTATTATTAATGTGAATTAATTCATTGGTTCCAAATTAATGATGAGCCGAGAATTTAAAAAGAATTCCAATTTTAATGATAATCCTGCAAGATGACATATTTGCTAATTATTAAGCAATTAGTCATTAGAAGCATGACGTTGTGAACATTTATTAAGGCTATTTCAGTGAACTTTTAGATACCTAGACTTTCTTAGATCTTAGATTTTCATATAGCTATCGTGGAAAATTATAGAGGATTAAATATAACTTTATATATGTAATACATAATATAATGTATGAATATATGTATATCTAATAATTTAAATTAAGACATTCTAAATTTTCTCAAATTTTATAGATAAATTGATTATTTATATGTTAATGACTTCTTCTTCATTAATATATAAGATTTTGTTTTTATTTTTATTTTTTAATATCTATTTTATATTTATTTTTCTTAAATTAATTTTGACATATTCTTTTTTCATTACATTTATTAAGATATGTTTCGATACGAAGTTATTTGTACCAATTTATTATAACATTATCATTGTTATTCATTAAAGACACAACTTGAAGTGTTAAATAAATTTTTCAATTTTCTTTCTTTGGCCGATATTCTCAATATTTTTGCCGTTAAATATTCTAAGGTAGAGAAACGAACGACAGACTCGTGTCGTCGCGAATGTAATCCTCCTCGTCTTGTCTCTCGGTGAGAAAGCTTCCGATAATTTATCCTGACAGTGGCGCAGCATTCCTATTGGAAAACTAAATCCCTGAAATAGTCCGCGACGAGAGAATGTTCCGGAAAAGGCGCGGAGATCAAAGGGTGAAGGAACATAAAATATCGGTTGAGTTGTCTGAAGAAGCTTTTGTCGTTCGCGCGCTTTTCATTTTCTGTCTTTTTATTCCTTTCGTATACGTATATATGTCTGTCTCGAATATTTCTTGAAAGTATCAGCAAAATCAAATCGATTGCCTGTTGAGATTTATTCAAATAGTCTTCGTTCTAACGTTATTTCTTAAAAACTTTAATGAAATATCGCGAAGCGAAGAGCATTAAAAAGAACAATAGACGTGTATTGTCTTCCATTTTTTTTTATAAAACAAATTAACATAAACATAAATGTTAAATTGCGAGCCTTATTTGATTGTTATATACATTGAACAATAATAACGTAGTCTGTTGTAAAAGAAAATAAAGAAAATATAACAATAGTAAAACAAAACGCAATAAGTAGGAAATACATTTAGAAGGTGAGGTATCAGTAATAGCTGCCTAGAAATCTAAAACCTAAACTATCATTAGATAAACAGAAACTAGAAAACGCAATAAATTACAGTATAACGAAAATTAAAAAAATATGAGTTATGGGAAATGCTGACAAGAAATAAACTAAAAATTACAGAGTAAAAAGAGAAAAGTAAGTAAATAAAAAAAAGAAGTATTTAATTTTAAAATATTAATATGTTTTATTCTTGTCTTCATTTTTTAAATACTTCGGTTACATCTTTAAATAAATCATATGTGATAATTTATTCATTGGATAAACAAAAGAGTAAAAGATTAAGAACATAAGAGAATAAGAGAGTAAGACAGTGAGCTGAAGTTTACCGAAAGGCAGAACAACCCCGTTTTAAAGATGTTTCAGTTTTAAACTTTTTCAATAATCAAAGCACTATGTTTGGATTTAAAACAATATGTGTTTTGCTTATTGAAAAAGTTTAAAACTAAAACATCTTTAAGTGTTTAAAAAATGGAGACAAGAGATAAATATTTAATATCTTAAAATTACTTCTTTCTTAAATGTATAGAAATGGACAATATAAAACGATGGCGCTATCATAGGAGAGAGTAAAGTTCAAATACATACAATAATAAAGCAGTAAGCAATAAATATAAGAATAAAAATAGTTAAACATTAGACGCAAGTACCGAGAGGCAGCAGACTTTAATACAGAAAAAGAATTAAAGGAACGGAGGTAAAAAGAGAGAAATAAATTTTTTACACTATTCTATGTATTAATTTTAAACAAATGAAAATAAGAAGAGAATTTTCCAACTGACTTATTTGCAGACATATCCTTTTTAATTATTATCAATTAGATTACAGTTGTGCATCTTGAGCTGCGGTCTCTCTCGATCAGAACTTTTATAAGATAAAATCTAAATTTTGTACGAATTTATAAAACTTTCTATCTTTAAAGTGTCGATACTGTCAATAAGAGTGAGATGTAAACAGAATTTGCCGGATATCGTATTGACAGAGAAATTCACACATATAAATATCGCATCGCGATCGCACATCGTTTCGTTCCTGACGACTCTGTCTCGCCGTTGATCAGTTAAGTATTGACAAGAAGAGGCGTTGATCGTGACGAATTTTAACGAGAAGCCAGACCATCGATCGTCCGATCTCTGACCCGCGAATTGATAGATAAACATTCCGTGGCTAATCGGAGTCATGAAATTTCTCGAAAGAATTGAAATCAATTAATACCCATTATGCAATCAATTTTTCGAAACTGCGAATGAAATCGTTTACAAGAGATCGATGAACCTAGAAAATGATTGAACGTCTCTACTCATATCGCTATTAGCAAATTATTTATCGGTTGAATTAATAATAAGGAAATGTGAAAATCATTAATGGCAAAATTAACGTTAAAAGCGCTTTATAAATATGTCCAGGTAATTTATAAATTTTAATAATACTAATTGTTATTTATCTGATTAATTGATTATTCTTTTAGGATCTGACTGTTACCGACGATACGGTCCTCGAAGATCACAACGAGGATCCCACATTAGTACAAATGCGGCTGATTGGCGATGGAGGTGAGAAACATTAGCATGAAATAAAACACAAAATTTAATTAATAGCACAGCGATTAAATTTATATTAAAAGAATTTCCAATAAAGTTCAGTTTTCGCGTGAAAGCATTGATATTAAAAAAATTATTGCTCATAAATGCTGTTTAATATTTAAAAAACTTGAAATGTATTAAATAATTTATTAAATATTATTTATAATATCGTTTTGTCGCTATTTAATTTTGCTTACTTTGAAATGATTGCTATGTAAATAACAGTTTTTTTTTAAATTTTTTAAATTATGTATATTTAATTAAAATTTTATAAGTAATATCGTCGAATAAGTGGAGTAATTGTGAAGTGTACTGAAAGTGTTTTCGCTTTTTTTCCTCTCTTACGCAGTCGTCGAGAGCATCATGAGGGGCGAGGTCGTCGGCATGACACCAAGGAGGTCGAGGTCATCGACTGCTCTGACGCACGCGCTCGTTGTGGTGAGTGAAATCCAATTTCATTCTATTATTAAACGTTCTGCATAGTTTACGATCGGCAAGTACCATAAACAATAAGTGTGTATTGATGCGCCTTTATATTCCGTATATAATATCTGTATATAATGTATTTAAATCATTATAACGAAATTGACTTAATCCATATTTTCCGGGCAATCTACTTTTCACATTATATAAAATTATTTTATGACCGCATTTGTGCATTCAATAAATGCGTTAATATTTTATCAATTTTCGCAAATTTCATTCAGAAAAAGTTTATTTTATTCTCAATTCGTTCCACATATTTTTTTATATATCAGTAACGGTAAAGAAAAACGAAGAAGATTGTGCGTACAATAATGTCATATTGCAAATCTAAATATGTAATAAGTGCCTTTATATGTGTAAGATTTAATTTTTATATATGTGTTTAATTTAATTTGTTTAATTTAATTTAATATGTGTTTAATTTTTTGTGTAAAAATAACACACTATACTGCACAAAATGAATTTATACATTTAAATGTAAAGCGTTGTTTCAATTTATTCAAACGTGTAGTGCAGTGTTATTTTTACGTGGAAAACTAAATCATACATGTATACAAGGGTATTTATTACACTGTAAAAAGTGCAGTGTTTAAAAAATATTTACGTTTAAAACATCTCAAAATAAACGTTTAATAATAAAAGATATTTTAATCATTTTAATATTTTAAATCCAAACACATAGTATTTCGTTAATCGAAAAAGTTTAAAATTAAAACATTTTAATATCTTAAAATTAAACACTTCTTTTATAAGAGTACACATTAAAATTTGCAATATTCGCTTGTGTACATATGATAATTCACTTCAATAAATAAAAGAGCACATTTATTTCGAGTTTCAAATCTCTCAAATTTTCCGTTTCAATTTCAGTCTTTAAAACGTATTCTTCATATCTTGAATTGGTATCTCGGTCTAAACGTAAAAAAAAAGGGGGAAAAAAAGTAGAAAAATGGTTGCACTAACGCATGCACTTTATGACGTCCAATATTTATGGCGACGCCGCTGAGCTGGCGCTAATCTAAATTTCTGCAACGTTGCAGTAACTAGTAGACGATGTTTTGCGAGGCATTTATCGGCGAAATGATTCGCGCGACCAAGAGTCACGAATTAAGGCGCGATAATGTCGCGGGGAAGCAAACATCTTCCTCGCGCGTGACGATAGCGTTTGCGGCCGTCACATGGTAAACCATAATTGGAATCGAGTCGATGTGCCATTCCGAAAGGAAACCGCCGCCGGTAATCGTGCCTTGGTATGCTTTCGCAACGCGTACCTCATCGTATACATTTACGATCACGTTGTCGGTGTGTGAATGCACGAGACAAGTACCTTCTGATCGCTCACTCTCGTCGCTCGTTCTCGTCAGATTTGTATACATGAAGATTCAATTCATGGGTAGTGGGATAGAAGATTTACCGATTTACATCGCGATTTCAAATGTGATACATTTTACCAGACGTTTTCATTAAATTTCTGTACGTTCGATAATTTATTGGTATTGTTGGGATGTATACTCGCGAAAGTATTCATATCGTTGTTTTGAAACCGTTATCAGCGGTTATTGTGTTACTTGAGCTTATAGATAAGCGGCGGTACGGAAAATAGGACATCGATTATCGATTGCGCAGATATCTTAAACGAAACCCAGTCTCATTACGTTGTAACAATCGCCCTGATACTTCTATTGTAAAATAAAACTGAAAATTCCCCGATTTCAAATTCATTCGATTGACTGTATAATTGGCTTATAAATATGGAAGAAAATCAAACGCGTTTGGTAACACATTAAAAAGAATTGCTATTTATAAAAAGTTTATTATATGAAAATATATTTGAAAAGCTCATCGAAACTTCATGATTTTATATTATAATATAATATATTATCTCCTTGGAAATCTTTTTGAAGGTAAACATCTATAGAGAGAACAAGTTTCATACATTAATAATTAATTTTACATGTTAATAATTGATTTTAATATTAAAACAACAAGTAGCAGTATATAAGATAACATCTCTTTTTAGCTTGTATAAAAAGATTGATTGTGTAGATGATTATATGTCAAAAGAATACGACAGGAAATATCGACTCTTGTCATGTTTCGCGTTTGGATTTTCAATGTACAAAGCCTACGCGTACCGAATGTTTCCCTTTAACGTGGGAAATCAATAGAGTCGAGCTTGCAGCACCCTCGGGCTTTCAGGAATCGGGAAGCCCGGAATAGAGTCCGTTGCTACCTTAGCGGCCGACTTCCGTTCGTCGTGTTCGCGAATGCCCCACCTTTCTATTCTGTCTCTGTCACTCTCTCTCTCCCCTCCCCCTCTCTCTCTCTCTCTCTCCCTCTCTCTCTCTCTCTCTCTCTGTCTCCCTACTCTTCTCTCCCTTTGTCTCTTCTGTCTCTCCCTTCGCACGATTTTCCGTCGAGACGGCAATCGAGGGCATAGTTGTCGTGCTTGCGTGCTCACGCCATGAATTTCTCGTCTCGGGTGAGACGTGCGTCTCCGAATTCTAGATAACGGCAATGGTCGAACTAGACGGCGATAGAATATCAGGTCGCGACAGTGTGCCACAGAACATTTACGAATATGAAATTAGATTTGTTTTTGGATCTCTATTCTTGTAGACTAAAATTTTAACCAGCTTTAGTCTTCCGCGATCTTCCGCCGATGATATTTCGTGTACTATATCGGACGCCGCGATTTATTATTCTCCATAAATAATAGCTCTCTCGCTACAGAGAGTTAATTAATACGGACAGCGGGTATTTTGCCCTTTTCATAAATGCAAATCAGACGCCGATTCGGCATTGTTCTCTGGGATCAGTGAGTGCTATTCCACGGTTTGTTGTCAAATTTGTCGACATAAATCTCGCGATTTATCGCCTCGACGGTTGGATCTGCTACCTCTGCTACGTACGACGACAGGGATGCGACGAGAATAACGGCGATCGTAATTGCATATTCTACCCGGAACCGCGTGCTGCGTTGACATGAAATCGTTATTAACTGTCATGGAGATTACATATATGTGTATAGAAAAATATGTATATAAAAACACACACACACACACATATATATATATATACATATATATATATGTGTACAAGGTATCTCAAACAATCACCAAATATTTCATAGACAGGTAGAGCGGACTAAACTGAGTCGAAAAGTCCTCTACCATTTTGCAATTTTCGCAATAGTTAACAAGATATTAATTACTAAAAATTGCAAACATTAGTCTTGAATAATTTTTGCTCAAATATTACTCAACTTTACAGAAAAACAATAAAAGATCATTTATTTTCTTCTCATAGAACTCTAAGAATTTTGTTAGAATTTTTTATCAATTTTTTAGTATTGCATTTTTTTATTTTTATCAACATGAGAAAATACAGTATTAAAAAATTCTGAAAAAAATTAAAAAAACAATTTTTAGTTCTATGAGAAGAAATTAAATGATTTTTGTCTCTTGCAGTTTTTCTATAAAGTTGATAGTATTTGAGTAAAAAATTATTGAAGATCAATTTTTAGTAATTAATATCTCGTTAACTATTGCGAAAATTGCAAAATGGAAGAGGACTTTTCGATTCCGTTTTACCTGCTCATGAAATATTTGGTGATTATTTTGGGATACCCTGTATATGTAACATATAAAATTAAGTGTCGCAAGCATCGGCTTTATCCAATTTCAACGTAGGATATCCATGTATTCTGGAATACATCGTTACGATCTCATGCAAAAATAACGCCACTTGAATGTCACATTTGTATTGATTCATTCTCCGATACATTTCAAGAAAGACACTCTTACCTAACCTAAATACATGCAGATGTCCATCAAATCGAGTCTCGCTGTGAAGCTTTATTTATTTATTTAGTATTGAAATATATATAGTGTATTTATATAGTGATGTTATATAGTGAATAACGGAACAATGAATGTAATGGTTACCCCGTTAGTTTGCATTAAATAAAGATAAACGATAAAGAGTAAAATCTCTCTTTCGAATTTGCGCCTTATAGAAAGAATGTTTGATAATCCTCGAACATCTTGTACCCTTCTTTAAGCGGATTCGATTTGATTTTATGTCGGATATACATTCGTCGGATATCATTCGTCTCAAGACTTAGTAAAGTGCGATTCATTGACGTGGCTTAGTGCATTCCACCACCTGACAAAGGTCACGAAAGAAAGTAATTCCTTGGCTGGTTCCATCTTGCTCTCGTTGCTAGGAGGATAATCGCAGGGCGGAGATGGATTTCGTGACGAAAGAAAATGATTTATGAATGTCCCTGAAGACAAGAAGAGGGAAGAAGAAGGGGAGAAAGGGGCCATGAAAAGCCCCTCTCGCATTAAAGAGAATTGTAAGATCGAAGAGACCGAATTCGGAAAGTTTCCTTAAAGTTTCCTCGAGACGAAGAAATCTGGAAGTGGGGGAATAACTCGTTCCTCCCTGAAAAGCGGCACCTCGAACTCGCGTGAGAATCGGGCGCCAAAACTACGAAAGAGAATTGCACGTTAAACGATCAAAAGTTCCAGGGTTGTCAAAGCGAGGATAGTTCTTTTAAGTTAAGACAGCCGCCAAGCCTCGATTGGTACAGTTCCCTTGATTACGGCCGTTTCTAATTTTCTACCATTTCTCAGTCCGAGTCCACAAGCTCCAAGGTGCGTCCACAAGTTTTGCGCGAATTATTCTGCTCGTTGGCGTAAGAAAATTACCGTCGCAACTCTCACGATTAGATCTCTCATACTTCTTGCGAGAACGATTTGCTGTGTTAAATCGCACTTTTACAGGTTCCCAGTCAGCAGCGAAGCGTTAAAGGTCGCACATTATCTGAACATTAAGGGTAGCCGCTCTCTTTCTCTCTCACGCATAAAATTCGCATATGATTCGCGGCACGATTAAGGTTTGCGCAGTCTTAACCGTTCTCGAAAATGAGATTTTAATAACAGCGTGTTTACCCGACGTTGCAGTCAATTATTGGAGATTGATGGTATTGAGTTTGAATAATAAATCATCGAATACTAAGTGATAATCTTCAACATTATGATTGACGATCTCGATCTTTTTTTGAACAAATTGAAAAATTTATATTTCTATAAATTTATAAATGTATATAAATTAAAAATTTTTTATGCTGCTTAATTAAATAGTATTTGTTGTATATTATTTTGTGCTGAGAGAAAAGAAGATAATCTCTATGAGCTTGTATACTAACTTATGAATTAAAATTGAGGAAACGCCCGTGGCGTTCGTCTATTTTCGCGATGCGTACAGGCACATCGTAAGCTGCATACAAACTTTCGTCTCGCTCGTGGTAGTTATTCGTGAGTCATGCCGAGTACTTCGGTCCGCGAGCGACGTCGTCGGAAAGTTCGTGACTGGCTTATACGAGTTCGAAAACTCGTGGAAAGGGATTAAACCTTGCGACTACTGGATCGTAATAGAACTCGCACGCGAGAGTTCTGCGAAGACCGATCATTACGAGAGCTTACAAGACGTTAGACGAGATCGCGCCGACGAAGAAATACTCGTCTTTGACATATCAGTCATCGTGACTTTGCTTGCCTTGCCTTCGGAAGCTCTCATTTGTTTATATTTATGAACTCCACTGACCAGATATATTCGTGATGCGTGTTCGATTTAATAACGTTGTGATGAGGATAGAAGATTTTGCGTTGTATAATTGAGATCTCAGAATCTTTAAATTTTATTTTAACGACTCTTCGATGATACCGGAGGAAATTTTTTTAAGAGAAATAAACTCAAGATTATACGTCTCAATTATTTAGAATTATTCAGAATTAAATAGGTTTGTAAATGAATCTTGGATTTAAAATTCCGTAAAAGACGACTTGGGATTAAATAAGAATAAGGTTTAAATTTATTTGCTTTGTGCATAAATTACGAAGTTCCTATTTTCGCAAGTGTTAACAACTTTTCATCCTACTGGATCACTTTTGTTCTTTTCTTTGGCGGCTCCAGTTTTACTTGGAACTCAAGTCGTGACCTCGATTATACTACCGCAGCGAGATAAAACCGCGTCAACATCGCCGGGAGAAGAGGATCTTCCCGTAATTTCTTCTCGACCGTTTCCCTCATTTCTCATTAAACTCGTAGACATCTTCCGCGGAGGATGAATACCTAGATCGAGACGTTCAATTACCGAGCCATTCCTGTGCCGCAAAGTGCGCAACAGTGTTCTCATGGTAGCTGCAACTTTCGTATAAACGATACTCGTCGCCATACTCTTGGACTCTCTCGCAAAAGCGGTTAAATTCGCGAAAACAAGAGCGGGCGAAAGTTACGCGCTCTCCAGAAATCCCGCCCTTTCCAAATCCAACCTTCACGACAACTATTTTCACTGATGTTCCGACGGAATCCTTTTTTTCTTCTCCTCTCTTATTTGTTAGCTGTAATTTTTATAAGTAAGAAAATAAAAGAACAAGAGAACATATGTATGTTTTTTTGGAGGATAATCCTAAACACAATTGTTTTTTAAATAAATAATTATATATAATGCGCATTGAGTACGTAAAAAAAAATATATATTTTACATATAGTAAAGTTTTTGAAGAATAAAAATACAAAAAATTTTAAACAACTATTTTTCTAGTTACTCAACAATATTGATCTATTAAAATCACAAATTATCAATTCTTTTATTTTCGAATTAGTTAATGTAAGAAATTAATAAAACTTTAAATAAATTATAGTACAATATGAAGATCGCGGTTGCGAATCATTTCAAGTTTCGAATTAAAGTCTAGCGAAAGATTACTGCAACTGCGCCACTATCCTGATACTCACAGGTAGATTCGATGTAGTCGTACTAGTAAATGTCGGGCAAGCACCCCGCTCCGATTTGAAGCAGTTGGCTGGTCGCCAATCTCTCCCTCAAACTCCCTCAAGTTCACCTGGTACGATCGACTCATAAGCTTTCTCTCCCACCTTTTCTCTCTCTCTCTTTCTCTCTTTCTGTATCCATTCGCCGATCTCGTTCCCGCCGTCTCATCTTCTTTTTATGCCTTCCCGGCCCCGGCCGCTTTAGAGGATCGTTTGGCCAATAGGGGTGGTTGGCCGAGTCTGCACGCCAGCCCAAGGGAAACGACTAAACCTTGCGGCATGTTGAGCGGGGACAGAGGGGTGTCAGGGAGGGATAACGAACGAAGGACACGGGCGAGTGAGGAGAAGGACGAAGAGACCAGAAAGGAGAAACAGGAAGGGTAATGGCACGACGAGGCTGAGTGCGAGAGTGAGCCGGTGGTTTGTGAGGATGAGAGTGATGGCAAGAGAAACACAACGGTGGATTCAGGGGATGGATAGGGTGAATGTGGGAGAAAGGGGAACGGCGTGGCTCAGTGCTGCGAACCCAGAATGGGAATCGGCACTCGAGAATGGTATAAGGGGGTGCGTAACGTGGAAAGTAGGTGGGGCAGGGGGTGGCTGGCTGGCTGGATGGTCGGATGGGGGTTGGGGCGGCGGTCGGTAGCTGTATTGATTCTCGGGCAGGTCACGCGGGTGGGGACCATCCACCGGCGCCGTTGGGGTGGTGGCGACGCAAAGGGCGGGGGGCTGGGGGTGAGCAACGCCGGATGGTTGGTGCGAAACACACCCCTACCTGTCTACTCTACCTACCTACCTATCTACCCGGCCGGGCTAACACAAAACATCACCCTGCAAATTGGTTAATTCCGTGCCAAACCTGCGGAAATTCCACCAAGGATGTATCTAGCGGCTTCGTGACGTGCTCTACTCCTTCCTATCCCTTTTTCTTCTTACCAACGATGAGTGGAGTGTGGGAATCGGTCACGGTCCCCCGGATTGGCTTACCTGTTCGTCGCGTCGTCCTCGTTCTTACTTCAATTTGCCGCGAAGTGAATTCCAGGAAGTCTGACCTGTCGTTCCTCTTCCGCTCGCTATTCTGTTTACATCTTGACGTCGCGACAAGGATATAGACGACGAATTGACATTCGGTCTCGCGAGAAATTGAATTGCGGTCTCGAGTTGGCACATTCTCTTTAACTCAGTTTACGCCGAGCATCGCTTCTTATTATTAATTCCTTACGTGTCTCTTAAATTAAGGTACATATATACATTTTCCTCGACGTTAATTTAAAAAAAATAGTGTAATTATTATAAAATAAAATGTAATTGCGCGATTAAGAAAAAATAAATTGTATCTTTCTTAAAGATTACAAATTTAGGAAAATGAGGTAAAGTTCTTCTCGAACATCGTTTCTACTATAAACTTGAAATAATAATGATAAAACGGGGAGGGAGAAATTGTAAACATAATTATGGAATTTTACAAGTTAGTTATATTTCATGGGATATAATGGCAAGTTTGGTGGAGGTTAAATCGCTAAGTGTCGAGCGTTAACCCCGTCTGGCACAAAACCTCAAAACTCCAGCGCGACGAGTATAGATGAATTCGTCAGATATCATCGATCGGGATGCGTCTGGTCGTGCTAATACGCGTATTATCAACGATCGGAGACGGACGTGAACGAGCTGTCGTTCACACGAGTGTTAATTACAGCGTTAATAATCGTCGCGCGAAAAGTGGGTTTTGTATCGTGTCCTACATGCCACGTAACTTCCGCTAAGCGTCCATAATATAAGGTAATCCAACTACGTTAAAAACTTTCAGAAGTTTAATTGCACGGAGAATTGGAAGAGGAGGATCCCGTTAAGATTACTGTGTTAAAATCGACATATTAACGTGGCAAAATAACTGTTATTTTTATCGATTCAATTGCATCCGTGATTGACCGTGATGACAAGATACGTGGTAAGTGTTAAGATCTTGTCTTCTCGCAAATTTAATTATTTGAATTAAAGGTCAGTCAAGAAATTGCATTAAGTAGACTAAACAGTTTACGTTTTTGTGTTGCGAATTATTGGCCGCGACTTCAAACGCATTTTTAAATGAAATTTTAAAACTCTTTCTCAGTATTTCGTTGTAAATACATACATTCAGTTTCTTTTGCGCAAAAAGCCGTTTAATTATTACTTTAGACATTTAATCTGCGATCGACTTATTTCTGCGACAGAGATTTTTATACCGATTGAATTTCCCCGAGGAGCGCGACAATAATTTATTTCTCGGTTTCTCCACGTGGAAGGGGTTGACCCTGGTGGCGTCTCCTTGAATCCTGCTGGGACAGCGGGGGGTGAGAGCTGTTTGTGTCACTTCACCCGCGATATTGTTGACACGCGAACAGGAGTGTGGCATACACACATTCCCACATTCTGCACTGTATTGGCGTCTATTCGATCTCCCTGTGTTGTACATATATGTATGAATATATGTATATGCGCGCGTTTATCCCCATTCTGAGGAAGACTTCTGTGGAAGCTGGCTGCGCGGTACATACACATACATCACGGTATCCTCACAGTCATACACATGTAGGATGTTGCGCGTCGGTTGGCGCCAGAAGGCCTTCGTCGCCCGTTCCACCTGTTTGTGCGGGAGTTTCCCCGCGAAACTTTCAGTTGCCGAACAACAAAGTTCCCGGTTGGCCGAACTACTACCGGGAACGGGCGGCGCGTGTTCTCTCCGCTCTGCGGATCGATACTTCGTAAGCCGCATAAATAAAGCCACGCCGCGCGCGGCTGCCCGGTTCTGCGTGTTGTGTTGCGACTTTGTGCTGGCTTCCCACCTTGATCAACGTTGGTAGTTCGGAGTCGTGGTGTTTGAAGAGAGAGGTCAGTTGTTGAGAACGAAATGCCGATGGTTAGGAGTACGACGGTTACGCCGATTTCGGCGGAAAATTGCCAGAGGAATATAATAGCGATCGGACGTTTTTATGACGAAATGCAATAAACGACCAGTGGACCGCGAGAGAAATTTTTTTTTTATAAATATGCGACGAGAGAGAGAGAGAGAGAAAGAGATGATTGCTGTGGGAAATTAAATAATAATAGTTTTATTGCATTTAATTAGCGAGGATGATACATAATAGAAATACTATGTACACGTTTTCTGTAAAATTTAGATATGTACAGAGATAATATAGGAATGAATAAAATAAATGATATTATCTTTGTTTTTTTCCGTAATATTTTAGAGCACTGCATTAGCATTAAATATTTAAATACAATCATGTTTATTTGAATTATATTTGGAATGAGATATTTTAGAGTATCTTAATTAAATAATTATTGTCTAAATCATATTATTTAGACAATCTAGCGATTGCATTCCGTCATTTGTTCTTTTTATATTCCGTGTCACATAGTTTTTAAATATATATTGTATCTAAATATATTGTCTCGATATTATTTTATTATAGAAATGTGATTATTTAATTAACTATTCTATTACTTTAATGACTGTAGAAATATATAGTATGTTATATAATTTCTCTCTAAAATGTCAATATCCGAGATATCTATTTTCATAAATTATTTCATGTATATACTGATGGATCGTTGATGTCGACGCGTTTGTTGATCTACTTACTGAATAGCAGTGGCTATCAAAATATCATCATATTTAATTTCTCAGATTAGAAATTCCTAAATTATTATTATTCGAGAATTTATTTCCGTCTGGAATCCTGGATTTTCCCGGCGAGCAAGAAAGTTGCGGAAACAATGAGATACGCGGATCCATAGAGCTCTTCTCTCAGATACATATACACATGGGTCTTTCTCTATTTTTCTTTCTTCAGCTCTTTTTACCCTCTTCTTCTCCGTCCTCGTTCAATATTGATTACCGATAAATTCCACGTAGCCATACTCGACTAAGCGTAAAGGTAGCCATTTCGTTCATGGTTCGCCGATTCACAATAAGTTTCCGCCTAGAATCCTGGCTTCTGTTCACGTACACACGGCGCAGAAATTAGTAAATGTACGTAGCAGATTGTCTGCTGCTAACAGGAAAGTGCCCCTTTATCCCAGCGAAGATCTGCTTCAGGTTTTACCTTAAATAAATGCACATCTTTCTTTTCGTTATTCGATATCAGGTAACATACATACAATGCCATGTAATTCTTGTTCGTTAAATTGTTTATTAAATAGAGAATCAATTATCGCTCGACTAAATTGGACCTTTTACAAAATTTAAAAATTCCGCAAGTAAATTAAGAGACACGAGAAAAACAATAATAAAAAAATTTAACGAACCTCCGCAAACTGCGTATTCCGCGCAAAGTTTTTTGTGGCGGAAAAATTTTATTATCATCCAGGCGCAACAAAAAAAAATGCATTCCCAAATTTCGACCAAATTGCATGACCAGATCTTGTAACGTCTAAATAAATTGCAGCCGCGCGGGTAACGCGAAGCAAGGTTTATACGGCGTCGTACATTGCTCGAAAGTTAAAACTTTTCGTGCGCGATCGCGTTATACGCGGGATGTAAAAGGACCGTGATCGGAAGCCGATAATCCGGCAGTCACTTTGAATGCACGTAACACCAGCTCGACTCTTGATAGCGGTTCTAGAAATTCGTCGGTCGCGTCTCACGGTCGAATAAATCGGAACCGTGTCCGCAATCACTGTGCGGGGGAATGGAGAACGCGGCGGCGCATCGCATTAAGAAACGCGCCGTAAAATTGCCAAGTTTTTCTCTCGGCATGCTCGAATGGCCGAATGCCACGCTGCTTGAAATCGATATTTGCTCCGCTTTGCCGAGTCGTGCAACGAAGAAGCTCCGAGCGTAAGTTCTTATTGCCTCGATATAATGCGAACGATGCGCTATATCGCGAGAACCGATCCTGACCTACATCGAAGAGCAGGAGGATGGCATTTAAATTTGTGTCTTGTGCGAAGAAGTTTAGTTATTATTTGATTTTATTATTATCCTAATGGAATAAATTTTTTATATGCAGAGGAGGAAGAGATGAATAATAAATTTATTTATCAAACGTCATAGAAACATTGGAATTAAAATTTGATCTATATGTATATGGATGTTTGCAGAATCTCCATATTTATTATTGATAGATTTTATAATGAATCTTATTCAGGTTAGACATTAATCTTGAAGTTAAATTTAGTCTTAAGTACTAGGCTCTTTAGGAAAAAAAGAATTTATCAACTAAATTACAGAATATATTCAATTAATAAAAGCTTTTAATTAAGCGAACTTTACATTTTTAGAAAGTCGGAACATAATTACCAAGATTATTAATTCTGAATGTAACAGAAAACATTTCGCATATAAATTTACATTATATTTTAGCATATGGTACATTCAAATATTAATATAACGAGCTGTTCTCATTGAATATGATATTCGTGACAACTGAATTTTTATTATTATACGTTTTTGTTTTCAAATGTCTCTCAGAAATTATAATCCGCAACCAGGAATATTACAAAGTATTAACGAGATAAATATAATTTTCAGTTACAACATGTACGTGTGTATGCATACGTTTATTGCATCTATATATAGATATATATTGGAAGGATGAAAAAATATCTCTTTGTTAAATAATGATTTACTGCGTGGTTATTAGGCAATATCAAGCTGTAATTCAAAACCACTATCTGTATATCACCTGTTGGCACGATAGCATAATTTGGCACAATCTCATCGCTACGCGAGGTTGAATTGAAGCGATGTAATATATCTATCCTACTGGCTTTAGATAACGCTCAACTGTAGTTTAAGTATCCGTATGAAGTGTAGCCTTATCAAGAGTCTCGGTATCAGCGCGATGAGTTTAAATTCTGATGATAAAACGCACAAAAATAACGTGATAATATTGACGTGAATGTGTAATTAAATAATCCGATAAGTTTATTATCGATATTGTGGTCAGAGTTTTTTGACGAGTTTAAAATAGGTCATTCGTTCAGATAAACTTCTCTAATGTTTCAATATATAAATTGAACTTAGTAATATTACAATCCGAAGCGCCACTACGGTCTAAGTATTTTTCGCAATAAGTTTATTACAGTTTTTTAAGATTAATTTGGAGAATTTTTGGGGGGATTATTACCTTTCAGATTAATTGCGTTAATGTCGACAACCATATCGACACGTAATTATTATTTCTGAAGTTAATTCATTCGTTTGAATAATATATATATTAGTTCAACATCTTAATACTTGTTATTTAATATAAACGGTCTTGATCCTATCTTATTAAACTTAGTAATGATTAGATAGTTTCATATATAAACAATATCTTCGATCTCACATGAGATATCTATTTTTTATATAGAATATTGATAAGAGAGAGAGAGAGGGGGGGGGAGAAAGAGGCGATATAACGTAATAAGATCCTAAATCTCGATACTTTTAAAGTATGAAAAAAAAAGATCTGTATAAAAATTTCGAAAGCGTGTTTGCTTTGTATTCCAACCACGTGTATTTCGCGTCTAATTTTCTCGCCGAGTGTGTTCGATCGTCCCACTGCGTATGTTCAGATAAGAGAAACCGTTTTTCCTGTTAAAGAAGCCTTACCCGCGTCTGCAATTTATATAATTGAAAATTTCGATAAAATGAGCGCTCGTGCAAGCGAGTAATAGCTTCTCGAAGCGGTGACAGCGTCTTCCAGAGCGACGTGCGACGAATTCCACGCTACGACCGCGTAATTCAATTAATTACGATTCTGCGATCGCTCGAACGCAACTTCTCGTGAAAGGGTTGCCCTTCTCTTTCTTTCCATCGGCTCACCATATCGTTTCGCCATTTCGAGCTCCAGCCAAGCAGACTTTTATGGGGCTTGAGTTGCGTATTCGCCGTTTGTTTGTGTCGTGTCTGACAGCTGCGCGGTGTTACGTATGTCGATAAGTTAACGTAACTTATCGAAATATATTGATCGATCGTACTGAGTACCGTATAGATATTTATCATGATGCTAAATATAGAGAGAAGATTTGGAATCATTATTTAGTGAAACAATACCGAATTAAAATATGCCATGAATTAATATTTTAATTTATACTCTCTTTTGGAGTAAATCTCACTCTGTAGAGTGAAATCTCTCACAAAAATTGAAAAACGAGTCTTTTTCAACTCTTTTTCAAGACTAGCTTTACTCTTTAGAGTGAGATTCCACTCTGAAGAATTTAAAGAATAAGAATTGATAAATAGGTAGAATGAGACGAGGAGAAAAATGTTAGAATAACGCGTGTAACGAGAAGAGAAATGAATAATAGATGAGGAAATTCAAAATAAGAAACTTAGATACGAAGAACAGATGTACTAAGTTGGCGCAAAATTCAAGACTGAATTGAAGAAATGCAAATTGACTTTTATGTATCGTATAATCGCGGTTGAATAAAATCGAAAGTCACACGTAGACTCGATAGATAAAAAGAGCGCGTATGAGAGACGAAGATAGATCTGGCAAAAAGCTAGACCAGAAAGGCGAAGTGAAGAGGAGAGCAAGAAGGGATAGCCGTCACTTTATCGCATATGCATCGTCGTGGCCTGCCGAGTTTGCAACATTATCGTCATTCACGTGACGCTCCTGGTTTCGAAGGCGGCTGCTCCACTGCTCGTGGGATGACGACCGTGCGTACCGGGGCACGGTGCGAGCGAGCGAGGAGAGGAGAGGAGAGGAAAATAGGGGTAGTCTAGGGATGCGAAGGGAGAGGTATGGAAGGGGGATCGGAGGGATCGGAGGGATCGACCCTCCATCGTTACTCGTGCGGATAGGAGAGCGGGGAAGAGTCCGACGGCGGTGGCGGCGGCGGTGGCGGTGGCGGTGGCGGTGGCAGTGGCGGCGGC
>NW_011626920.1:376386-432468 GCF_000204515.1 Acromyrmex echinatior
ATGCCGCAAGGCTCGTGCCAGTAGACGGCAGCACTGCGGCCCGGGCGTATCGCAGTTCGCGTCTGATCGTCAGCAACGCGCTTTTGTCTCTACCGCCTGGTCGACCTATCGTCCGTCGTCTCGAGGGTGAAGGTGCCTGCCCGACGATACCCCCTTCACTCCCCCTCTACCCCATCCCGCGTCGCTCGTGCGTGCGCGCGCGCGCGCGCTCGCGCACCTACCCCTTCCTCCGTCCCTTTCCGCCAACCGACGAGGTGGTTCTCCTATTGTTGTGGTCTTGACCGGCCCGCGCGCGTCACCGTCGAGGGTATACATCGCGGCCGGGACCAGCTTTTTATCCCGTGTCTCTACCCCCAGAGATTAGCGTGCGCGATTTGCAGTTGCAGTGCGATCGCGAGAGCTGTATCGGAAATCGCGAGAATATCGGAGATAGAGAGGGGAGGGAGGGAGAGAGAGAGAGAGAGAGAGAGGAAGAGAGAGGGAGAAAGAGAGAGAGAGAGAGAGAGAGAGGTGATTGTGACAGAGCGACGACACCGGCTGGCCGAACGGATTGCGAGAATTCTGGCGGATTCGTGGCATCCAATATCCGGTCGATAATGCGTCATCGTCGTGATGCAGCTCGGTGACAGCTGAAGAAAGGAACTTCGCACACCACTTCCGTTCCCCTGGGGTGGTTACATGGGCGGGGATTCTGCACAGAGGGTTTCGAGCGATCAGTGACGACAGGCGATGTCGATTGTCGCCAGCACGACGGACATTGTCTTTTATGAGAAAGGATCTAGTTTCTCGTGCTTGGAGACTAGTTAGGGATTAGTCCGAGTTTGGTGTCCTTTGCTCTGAGAATAATTGAAGTGCGAGTTTATCTGGTTCCTCAATCAATATCATATCGTCTCAATTTGTACACGAGTGGAAACTAATATTTTTTTGGAATTCCTAGTTGTAGGGTTATCTAAAGTGAAAAAGCTGCTTAATATCGATTGATATTTTTTATTAACATTAAAAAAATGAGATAATACCGAGTGATAATTATAATCGTCAATTGATTGTTCTTCGCGATTGATCTATTTCGTTTGTCAATTAATTTTGACATCAAAGTTAAGATATATATTTTTGCGTATTCTTCATATTTATTGAATTACATCAAAACTCAACGCTATTATAAAATTCGCTTCGATCAATTCGCAAACTCATCGAATAACGATACTTTGTTCTGGGAAAGGATTCTCGCTATTCAAAGAGCGCAGTCGGAAGTTCATGTTTACTGAATTTACCAGGTTTTAATGGGACCTCGTCTCTCCTGAACGAGGTCACGATCCCGGAATCCAACTTTTCCCCCCTCGGGAGTCTTCCACTCATCCTTCGCTCGTGCTTGGCCTGAGATAAATCAATTTATCCACCGAATCAACTTAGCGCTCCGATTATTTACTCCTAGACGTTACAGTGAAGACGTTTCGATGCCACGAATCTTCCAGAAGTCATTCGCATCTGTCATCGGTGGAGACTGCGCGCGTACATCGATACGATTTTTCCAGTCGAGAGAGGTTCACCGTCGTCGAGCCAGCCCTTAAAAGGGAATCTTAATGCAAGGACGACCACGTATATATACGTACAGCTTAATTTTGTGCCGCGCCCGTCTCGTGCGCGATTGTTAATAGTCTCGTCGCCCCACGGAGAACCCGTTGTATGATTGTGTGCTGTGTCAAGTCAGTGAAAGTCAAGTCACGGGTCTGCCCCGCTCTCTGCCTCATGGATAAACGTTCACAGTGACAGCCGACCGGCCCGGACTGGTCCCACGTCCTCGACCTCGGACGACGTAAGTGCTCCATGATGACGTGATCATATCGCCGGTGATCATTCCTCTCGATGATGTGCCCTCGAGACTTTTCGAGCGTCTCCGAATGACAGTGAAATATTATCCGGACATTTTTAGAGCTGGAGTAACTAATGGCATTCATTGACGGTTTAGAAGTAAACGATGAAAGAAACAAGTCAGGTCATAGTTGACTAACGTTAAGTCGAAATATTATTGAGCGATGATTGCGCCAGTTTTAAATTAAAATCTTTCATTTCAGTTACGAAATATCTGTTACGATGATGAAACTTTGGCTCTGTTAAAGAAACATCGATTTATCCCTTATAAGTTTTATAAATAATAAATTATTTTGTCAACTCAAGTAATTAATTTAACATCAACGTTGCATTTGTTATTGGTTCTTTCGAGTGGATATTGGAAATTTATGATGTATTTCTAATATCTAGAGGTTCATTTACTCAAGTTTTGACACTTATCTCCGGGCAAACGTGAAAGCGGAAGTCGGCGTTGTTTGAAATTTAGCGGAGTTAGCGGAAAGCGAACAGTGGGATCATTGATTTATTTGCAACTTAGACCAAACTGTCTGCATGATGAAGTTCAATCAATGATTCAAAGTGATAGCGATTCCAAGAAAAGATATCGCGGTTGGACTACTCGGGCAGCATATCGATTTGCCCGAATGCACTTCGGTATTTGCGAATCGTGATCGGACGTTCGCCAAACTAATTACGTGAAAACATCTCGGCCGGCACTCCGCTGGAATGGCCGTAATCGATAAAGTTTAAATCATCCCGGGAAAAACTTACTGGTATTAGTTGTTAGCATAGTTGAAATTGCGACGCGTCAAATCTCTTTTCCAGCAAATGATTTATTTGAATTATATCCGAACTAAAAAAATGTTTCGTCCATTGAAAGTTATTCTTTTTCCAATCCTCTTAAAACTCACTTCCATTTGAGGTTTAACGGTAATCGCAAGATCAAATGTTTACCTCGGATTTAATTTCTTCTCGAAAACGACTCTCCTGCATAGCAAAAACTACCCACAAAGACAATCGCCATTCTCAATTCAGCGATCAGTGGGAAGATAGTTTCGCTATCGGGTTTTAGTATCGAGAGTCATTCCGAAGGATAAAAAGCACTCACAGCAGCCGTAGCTTTTAAACGAGGCAATTCTAAATTATTGCACTGCGAAATATCGGGTAAAAAAGAGTGCGAGAATATGTCGATCGCGTCGTAAAGTATCGAGACCGATATTCCGATTCGCCATTACGCTACGAGCACTTTCCAACATAATTCATTGTTTTTTTTGTTCGTTCAGTTGTTGTTGGACAATCGACCTTTTTGAACGTAATTTTACGGGATTTTACTCTGTTTTTACTTACATTTTCATCGATGTCGATGATAACAGATATATTCATAGATATCGCGCATGGCGGTAAACAATAAAACTTATTCTCCGGCATTATCGATACAAGCGATAACGTAAATGACAATGGCGATAATTGAAGTGTCGAATGACTAATAAAGACAAAATTTACGACGCGATGTATCGCCACGTAATTTCGTAACTGCGACACATTTTAACATTTTTCCAAGCATTTGTAGTGTGCCATCTCAAAGTATCTTTAAAAACTCGCCATTTACATAAAATAATGTTGAAAACTTGCCATAGAATAATGTCGAAAACTTGTATGCAATAAACACATAAGTGTAGGACTTACTGAAGATACTACTTTACGTTCAAATATATTTTTATAATTTATAATTTATGTTTTTTATCAGATGGATTCATTCATTTTCAGAGCTCTCGGACTTCTCGTAGCCAACAAAATATTCTCGCATCATTATATGAGACATGTTATCAGCGCGAGGTTGAGAAGCGTTGTTGAGATTATTTCGAAAATAGCTCCGTTATTTTGAAGCAGCGCAGAACATTCTCCGAATAGTTTACCCACGAAGTTATCATTACTCGAGTCTCCAAGGAAACCGTATTGTCGATAACGGCCAGCAATAATTGTTGCGGAAAAAAACAAAATAGAGCGAGTTTTCCACCCATCATCCATTTTTCCCCCATCAAACTACTTGAATACCATTTTTCACCTTTTTTTCTTTCGTCGCTGTCGTCTTTTCTATTTAGTGCGCGCGGGTGTATACACGCGTAATGTGATTAACGAGTACACGAGAGAATTGTCACGGACAACGGAAGAAGGAGACAAAGAGAAAGAGGAGGGACCAGGGGAAAATACGCGGGCAAAGATCTATTATGATGCGCGCGGGGGAGGGAGATAACAGAGGAGAAAAAGAGGGGAAAAAGGGAGCCACGATAGATGGAGAGTAAGGGAGAAGCGGATAGCGATAAAGTGAGCGCGCGCAATGAGAGAGAGAGAGAGAGAGTGAGGGCGGGGGGGAGGAGAAAGAGAAAGATAGAGAGAGATGGTAGGGAAAATGAATTCTCGTTGGCAGTCAGATAACCCGGTACGATCGATCGGTGAATATCTGCCGCTCCGACGGCGTTGTACACACGCCGCGCTTACACATAGAAACACGCGCCCCATGTACGCGGAAACACGGTTATATTATACATGGCGCAGAGACACGCTTATGTACCGTCAGGTATGCGCCACGCTACGTACGTGTATGTAGATTTATGCGCTCGCGTCCCTGTGTTTATGCGTGTGTTCGCGCGCGTGTGTATATATATATACATATATATATACACACACACACACATACACGTAGCCGCACATAGAGAGTAGAGACCCCGTCTGCCGGCGCGACTTCGTGAACGGGAGGTGGAACGCACATGCACTATGCATGAATGCGTGCACATACACTCTGGACCCGGCTGGATTTATTCCCGGCACGGCGGAACTTTGCGTCGCGTGGAAACGGGAGAGGAATGCGAGAGGAAGAGAGCGAAAAGAGCTCTGCGGCGAGAGTCGACGAACGCCGTCCGTCCACATGGACCGCCAAAGGGGTCGTCAAGGGATATTTTCGCATATTTTCGATCTCTGTCAGAGAATGCGTGCTAACAAGGATTAGAATAAAGATTAGAATAAAGAGTCGGAGACATTATTTCAGTGAGAGTTTGAAATTTTTTTTCAACAAAATATATTTTGGCATAGAAATAAACTTTGCAACGATATCAATATAATGTAGTTTACAATTATGCACTGGAAAAAGAGTCTGATTTCATTCATTGGAATTTTGATGGAAGGTGAACAAATGAAAATTTTCTGACTAAATCTGTCAGAATTCTAAATTAAAACCAAATGTCCAATATAATGTCCGTTTATAATGATCAGTATTCTGGTTGATGTGATCAGAATATGCTAGTTTGTTCATTTTTAATTAGAAATTTTTCTCAGTGCCGTGATATCTACTATTATTTATTTATTTTTTATTATTACGCTTGCTTGTTTTATCGATCGTTCCACGTTCCTGTTTAGTGTTATAAAGGAAAAATCGTGCAGACCTATTGAGATAATTGACAGCGTTTGAAAAATTTAACTGAGCCTTTAATTTCTTGATGCGCATGCTAATGTCGCGTTTAATGAGACACGCCAACGTCTATTCGCTCGTTCCGTTCGGCTTGTATGGCGGGCAGAAATTATGAATGGTTCTCGCGCGGAGCGCATTTCGGGATGCGAATCTCATTTTATCGCATATCCATCTCGCCTTTCTCTCTACGGCCGTATTACCGGTATACGCGCCGCGGACGTTTTAATATTACAAGCGGTGCGGTGGAGTACTAAATGATTCAGAAATCCGCGTTTATTTCGGGTCACCGCGCGCGATTATCCTTCGTAGAGCTTCGATGGATCTCTCGATCGTCAACGTGAACTACGCAGACTCGAATAGCATCCCTCGCTCATATTTAATTGCCCGCTTTGCTCTCGTCACAGCTCGTCCTCCACACTGGTCTTCAGCGGTGGCAGCATTTCCATCGAGTCACACCGGAAATTATTCACGAACGTGAAAATCGCGTCGAGGGGCGGAGAAACGAGAGCCCCATCAAGCAGGTTAAATTTACTAAAAAAGAATTCCTCGATTTTCGATAATCTCTTGGAAATATAATTTTAATCGTAGCTTCAACGCGATCGTTTTCCCAATATCGCGCGCACGTCGATGCTACTTGTGGCGAAATAATTTCAAGCAGATTATTTTAAGTTTTTTTCGCATGCATTAAAACTTTTCAGTCTTAAATTTTTCAACATTTGTATTATTAAATTGCTTCATCAATTTAATTTATGATATTACGTACTTCAGTTTTAGTCCAGGATTGTATTTGAAGACCGACAAGTAATTGCTGCGCAGTTTGTTTTAACTCGAAATTGTAAGATTCAAGTAAAAATATTAGGCATCAAGATCCGCTTTAATTGAACGTGACCTTCTTCGCTTTATTAAATTTTTAATTATAATTCTCTTTATTTCCTTTATAACAGAAATAACAAGTCTAATTGTTTTTCAGTTGCGGATAGTACTTTAATTGAGTTTTAATTTTTAACTGAAAGATTAAAACGCGCACGTGCGATAATTTTTTATGAAGCTTATGATAAAGAAAGTTTGACTCTAATTCTGTTGAAGAACTTATCATTAAGTCATAACACAATTTGTAGCCAAATTAGCTCTTTAGCTCATAAATGAGTTGTTCATAGATGTTACAAGCACAATACCCACCGGTTGTTCTACTCCTTCGAGCTTTTTAAAATTGATCATCTGAAATTTTAATAATCTCCTTTTACCGCCATAATCTTTGCATCCGCGCGATTCAGCCGAGAGGTGATTAAAACTCCACGTTAACGAGGTATACATACATATTGTACGTACACTATAATGCATGATAATAAATTCTCATGCTTTAGTAACGAGTTCCCTACGTTTTCTCGTTGAAGAAAAATGTCGACATGAATTGTGCGTGCAGCTACGTCGAGGCGAGAAAGTGTGGTCTGCTGTCTGTCAATATTCCTCCGGATACTTGACTTGCATGCAAGTCGGGCGTACGCATAGATAAAACGCGCGGCACGTCCGCGGACGGCTTTTGTCGCTTAACAAGGGTTGTGCAATATACAAACGACGATGATGCCGATGACAGTGACGACGGTGACGACAGGAGTTACGCGAATTTACTTGTGATCACATAATGCTTCGAGGACATCGTATCCTTTCCTGCATTTCCGAGATTGAATTTTCTTTCCTCGGCACACTTGCTACAGTGACGCAAATAACGTCCACGATATTTGATATATGAGATCGATTAATCCTTTTAACGCTGAAATGGTTTTTCGACATTATCCGTAAATGGAGACTGTATATGAGAGTCAGCGGAAATTTATAGATACCTTGAATCTTCTCTAATAGGAGCAGTAAAGAAATTAAAGGATCAATTTTTGCTTTCATCTTTCGTGCTCACACCTCCTGAGAATTTTATGCCAGTTACACGGGAGGCAAAATGACTTTAACATTTTTAATTGATTGCCGTATTTACAGCTTTTGTTCTTTAAAATTAACGTTGTATTGTAAGACATGGAAATGCAGTGACTTTTTAAAGATTTTAATTTTAACAGATTTTATATTAAAAATTTTATATAATATTATATTAAAGATTTTATATTAAAATAAATTACAAGATAAAAGTTCTTGAAAATGCGCTTTTTATTTAAAAAAAGATCACAGTTTTTTAATTTTTAATAACTTTTGATTAAAATTTATGACTGCATTTTTTCTGAAGAACAAAGAAAATCGTTTTCGAAAATAACGACGTGTGAAGTTATTGTACAAAAGATTATTTGATCTAAGAGTATGATTTTTTAGAGATATAAAGCTTCAAACTTTTTTCAGGATCACGAAGGATTAATCGAAGAAAATTTCATCCGAAACTTAATACTTTTAAAATTGCAATTATCGCTTTTTACACCTTTGGGGCGTCCAGATTTTCAATTTTGTTCTAATTTACAAAAATATGAGATTTACGATAGATGTATTATTTAGAATTGCCAAAAGAATTGATCATTGGTTTCAAAGAGTTTATCTGACATTTTCAATAGAGAGAATTAAAGATTAATTAAATCTTATTCTATTTGAAAAACGCACGTACACGATTCGTGGCAGTTTCCACGAACGAAAAATGGATAAAATAGTGGACTTAAAGGGGTCACCTGCACTGGTAAATCGGTTCGTAGGTAGAAAAGAACGACCGGTATTCCCCCGAACCGGTTGGTCGCGATAGGAAGCCAGTAAAAATCAGTGAACAAGCGAGTTGGCCTGGTCTTTCTGGTCGACTGGATTTTATCGCGACGTTCAGTGCATTCGTCCGCTTGACAAAATATGCATGTGTGCGTACGCATGCGGAGTGTAACGTGATACGTATAATGGGTTATACGCGTGCAGCGTCCAGATTACACTCATGTACAGTAGGTGCGTGCACGCATATGCGTGCCATTGGCGTAACGTTGCCATTTCCTGCACGCCCTGCGATACCTGCTATAATGTTGGCCATAAAGGATAACGACGTATCTCGGTGATTCGTGAAACACACGGCACGCCTCGTTGTAACGACAGAAAATGAGAGTAGCGAAAAACGTGGATTAATAAGCTGATAGAACGGTATCGGAGAGCAAGCGGGTGAACAGGACGGGACGAGGGTGATTCGGATTAGAGGAAAAAAAAACGTGCAGCCCGAGAAGATTATAGAGGTCATAAAAGGGGACTAATGACTTCCTGGCGATCAAAAGAGTTGATAAAAATCTGTTGAAGATGATGAGTAAAAATAAATAGCTAAATTCTCGAAGTGAAATGCGAAACGTTTATGAATTATATTCACCTGCTGCTAAGATTATCACATTCCATCAATAAATTTCACCCGGAAATAATTATGCACATACTTAACATTGGTTTATCTAACTACATCGCTCAGTTCAATCGCTCAATCGATCAGCTTGTCTTAATTATTATCTCATAAACTATTCACGTGTCGTGTTCCAGTTCTTATGCATATTTTCTTAGTTGAAACGCAATTTGCCTCCTAATTGACTCATTATCGACAGCACCAAGATAATTCGGTTTTATCCACATCTTGCATTTTCGTATTATCTAGCTAAGAGGAGATTTTATTATCTATATGTTTTTGCATATACAGAAAAATATATACTGTACACAAATAATTACTTGTTTCAAGTATTTCAAAAGTTCATATATCCGCAAATCTTTTGTAAGTTTATCACAAACATCAAATTTATATTCCAAATATATTCTCAATCTTAAGTTTGGTGCTCAATTCAAAATTATTAAATTGAAACCAATTTTATTTGTTATTTATATAAAGTCGTTTTTTGATCAATTTTATTCTTAAAAAAAATTCTTGTTTAGAGTATAAATAATAATGAACTTTTTTTTAACTTGTAATAAGTATAAAGTTATTTTTCTTAATTTGTACTAAATTTAAAATTATTATCAAGAAAAAATTCTTTGTTAAAAATAACCGTTATTTAAAAAAAAATAATTGAGTAATAATTTTTTTTAGTAATGATGTTCCTCTATATGTATGTGTATATCTTCTGGTCAGTGATGTTTGAAATGTTCATGTTTTAATTTATAGTAAAATATACAAGTTTTTTTATTATTACTGTTATAAAACTAATTTCTATATCACATTAAATTATAATAAAAAAAGGACATAATAAATTTTTCAGAAAATTTTCAAACATAATATCTGATGGGAGAATAAATATATGTGTAGGGGAAAGAGAGAGAGAGAGAGAGAGAGAGAGAGAGAGAGAGAGAGAGAGAGAAGAAGAGAAGAGAGAATTGTTTGCTCATCGTAATATTCAATTTAAATTACCATTGTACGGTAAAGGTAGAATGTTACAAATATTTACACTTATTTTGCTCAGTTTGCTTTAGGGCATTGATAAAAAATGAATTATTGCATGAAAAACTTGAATTATTGTGACAATTAATATTAAATTGTATAATTGTATGTATAATAACGTGCATATTTTTTTAATTGAATACGTGAAATATAATTATCGAAAATTGGTATTTTAAAAGCTTCGTGGACAATAAAAAAGAAAAAAAAAAGCAGAGATAGAGAACGAATCTCGAGGACTTTGAACCGTAATAAATACGCCGCTGCTTGCATTCGCATGCACGCACACACATATGTGTGCTTACACACCACACGCGGGTTTCCGTGCAATCATTAATTAGATTAGCATATGCCGGAAAAAGATGCTGTCCGCACGTAATGCGTCCACCTATATCCGTCGGCAACGAAGATGCTATTATCTCGACGTACGTTAATTATATTACGGAATATCATCCGTCGTTGTCGCGCAACCATTTCTTTTTCTTTCTTTTTTTTTTACTATTTATATCTCGTGTGCGAGACTTGCGAGTGTAAAAATAAAACCCACTGATATGACGATCTAATATACTGAATTATTTTTACCTCACGGATACGCACTTTATCGATACCTATATTGAAATCTTGCTCAAAAGCGTGGTTACATTTGCTTTGCTTTTACATCGTAAAAAGATAACGTGAATCTGATTAACATAAAGTGCATAATATTTCTTCTACTTCTTTTTCTAAGTATTTCACAAAATTGTCAATAATTCCGTTTCTAGAATATTTATAAATTTTTTTGTCGGAGGAATTTTTAGAAAAATTTTGACAAAATTTTTATTGCAATTTTCTAGTATTTAATTAAATTCTCTTTTGATTTAATTCTCTGAAATTGTACGTTCTGAATCTGTATAAATAGTTAAATTTCATTATTTTTTTTCATTTCGTACTTGACCATGTTGTTTCATCGCGAGTTTGATGGAGAGCCCATTTTTTATTTTCAATCGCTTGCAATTCGAAGACAAGTAGCATCTCGAAAAATACTTCGAATTCGAGAGACTTTCTCTATTCAGGCACGTATCATATATGTATATGTGAATCGTACTTCAGAGGCCTGCAGGCAGCACGTAAGAGCTCTTCTCTTCGCTTATACGTGATCGAGATGCTCTCGCGCGCGCGCGCGCGCGCGAGGAGCACATAAGCAAGCATATAACGCTCGTGTGTATCTGCCGGAATGCAACGGCCTAGGTGAAATGCCTGGCTCTGTGCCAGAGACTTTAACCTCAATTTGCAATAAAACACACACGAGGGAGAGAAAGAGAGAGAGAGAGGGGAAGGGGAGGGGGGAGGAGAAGAGAGGCAGAATATACGAGAGGGTGGATTCTTTTGCACGAACGCGCACGCGGCTCATTTCATAGAACCTCGCTCTCTTTTCTCGTACAGAAATGCGAAAGTGCATGCAGCCAACAAAGGGCGACCTGTGCACAGCGAGGAATTAATATTAATTCGAGAAATTTCTCTTGATTCTTTGGTCATGACTTTGGAAATCTTGTCTCGCGCTTTTATACGGTGACGTAATACTTCAGAAGATTAGATCTAAATGTCGGAGTTATTACGTTATTAGTACTTGTTGCCGGTATTTCTGTGCGAGAATTAACATCATTGGCGATCTTATTGTAACGATTGTGACTGATATTTATATAATTGAAGTAGCGTTATGCAATATTAATTTTTAACGAATGTTAAAATATATTTTATATTATTAATGTTGATAAAGAAGGAGATATATCATATATCGAGACAAAAAGAATAGATAAGGACGTTAATTTTATTACTGTAAATGAAAGTTATTATAAATGAAAAATAAAATTAGAAGTATAGAATTAATATACATTTGATAAAAGATTGGATCGATACTTATATAACAGAAAAAAGAATATTAATTCTCTGAAGACTACCTTCGTATTTGCGTTTGTTTGTATCGTGTTGCGATCTGCAGAAAACGTGTAATCATGCGAAGTAATCGCGTTTGGTATGCTGAGGAAGATTACAATATGCCAAACGGCGTCATATCCCGGAGAGGAAACTTGGTGTAAAAAATTTCAGTAATTTAGCGAAGCGCTCTCAAGACCTAACTTCATTTTTGCGGAAGTCTAGGATTTTATTAAGAGATGCCTGAAATACCCTGCCACGATGGATTCCAGTAATTTAGTCTGCACTTATTTTCGTTCCCTTTCTTTTCATTGCTGTGCACTGCAGTATTATGTTACATTATTTCGTGATTTAACTAATATAGAGCATTTTTTCTCCTTTCTATCTTACGTAGTTTTAACAACAAGTTCGTCTAAAATTTTGAAAAAGAATGAATTCCGAGCGATTGAGAATAAAATATTTCTTCTCGAGATAGCATGAAAACGTTGCTGTTTGTTTAAAGTTTAGTCTTTCAAAGTGTTAGTTTGTAATTTTGCATTAATTATAACGCCCCTTGAGGGTCCTGCTAAGGAACATTAGACTCCAAACTCGTAGAATTTGTCGTTAAAATTTGGTCGTCGTTTCCGCGTGTATACGCGAGACATTTGCTCACTCACGTTTATCTTGAAGCGCGCTCGCGTTCACGTTCGTTTATCACCGCGGCAATAAACGCGGCAGTTAAACAAAGACGGCAACCCGTTTTGTCCTGGTCCGCCTCGTTCCTTCCACGCTGTTCTTCGGATGCTAGTGACTTTACGAGCGACGACGAAGAGCCTGGACTGTTACGATTATCTGACTGCGGGTATATACGTACATACGTACCACATATATCGCAGCAAGGACGAAGAATAATGAAATACAACGACGACGACGACGACGACGACGAAAATGATGTGGGAAGGAGATAGAGACTTCGAGCCATCGCGAGTCTATAAAGTCTTGCGGTTGGCTGCGCGACTTTTTTACCCATTGCAAAAGTTGCACGAATGTCACATCGTGCTATCGATTGCTCTGAAAGATGTAACAAATGTCTTTTATCTGTTTTATACGTTTGAGATGTTTAAAACGATTATTTCTTGCGTTTCCACCGCATGGAATGCAGCAGTTTTTAATTCCGACATTATTTCCACTTATACTTTAAATAAACGGATATTTGTTACAAGCATTTCCTGAAAACAAGGCAAGACATTTTAGCGATTTTTCTTAATTCTTTATTACATTATTTTTTACTTGTTCATTACTGCTTTACATATTATTATAAGATTATTATTATTTTGACGAGTTCTGTAATCGTCGAAAATCGATTCTGCCGCAGTGTATAATTATAGTTGAGCCGCAATGTCCATGGCGTGTCTGTAATCTGCGTGATCGGTCGAGCTATAATAAATCGGTACAATCGTTTATTTTAATCCACAGTCAGCTGACTCTGAAAGAAAGCATTTTCGTTGCACGCGATGTATCAGCATTCGATGCTTAATCTATGTCTGTGATTTGTCTTCGTTAAAAATCAGAATAATAGTAACGTTTATTTAAGTAGATCAATCTATTTTAAAATCAAACAAGGAAGAAAGTACCAAACACGGTCGAGGCTAGATTAAGTGTTTATAATAATATTTCTATGTAAATTTTAAATTGTACCTTTCAATTATGTAAACTGCGCGCCAGTATCTCTCTACTTTTATTCAGAATTTATTTTCTTGTAAAATATTACTAAAAGTTTATAAAAATATTTCTACATGTTTGAATGATCAATAAAAAGTTACGTTTGCACACTGAGAGAAAAATTTTTGGTATCTGTAACTATATTTACATATTATTATGATTATTGCTGCTATGATATTAGTAACAATATAACTATATATCCAATATATTTTTAAAACAGATATATATATTGACAATCGAAAATGATCATGAATTGTAGTAGCAATTATGGTTACAAAAGTTATGTCTCAGTGTAGTTGTATTTATATATATATATATACAATATATATAAATTATTATATTTATATTAATTCTTACGTCATATTGATTCTCTAATTATCAAAAAAATAATTTGTCTCTTTTATTGGTTATTTAGCCACGACCCGGAAGAAGGCCTCGAAGGCGACCTGGAAACGCAGCGCAGTTACAGACAACTCCGAGGGTACAAAGCCCGATATCGCAGCAGCTCGAAAAAGGTCAGTGACTTTCGAGTTTTAACTTTTCTCTTGAAACATCGATACATGCACAATTATGGGTTGTTCTCAATTTATATTTAAAAAAATTATTTTATCACGAGGAAAGGTTTTGATATTAATTATCAGTAAGTATCTATAAAATATGTGACACAAAATATCGCATCATTATTGACTGTCATTCGTCAAAAATCAAAGAGCCACGTTTTACCAAACATTTATTTGAAATACAACATATAAACATTTATTATTACACGTTTTAACATTATTGTGTTTGAACGAATTGTATCCAAGAATTTTATATATGCAAGTATTACGATATTTAAAGTAATTAAGTTTATTGTTGATTTCGAAGTAAAGAACTTTCCAGAAACTTAAGTTTCTCGGATTTTTCCGTAAATGATAGTCAATTCCGAAAGCGAGGAACTTCTCTCGAAACGACCGGCGATAATCGCGAGTGGCGTGCTATTTGAAATTGAGATTTAATGAGAACGCAAATGGAGAGAAACTCTCTCTTGTAGGAAGTGCGGGAGCAGCTCGGTTGCCCGAAATTCATTAGTCGGTTCGCGGAATGTCTGCCCCGCTAATTTCTCTCTGGGGTGGAAGTGGTGCGGTATTTGCGCGCTGATGAATACTGTTTTAATCGTGTTCCAAAGGTAGTGAACTTTCGTAGCAGAGCTCGCACAACGTCGTAGTTTCTCCGACTTCATCGAGAGGTGAATTCGAAGCGGGCGCCATGCGCCGATAAATCTTTTTAAGTCGATGAACGCAATCGGTCGGTCGACCGATACTCGGGTCAGGTCAGCACAATCGCAGCCGATGGCCGTTAATCGTTATCGGATAGTAAAAGCTTATCCGGCGCTCGGTTTCTGATACCCGTTACCACGGTCTCATTCGACGTGCCATTCTTACCTGTGTTTGTCGGGAGGGGATCGTTTCACCAATCGATCGTACCGAGCAATCTCGCCCTCGCGCGCGCGTAACAAGACGAACGAAAGGGTTCTGATTTAACAACGTGATCCCTGGCGTCTCGGGTATCATAATAAAAGCGCGATAAAAGAACTGTGATATCGCGCTCGCGTCGTGTCGTACATCGACAAGCGCTCGTAAACATCGCGAGTTAGGGCGCAGGAAGTGCGTAAAAACTGATTGTTGCTAAGGAAAATAATACCATTGCTATTTCCGATACGAAACAGAATGAGACCTGAAACTCTGTTATAGTTTTTTCACTTTCCAAGTTATACAAGTATATTTAGGATGTTTCTAGATCAAAGAATAATCTGTGTTAATTCAAGAAAATCTGTCTCTAATGCGCGTAGGTATTGTTTTTAATTAATATGCAAACATTTCTCTTTCGTTAGGACGTAGAAATAATTTTCACGTCACGAGCGATTGAAAATTGTTTTTGCAGCATAATTTAACAGTAAATTCCTAAACTTTATTGATTATCGCGATGATGCATGATACATGAAAAATCATTTAACTTCAAATATTAAAAGATTAATAACTCACAATGATTACCATTGTAGAAATATAATCTTCGAATGAAGGAATTTTTTAAGTATTTTTAGTCGATCTGAATAAATTACACGTTTTTATGCATTCAACATAACACACTGAGAAAAATACTTAAAAATTTATTTATATGATATGAAATTTATTTCACTGAAATAAATCCTCATTTGAATATATAGCGAAATAAAATTTTATTCCTAGCAAATAAATCATCCATTTTATTTTTTTACCGTTAATGAGATATATTTCACAGAAATATATATTTTGTCATAACAGTGTCATAACAAAATTTTTTTATTAACCAATAAATATCAAGGAAAACGTCACATATGACATTTCGTTGCAAATATTTCGACTTTTTTTTTCTCAGTGCAGAGAAACATTATTTGTGTTTAATTTCTCGAGAACATTAATCTAGAAATATACGTCATAACATCGCACAAAGTTGCTGAAGTGTCTCGGATACACACATAAGAAATAGCACCGCCAATAAACCGCCAGTCGAGGCGGTTATCGAGGCCAATAACTATAACTCTCCCCCTCCATGTCTGTACACCGACGTCAAGGCGGAAGAGTCTATGTAGTCGTGAGCTACCGCATAGTTCTGTCGACCCAGTGTCCAGGTCTTCGGCGTGGTCGATGAAGCGAGGTCAAACGGGGTCGTCGTCGCCCTCGTCCTCGTCGTCGATAGATGCGCACCGAATCGACCCGTGCGAAGGTCAGACAAGCCGGGCTCGGTGACTCCTCGTCTCCTCCATGCCTCCGAGCGATTCGACCGCGTTCATTCATGGACTCGGGAGGCTGCCAGGAATCGGGGCGTTATTTCGAGTGCAAGAACCGGCCAGTGATACGATACTCTGGTCCCGAAAAAAGGGTGTAACACAATTGAGGGTGGTAGGACGAGGTAGTAGGCGATGGAAGATGCAGTGAGAAAAGGAACGGCGGATGAGAGGACGGAGGAACGTATTGGGAGAACGAGTTACGGGAGAGGACGCGAGAGGAGAAGTGGAGGGAGAAGGAGTATATAGTCGTATATAGCCGAGGGACGAGGGAAATAAATGGTTCGAGGAACCGGCAGAAACCGGTCCGCGGACAAAAGACACGTTGCCGGCACCGTCTGAACCGCCATCGAGCAATTCAAGGGGTGAGAAAGAAGGAGAAGAAGAAGAAGAAGAAAAAGAGGAATCGCATCGGAATAGTGCGAGACGTGAGGGGGTGAGAATGGGGGAAAGGCTGACTCAGGAGGAAGAAAAGGATCGTGGTGATTCCAATGGAAGAGGACGGTAACCTCCCACTGGTCTAAAGTCTATGTTACGCTCTAAAATACGCGATAGAATTTTATACCTTGAAATAATAATTGCGTAATAATATCTATGTTTATAAAATTAAAACGCGTTCTTTAATCTTTCATAACATACTATGTATAGACAATTTTATATAATTACACAAAAGTGCCAGATATACGAATAAAGGAAGAAATTGAAATATCCAAATAATTCATAGTCTATATTCAGAACACGTTTATAACAATGTTAGCGCACATTTAGCGCATATATAGTTCATGTTACATTAGAATTTCACGTTATTATTAGAATTTTAGAAATAAAAGCGCGATAAAAGCAATTGTGTAAATTCGGATCTGTATGTTTAAATTAATACTAATTTAAAATATAATTCTTCACAACAGTACAAAACGAAATGTTATTTTATCTATTTGTTTGTAAGAATTAATAAAAAACTTTTTCAAATGGATCGTGTGAAAGGGACTTAATCCAAGCCGAGAAATGAGAATTGCACGGTCTTCGTCCGCGGAATTCATTCTAATCCTCAAGAGGCCATTTCTTAGCTCCATTTCTTTAGGTCCCTCCGCGGCCTACCTCTCGTCTATTTATCTTCCTTTCTCTCGTTCTCTAGGTTACTCGAGCTCTCATTACGCGCGGTTGTTTCTTCGTTCTGTTCTTCCTGATTTGTACTCACCGAAAGCCTGCCTTAAGTTTGATTGGTTACAGTTTTTTTTCCACCTTTGACCGCGACATTGAGTACTTGCGACATTTTTGTTTCCATTAAGATGTGCCAATTAGATATAATAGATTTTTTATTCTTGTACTTGAACTTTCTTGTTTTTGTTAAATATTAAACATATACCCATAGGATAACAAAAAATTTGGCTATGAAGTTTTGTGTCTATCAAATTAATAACATATGTTTACAAAAAAAAAATAAACTTTGAACTGTTAGTTATATCTTATTAAATACAAAAATAATAATATTCACACAAATAATCATTTTTAGGTTTGACATTTTTGTATTATCTTTAAGACGCTTTAACGATAGCCGAACAAATTTTTTTAGCCAGCCAGTAGAGAGCGATCTTTAGTTCATTAATCAAAATGAAAATCTTTTAGTGCAGTTCTTCTGATATTTAATAAGATGTAACTAACGCTTTAGAATTTGGTTTTTTTTTTGAATATATTGTAATAATTTGAAACACAAAATTTTGTATAAACATTATATAAACTTTTTTGTTAATCTGTATTTTAAACCTAAAGTAAAAGTGTACACAATTCAGAAAATAGATTTATTTATATAGATACTTTAACAACATCCAGTACTAAAATAGAATATCATAGCTGTGTATAATATTGCTAACGTTTTTAATATTGATAAATCACTGTTTAATATTACAGATTATTTGCATTTGATATTAAATATTTTCGATATTGGTACTTTGTCTCTAATTTGTTGACATTTGAAAAATATCGGTGGATAGTAATTCTAGTATATACTCAATACATTTTCACAACGGATATTTATTATTGGCAACTTTATATTGCAAAATATCGATGTTAATCGATATTAAATTTGAACGATAATGAATACGACATGATGAATGCTCATACGATAGTTACGTACATCACGTGATGAACTAATAGTGATTATAGCATCAGTTGATTTAACAACGTGGACGAATTAAATTCCAATTTAGAGAATCTACGTAAAATCGATTGCGTCAGAACGTTGCTATCGGGTTTTCGGTTAGCGCCACGTTTTTAGTCTAAATTGAAGGATAACAGATTGTCGTCGATGAAGTTTGGAGCATCAGGAAAATATTCAATTCGAGATGGCTTCTGAATAATTCAAAAGTTTCGTCTGTCTTTTTACACGATTATCGCGGCGAGTTTTTCACAATTTTAGAATAACACGGCGGTTTCTGACTTTATACGAAACCAAATAAAATTATCTCCCATCGTATCACTGTGAATATTCCTGGAATCCCTGATCTCTTCCTAGGTTATCTCTTTATAGTCTGAGTTCAAGAAAATCAACGTCAAATTCTTCAAATAACTTCGAATTAAACTCGTTAGAGAATTCTCTTTCGATTATTTAATAGAAGAGTTATGATTTAGCATAATCTTAAATACTGATTTAGTTGGTATCTCTGAGTGCTGAATTTATCTATTTTTATTAGCTGACGTTTATTATTGTGATTATTTTATGCTTTATTTGAATTATTTATCGGTTATATTTTTGTTTAATTGCATAAATGTCATAAATCATTGTACGAATCTATGTCAACTTTAGTATTGATTTATCCAATTTTTCAATTCAGTATTTGTAATTCTTTTGTGTATTGTTTGCAAAATATAAATTCTCAACATATTTACTTTTTACTTTTATATTGATTTTTATTCTCTTAATAATTGTCATATCTCTTTATTAAATATTGCTGAAACAATTTATTTTAATGTTTGCATAATAATCAATAACATTAATTACATGGTTTTAATTATTATACGCTGAAAAGAAATTATTGAATCTTAAAATATATTTTTTTCAATGGTATTAATTAAACATTTACTTGCGGTAAATAAATATTTACTCAATAAAAAAATGACAGTTAAATTAAATTAATGTTTTTCTTGTACGAAATAAATATATGTTTACTTTTAGAATATATAATATGTTTACTTTTTAAATATTTAATTAGTACTTATTAAACAAATATTTATTGAAATTTAAGTAAGGTAACCGTACTCAGTATGGCCGTCTACTCAAGATGCCTTGTAGTGTAATTACACTGTGAATTCAACAGATAGCACTAGTAAGTTGTGTAAGCTATTCATCTGACTTGATTGCATCAATTTGTTTATTCTGTTATTGTTAATAAAGCAAAATGCAAAATGTCGTAGTCATGATGTAATGTATCATAAGCAAATAATTGCTTTCTGCAACTACTACGGATAGTTTTTAATTTTCGTAGTTTATTTCATTATAATCTCGTATTTATACTTTACAACACTGTATTTAGTTTGTATTTTTGTTATAAGGTTTTATTTATAACCGAAGAGAAAACACTCTTCGTAATATAGAAACAATATGGCCAATCAAATAATACCGAGTGTACTTACATCGATTGTAACATATTTTTTTGATACTTTTGTTATTTCAGAACGTTCTAATTCACCTATTAAACATCATGGAAATAAGTAGATAAGTAGATAAATAAATAAGTATATAAGTCTATTATTTGAAAAATAGTGTTTTGTGCATTTTTACATATCAATATATTAGTGAATTTATAATCTTATAAAAGTAATATTAGATCATTTTATTTTCTATTTTTTTTTAGCATTATTTTTACAAAAAAGGGGAAATATATACTTAGGTTATATTAGATACATATGTACCCAGTACGCGCAGAATATTATTTTTTTTTTTAATCTTACTGCAGTATATAAATAATTGGAAATGTTTCTTATTTTTTATTAACATTCAGAAATATTCCCTCTTTTGAATATGACTATCAATTATTAATTTTGGACTTGGCAAAAAATTAACAAAAAATTACAAAGCTAAGTAGAGATACATAGGATCCGATTACATTTTTTTTTAGTGTATAAAATACATTACATAAAAAATTATTTTGTAAGAATTTAGGAAACATTGATTTATATATGAGTTTAGAGAATGATTCAAAATCGTCCAACGGAAAGATTCAAAGTCGATCTTTCTTCCTGTGAGTGCAAATTGGGGATATCACGTGGTGGACCTTGTGGTAATAAAATAACTAGACCCCACAGTTCTTTAAAGTGGCATTCTCGCGGTCGTCAATATAATTCCTTGCATCCTGGGTCTTCGTCGACATCCCACTGCTCGTTCGGGTCTCTTTTTATTTTCACGAACGCTATATACGTCGCAAAAATAAACGACTGGCGTAAGCGCGTGTCGGATGACACATTGCTGAAAATACAACCCCAAGCGGCTGTGCTGCACCAAGAGCGATGTCTCACGGTAATTACGTCTGAAAAAATAAAAAGGGCGATGCAAAAGAGAAGACGACGGGGGGGGCTGTCAATGCCTGACTCTTTATAACTACACCTATATTTGAACTGTGGCGCACTGTTAGATTTATAATGTCAGATTATACTCAATTTGGTTTATTTTTAACCATTTTTATAGATTGCCACTGCCTCTACATCGTTAATGTAATTAAAATAAGGAGTTAAACAATTTAACTCATGAAACTGTATTAAATTGACTTAAATTTTATTTACTAAGTGCATACATTAATATAGACGTTGTTTACTTTGAAATTAACCACAGAAATGGATTGATTTACATTTCGACACATGGAAGTTAAAAATAATAAAATGTTATTTAACTCACGGAATTGAATTATCAATGCTCCCTTGATATTTAACAGTGCATATGTCAGAAGCGACATTTTTTTGAACTATGTTCGTTGATCTACCTTGATAATCACGAGAAGTTCTTTTTGTCGTAATATTAGTATATAATTTATAAATATATTTTCAATTTTCTTTAAAATGTCAGCAATATTTTTAATATGAAAAGACGGTTCAACAACTAATATTAAAAAAAAAAAAATAAAATATCGTCGTCGACGATAGATAATAGATTGATAATCTAGAGACTGTTACGTTTATAGAACAAGGCTTGTTAGAAGTAATTTATACATTATGCCAATTTTCTACGGTCACGGAAGTATTAGTCTTGCGAACAATTTATGTATGAGACATTCTCGTCGCTTTCATCCTCCGCACGAGCTTTCCAAATAGCGATGACCATAACGCGACATTCCCGTCATTTTATATACGCAATTACATTTTAATTATCTCTCGTATCGAACGTTGTTGCGTCAACTTGTAATATCGAAATTACTGGGTCGTTTAAATGTTGCGCGAAACATTGTTAACTCGCCAGTTCAACAATGCAGCATCCGAAGCAGAATATGAATTATTCATTAGCAGAGGCGGAAGGGAGAGAGGGGGAGTAACAGGGGGGGGAGGGGGGAGGGGGGAGAATGGATTGTTATCGTTCCCGAGGTAAGGCAGAGCAGTGAAAGCGTTACGTCGCGCGGCATTTACATGGAAATTCCGTACGCATTTGGCGAAACGTGCTTTTCGCCCCGTCTCGTCTCGTTCTCGTTTCAAGAGACGCGGCTTCACGGCTATATATATATAAAGGCCGACCCTTCGAACCAATTACGCGAGACCTCGTTGGCTTCGCTTCTCGGGAAATTACACCCTCCTATACTTTACGCGGCGTTCTTCTTCATTTCCATCTTTCTATCCCTTTGCTTTCCTCAACCCCCTGCAACCCTTTTCACTCTCAATATTTGTTCTGTCTCGATCGATCAACTCGCAGCCTGATATCTCATTCGCGTTACTGGAGATTGTAACTCTGACACCTCGAGGGGATTACGCAGGTGAGGGTTTTCGTGAATTTGAAAATGTTGTAATGATGAACATAATGTACGCTTAAATATTGAAGTATCTGCATTGGCACGACGCCATCGCGTGACAGTTTAACGCGAGAGCCATATTATGTCTTATCATACGTTTTTTTAAAAAGCGCTGTTTATTCCGAAATAGCTTTTTACGAAGAATATAAAGAAATTTCAAACTCAATTACGTTTTTGCTATATTCGATCGCGCGGACCGGTAAATTAAATTTTACCAACGCTGAAATAAAACCAACGTTGATGAAGAAGCTAGATTTTTGGCTTCTCAATTACATTTTTAAGAGGCATCTTTATACGCAGATGGATAATTATATTAGATTGTGTGTCAGTAAGTGATGTATTCGATGAAAAATGAACGGACATGGAAATGTATACACGCTTGTATATTTCAACGTTACCGGAATTGCTTTCGGGATTAGGCGATATATATATTGTTTCGGTATATATCGTTGAATTCGCAGAATCGCGTCACGTACGGCGACATTGTAAGCAATCAATTCCACGTTCCTGCGAGAATAATTCATCACCTCGCTGTGTCTGTCGTCGATTCCTCTGGGTCGGTGTAACCGAAATCGTTTCCCAATGCACGTATCACTCTCCTCTCCTCTCCTCCTTCTCATTCTCTCACTCCTTCGTCGACTTCACGCACGAACGCATCGCAAACGCGAGTTTCTATACTAATTATACGTGGATGCGCATAATGCTCGATGCACCTGATACCGATAATCATGCTGTCGCGAACGCGTCTGCCGTTTCGAAGTTCCTGGTGTACACATCAACAGATGGATACTCTCTCATAAGTCTCGTAACTAACTTCCGACGGACGAAATGGATGCAAGCACAATCGAAACGACCGCGCGAGAGGGATGGAAATGGTAGATTAACTGTTCGTGGATCGCAATGGAATGCACCCAGAGAAAAGGTTTTTCGATTAAAAAAAATTTGTTTGAATCAAAGAACTTTATGCACTGCTATATGGTTAAAGAAAAATTTCTTTGATTTGAACGTCATTTTTTAAATCAAATAAATTTTTCTTTGCTTTGAATATTATTTCTAAAAATTACAGTCAGTTTTTATTTTTCTCAAAGATATTTTTATTTCAGTTTGCAAAAAAATCGACGAAAGAAACGATTTCTTTAATTTAAATGTGAATAAAGTCTCATCGTTTCTCGCAAATTTGTTCTCATCGCGCGATTCGTCAGCTTCTTTTTTCTTCTCATTTTTTTATTTTTTGGCATAAAAGTCGCTTAATAATTGTCGGTTGAAAGAGATCGATTTTGCAAAGAGAGGGAGCAATCTCGACTATTCTCGGTACGTTGCCTCGAAAATACATTTTGCCAAATGAATTCATGCACACGTTCGAGCGGGTAGAACAGACCGTAGGTGTGCTCTGCACGTGCAAGAGTGCGGGCGTGTACCATGAACGAACGACAAATTAAAGCATTGTCAGGCAGCACGTGGGCGGTCTGTCGCTACGTATAAATGTATGCACTCAACATTATGCGCGCTGCGTCGAATGCGTACACGCCGATACGGCGAGTTATCCGGTTCGCATAATGACGTCCGTTAGACGCGAATGTAGTTCGAGAAATGGTCCGTGAAAGAATATTGTCATGTTCAACCGGAATTTATCTTCTGTACGGCTACCATCTTCCTACTTTTGGCTGGAACTTTAGATTTTTGAACAAATCTCATATTGAAAAAAAATATAATCAATTTTAATAAACATTTAATTGAATACTGCCAACTAAATATTTATTAAATGTAAAGATATATTTATTTGATTGATAAAAAATGTTAATAGGTATGATTTGAAAATATATCGATATGTCAAGCGTGATGATAATTTTTCAAAAAGTTTTGACATTCTAACAACCAGCTTATACAATACAATTACTTTGATGATCTAACAAAATTATTGTCGTATCTGTGACTATTTAAATTTTTAGATACTTTAACAAAATCATTCTTCCCGTATATCGAACGAAGGTTAACCTGATGTAAAAAAAATAACAAGGCAAAGTGTCACGCTAATTAAAAATGTTAATAAAAATCGATATGAAAGCATTGGATTGTTTAACGGGAAAACGAAATCTTAGGTGTGATTTGAAAATATATCGATTTTTTATTAAATTATTATTCATCAAAGATTTTAAATATATTTACTGGCTATGTAATTATCTTACAAATGCGAATGATCACCGGAGTGTATTATCACACAAATACTACAACTGCTTTTTTTATTCTAATGAAGTAACAATTGACCGAATTCAACTGTATGTACGGATGTACATTATTTCCCATCCAATCTTGATAAATATGATTAATACTAATGTATGCCTTATCTACACGATTCCATTTCCGCATGGAATATCCATCGTAAAATGTAGATTCTATTCGGTCGGCGAATAAGAGTTTTAACGGGTTTACGAGCGCAATAAAAAAAAGGGGCTGTATAATATAGTTTCTGTCGAGCGCATCGCGCCGGATAAGGATTATCGAGGAAACTCCCCGTGGAGTTATATGTCATTATATGAGCGTCGATATTTTGCATGAGAAGCAAACCAGCGAGAAAGAAATGCAAATGCTTTTAGGAGGGAGGCGCCACGCGGAAACGCCTCTTTAAAGAATCGCTCTAAAAAGACGCGCACGTGAACACGCGTGTACGGTGAGACGATAAGGTCTCGTTATCGTTCGTGCACAGGCAGTAAAGCGAAACGCCCGCTCGTAAAAACGCGAGTATCGACGTTATTCTTTCCCGGCTTTCGGAAAGTCGGGTGGGATTCGACTCGTAATATCGAGCGTGTAACACCGAGCCCGTACGGTTCCGTTCAAATCCCGCACCGCCATTCGCGTGCGCCGCATCCGATAAAAGCGTTCAATAAAGGCCGTGATGTTACAGCACGCTTGATGCGCGCGCGAGTCGACGCTCGTGCGACGACATGCTTAATGCACCCCTACGGCAGGATCGTAACTCATAACTGATTCACTCGCAAATTATAGTTACAAATGCAATTTGTAACTATAATTTGTAATCCGATGGTAACTGAATTACGAAAGTAATTTCCGTTTCCCGCGTCCGCGATGGTTAATTTACAGTCGATGCGACAGGCGAGTCGAGATCATAATGTTATCTCTCGATCGAAACACTGATATTTTCTGCTCTCGTTCAACATCCGTACTTTTCGCCTGCTTTTACGCGATATTGATATGCTCGTTACTAATCATAATTTATCTGAGTTTAAAAAATTGTATACGGAAGAAAGATTTTGCTGAGATATCTAAAAATTTAATTAAATATAATACAGATCTAAAAAGAATTTTGTTGAACCATCAAAATATTATATAGCATGCCCGAACTGTTAGAATTTTTAAAACTTTTGGTGGTATTGGCTTGAAATTCTTAAGTAATTATATTGATAATCCAATTATTATTATTATTTTCTGATTTATAGCTACATTTTTAGATTAACCTCAATAGACTCCTGAAATTCGAAAATAAAAAACAAATAGACGTTAGAAAGCAATGCAAAAAACAATGCATCTTATCTCACTAATAAAGTTTAATTTTTTGACATTTATGTATGTAATCATTTATATATATATACATTATTGTCAAAAATTAAATTTTATTAGTGATAATGCGCATTGTTTTCTGCATTGACTTCTAAATGTCTATTTTCTCTTCCTTGTTATAAAATTTTAAATACTCTATCAAAATTATTTGTTCTATTTATTTTTACACTCCTATATCGAGTGTGTATTCAACATTAGTTTTATTCACAGGAGCTCCTGTGTCGAGTCACACTCGACATTTTTAAATTGCCACTTTAAATATGTATTATATAATCGAAAAAAAATTCGGAGTGCAAAGAGAGTTAAATTAAAAGTCTCAATTATTTTTCTTTTCTTCCACGAATCACGATCACATCCTTTGCTTCACGATTGCAATCATTATACATTATCCGACCGGTAATATAATACACGTTACCAGTCTCTACTCATTCATAAAATTGCTTTTATAGCGTTCGCTCAAAGCCGAGCGTAGGAGACTTGCGATCGGTATCGGCGTCATGTTGGCACACGCGTATGCACTCTTGTTGCGCAATTTGCAAGCGGAAGAAAAGTGCGGATCGATGCGAAAGCGGACACAATGACCGCGACTGCAGCGTGTGAGTTCACCCACGCGCGACGAGGTGCGACTTTTGAATGAATCGTCGCGTCGTGATGACTCATCGAACGCCGCGACGGGATCCGCGGCCAATAAATCGCGTTTCGGAATTAATTGCCGGTTCGTTCGAGCGCGAAGGGACACGCGGGGGAGAGTACGTTTTCGACACGGCGCGGTCACGTTGTTATATTGAAATTCACCGGCTCGTGTGTTGGCTTTTATTGGGTCCTGCATTCCGAATGCAATAAACCTTAATAGCTCGAAATCCACGCCCCGCTTTTACATACGAATTCCCGTTTGTGTGATTGGAGTGTATGTGGTTGCTACGGATATTTGTAACAATGACCAGTGCTGTTTTCCACAGTTCTAAATTCGGATTGTGCTTTCTTTAGATATAATTCAAGTGTTAAATTGCAGCAAAAATTTAAAAGATTGGTTAAGTTATCTTTATACTTTGTGGGGAGCGAGATTTAAAATCCCGTTTAATGGAATGGTATAAAGTTGGAATGGTATAAAGTTCAGGCCTGTAATTTCGCTTGCGTGCAGTTTTTTTTTTTATTTTGTAGCTCAAATATTATCAAATATTCTACTGATTTTTATTGCTCAGCTGATTTTATTTTTTATTCTTATGCGTAGATACTAATTGTAAGTTGCAACAAGTAACTGATATTGATATATCGACTGCTAAACTAATTTTTAGTGCTACGTACAAATTATTAAATTCTTTTTATTGATGAAAATTTGAATGGTTGATTAATTACTCCATGAATTAATGACTCCACGGATTGATTAATTACTCTACTTACGGATTATAAAATCTAATATCAGATTTTAATTTTTCAAGAATTACATTTGTCTTTTGGAAGATGGGAATTAGAAAATGTAATATGTTTTTAATAAATGAAGAGATTGAATGACGGGAAATTTTATCTCTTTTTTTCTCTAATTTTTTTTCTCTTGAATTAACGTTAGATTTAATTGCACAATGGCTCATCTATCTTATTATTAGTTTCAAATACAAGGAACAGTATACATCATATATTTGTTTTAATTAATGTGTCAAATTACAGAATATATATATATGTACACAAACAATATATATTTGTCAAATGGATAATTATTCTAACAATAATCGACGTTGTCAAGTTCTCGAAAGAGCAAAATGTATATAATATACATATATATGGTAATCCACGCATATTTCATTCAACGAAATCGATTTAAAATTCAAAGAATAGAGAAGAGAGAGATTAGCATGTATTTCGTATAATATGAATTTGGAGAGTTACTTGACAAGGCATAATATTAATCGAGTTTTTATAGCTTATCTATTCCCATGTTTATTGATAATAACTTTATTCACATAAATTTTGGTGTAACAATTATTTTTCTATTGTTCTTTAATCTGTTATAATGTCGATTGATTCTGTTGTATATGTAAAAAAGGATAAAAATTTCTAGAATATCAAAAAATTTTGACATTTTAGCAATCAGTTCGAGTGATCTACCTAAAAATGTTGATGATCTAACAAAGTTATTTTTAGATTTGTATCTAGCTATATTTTTAGACACTTTAGCAGAATCACTCTCTCCGTTTATAGACGCTAGTAAGTCCACGCATGTAAATTCTGCATATCTATGCGATACGTGATCAATTTTAGTCTGTAAAATGCAAAAAATGCATTTCTGTACGGGTTTCATGGATGCTTCAATATGAAATTATGATCTCATGGATCAAAGCGAGTCGTAATATCAGCTCATTATACTTACATTTATGTTACGTTTGTATCAAATTGTGCAAGTGAAACGTTGATGGTGCGTCGCAGTGCACCGGTTTTAATATCGACCTTAATCAACGTCGCGCCCATTGTCGCTCGCTTTAATTGAAATCGTAAATGGTAATTAAATTTTTCCGGCGGCGGCGAATCGGTGAAATCCGGGATGTAAAATACCGAGCGTGGTTTTTCCGAGCTCGCCATTAAATTTGCGAGAATTTTGTGCATAAATTGGCGCGTGCTATTGATCTCTACTGTTGTGCGTGCGTGCGCGTGCGCACACAGGAATGTTTTCGCGTTTAATTTCAAATCCTCTCGAATCGTCCCCCCGATGTTTCGTCGACGCGATATATTTGGCGAGATGAATTCATCGATCGATTGGGTACTTGTATTATTTTTTTCCCTTGCTCGACGATACCGGACGCGCCACATGTATGACTATTCTGAGAGAGTGAGGATTTTGTTAACCATATATATAATGAAGAGCCATCACGTACATACATTCGACGCGTGTATGAGAGGATCGTACGGGAGAACAACGTACTCGTTAAAATGATATCGGTTCGTCTCGTAATTGTATTATGTACAATACACATCGATATCTCCGATGATCGTTTTTATTGTATACGAGTCAAAATCAAATCGAATCGTTCGGTACGATGTTTTTTTTTCCCCGAAAAATCTCTGCGGGAAATTTTATATTTAATTTTCAACAACGGTTGATCCACTTTAACGAAATACAATCCATTTGTATACCAAATATGTAACAATTGTTAACTTCTATGCGCGCCACCGAGATCTAACAAAGTGACACGTTTCAGTATTTGTAGAGAGATCGGTCATGAATATATCAAAGTTTCCACGACTGATGATTAAATCACTACCGCGGATAAAAATAGCGCATGCGATGGTGCTTATGATAATATCGTTAGTCTCGTATTTAATAATGCAATTTTAATTATGACATTTTATACATACTTAATATGCTGAACGGCGAGCTTTTATTCCCAAGATTATTTTTATACCGAGCACTTTCCGCTTTTACGTGTTTGGTGATAACACTCGTTTTCTGCACACAAATGCATCTCTCATATCGTAGTATCGATGTTATCCGGAATTGTAATTTTCTATATGATAGAATTTTATTAAAAATTATGATTTTATTAAATTACAACGTATAAAGAATAAAAAATGAAATTTTTTTACGAATCAAAAATGCCCATAAATGTAAAATAAAATTTAATTAAATGGATAACATTAAAATATTTTCTCGAGTATAAACACAAAAGCTCGATATTCATCATAAATTGATTATATTTCATAATTTTTCCAATAATACGGTTTGAAATTATGAACAATTTTTCTCTACGGACGAATTTAAATAAAATATTCTTTCGTGTACGGAAAAATTCCAACGAAGTTGGGACAACACCAGCGTTTGTAGATCATCGTTTGTAGATCGCCGCTGTCTGTATACACCATATACACCATCGGGGTCCGCATTTCCACGTGGCAGCCGACACACAGCACCGTAACGAATTTGTTTGTACACAGGTGGGCGGCGGTCCCTGGGTAATTAAGCAGCTACGTTCGTTCCGGTTTAAGCACGACCGGTTCGTTTTGCCCACTAGTTGCAGAAACTCTCGGATAATTATTGTTGCGAAACTTTCCGCTCTGCTCCGCGTACGCTTGATTTCCTCTCTTTAGTGCGCGCGTACATATATTTATCTGAAATTCCCTCTGTCAGGTAGATTGGATTTCCTATGCTTTTCAGCATTATAACGGTACTTGAAAATCGCATTTCCATAAAATAAAAATTAAATACTTGGTGAAATTTCACGCGTAGCAAATATTAGATATTTAATCTCGGAAACTCTCTTAGTGAGACGAAATGTCTTTCTAAAATGCAAAAAAGGAAGTTTTTGTATTATTTATTATTGACGCAATGAAAATTTTATAAATACGTACACTTTTTTATTGATCGCTAAAAATCTTTTTATTTGTAGGATTTTTTATTTTATTTAGAGCAAATAATAGGGTATAATATTTCGTATTGGAAAATCTTATGTACAGTTCGAAGTAAAAATCTTTTCACAAAACTCGAAATATTAGAAACTCAAGTATGAATTTTTATAATTGTTGTTTTTATTACGTATACTTTCAAAGATTTCATATTACTGAAACGTTCGATGAAAACCGTCGAAAAGGCGCCTATCACAGTTTAGATACCAAATTTAAGTTTGAATGAAACGGATTACCTCAGAGTATCTATCTTTTTCTATGTTTGGGAAATGTAAGAAATATCGCGTTTCCAAACTTTACGATCTGTCGCGCGATCGCCGGTCTCTCGACGAGGCTTTTCTTTTAAAGGATCGTAAAGATTCCTTTTTCCGTAAGCGTTCGCTTCCGAGTTTCACTACCGCAAAGATGTTTTCGCGGCGTACCATCATGGGACACACCCTCATGTCGAGAATATTGATGACGTTGATGTCGTTCCCGTAGAAACTACGAGTATCTTATGTTAGTGCGATAGTATTCCGTAACTTTAAAGTATCTTTTATGTCGTCGTGTTATGTCTTTGACCGGTATATTCAACTAGAGACGTCAATAATCTCTTTAACTAAACTTACTTTTTATTTTATAATATACGTGATATTCAATAGTTGAATTAGTATGGCGTCCGTCCCGGAAAATCGAGAGTTCCAAGTTCAAACCATAACTGAAACAACATTTATTGCAATAAAATTATTCGCGAATTTAAGATTTTTATTAACATCTGATTAATAATATTCTTACAAAGATGTTTGTTAGCATAAAAAATATATTAAATTATTTGTCAATTCAATAAGTGATATAAACTGCTCTGATTCTGCTCATGATTGCATTTCAAGAAAAAAGATTTCGGCACGCAGTTTGTAAAATCAAATATACGTATGTATACAAATTCAATCACCTCATGTCACTTATCGCGCACAATATTGTCAAATATTGCTAAATACGTATTGCTAATACAGGCAATGCTAGCAATACTAGTAATACACTAGCGATATGTTAGCAATATTGTACGCAATAGGTAATAATACATGAAATTGACTTCTCGATAAATTTACACAGAAATATTTAAGCATTAAGATCCGAATTGTCTTTGACCGAATGTAGAAATTCTCTTATTTAATAATATCTACATAAGTTATATATAAAAAGAATACATCAGGATATGAAATACGAGAATACGAGGTCGTTGACATTGCCACGAATGCATCTCCTCGTTCGGTACGAAAGGTCTATTCGATGTTTCAGAAGGATCTTTGCTCCCGGAATGCCGGAGGTCACAACTTTTCGATCTTGCGGATGCAGCTGTCTGCAGGAAGGAAAAACAAGGACTTTTCAGTAAAGATTTACCGGACTCGAATCTACCCGCTTTGTCTATATTCTTCGCACTCCGGAGTTCAGTCTAGTGTAGTTACTCTTCTCGTTTCGAAATGTACGGACGAGATGTACGGACGCGACGTCGTGAACTTTCTTATCGCGATTCTTTAAAACATTTCTCCTTCTTCTCTCCCATCTTCGTTGTCTTCGTTTCGGACGTTCAACTGTCTCGGTTCCCTTGTTTTCTTTCATTCGCTGAGGACGTCCTCGAGGAATGCTGCACGTACTTTCTACGGTTTATTTTCTCCTTCGCGCCCTCGCCTTCCGCGTACTTTAGTGAAAGTTTCTGCATTAGCAACTCGAACTCCTGTAAAGACAGCACGTGCCTGACGGCGTTACGAAGCTTTTTCGATGCTGCACGAACAGTTCCGATGACTTTTCTCGTTAAGTCCTCCCCTCGCTGTTGCTCTTCGCCAAAGAGCCTTCACAAAAGATCTGTCTGAACTAATCCAGAAAGATTTGTTAATTGCGACTAATAGGAGTAGTCTTCATTTGAAGTTCTGGGTTGTCCTTGCAGAAAGCATTCTCGTGGAAAGCAATATTGTTCGAAGACAAGTCAACGTCGACGTATAATTTAAATTTATATATAAATTTAATTTATAATGAATTGATATAAATTTATATGTATACATTTAATTTATATATATGAATATATATAAAAGATTCATGGATTTAATATTTCTTTGATGAGATTCTATATTTTAAAAATGGAAGTAATTTTTTTGAAAATAGTTTTCAAATAGTAAGATTAAAAATGAATACGTTTTTTTTTTTTACCATAGGAATTAACATAATTTATTCATTTCTAGCGTTAAATATCAAGCACTCCGCGTACGAAAAGATAAGAAGATTTTTCCTCTCTTCTAAAAAATTGCTCTCGCAAGAATTGTCGTCGTTCTTTTATTCCATTAGTGCATTTTTTATCCTTCAGACACGAGTACGAGATGAGAGGAGACACTCTTATGCGGATTAAATATCACTCTTCTCTTAGTGCAGTAATAAAGCACTCGTCGAAAGAAAGAAAACGCAAAAAAACGAGATAAACGAGAAAAAAAAAGAATGAGCACTCAGTTGTTTTCCGGCAGTCTTCTTGCTCGATGCGGCCTTGATCCTCCTCTCTTACTTAAGTGACGTTGCGACTTGGAAGACGAATGAACGAGAAATCCGTCTCTATGAGGAAAAATCAATTCTCGTTGAAAAAAACCGACTGGAAAAATATATGGTACGCGCAAAGAACAATTACGCACTTCTCCTTAAAAAAGAAACACTTTTTCATCGAAAAGCACTTTGTTTGGACTTTCGGTTCACAAAAAATATCCTGATCGACATAGGAAATAAAAATTCATAGTTGCTGATTGTTATACGAACAGTAATAAATCGTTTCGATATGATTAAAAATTTTAATATTGGTCATTTGGATGTATGTCAGTCTTTAGACTATAAAATAAAATCAATGAACGAGATGATAAAAGATTTTTTCGTAATTTTGAAATTTTTATTGAAAATAAGATTTAGAAGCCAGTCTTTTAGAAGCCAGAATGATTTCCTTGATATGACCTCCAAATAATAAATATTAAAATTGCGTGAATAATGAATAAATTGAAACATACAATTTTTATATGTTGTAATCATAAATATTTTCTATTATTTGTGAATTAATTTCTTATCTCCTTTATATTTTAATCTTTTAAACATATTATATATTAATTTTCTAGGATATAGATTTTTACATATAGATTTGTTAATATTATATACATATATATACATAATATTAAAAATTGTAATTCAGTTTTTTAATTTTTATCATTGATATTTGAAGTTTTCTTTAACATTTGCCGTAGTCAAAATACAGTATCATATAAACATCTATGTTATTTCTAAACATTAAACTCACGCACGCAATCACATAGGACAATCGGTTTAAATGGTATCAACCGGTCGAGCGCGCGCACCGTTCGTTCCCCTTTCTACTATCTCGCCGGTTGCATAATGAAGCGAAAAAGCCGAAGGCTGGTCTCGCAGCTGTCCGTTACTGAATTCCAGCGTGCATGCACGCCCGTCCGTCTGCGTGAATCGAATAAGGGTGCGCAAACATGCAGGTGCAACCTGACGGAGGAACGCATGGTGGTACCGCCAGCAGGTGGTGCCTGCTGTGCAGATACCGCATTACCTTGAATCGCGAGATCCCGAGTTATCTCGTCATTCTCAAGGTCTTCAAACTTTATCATCTTTTAAGATAAATTTACCATTTTTTTTTACCCTATACAGTATTTATGATCATGTGATTCCTTGGAAATTTCTGAAAATTGTAAAGCCATTCGTTAGCATAAAACGGCAACATGGAAGGGTGCCAAGCCAAGTAACTTAAGATGCCTTTCTGCTGGATGTTACTAAGTGCGTGTATTTAAAAATAGAGATCATCGTCTATTTTTAAAGAGCTGGACTGTTTATAGTAAAGATGTGTGTGTTTTAAGTTTGCCAGACATTCATGCTGTTATACTTATCTTCTATCTATTTTTAAAAGACATAACTTTTATAATAATAATAAAGAAATAAAGAAGTTAAGTAGTTTCAATTCGATTAAATAGAAAAATCAAATTAGCTAGAGAAATTTAGTACATTATGTGTTTCATAATAAAAAATAATAAATAATATTTTAAATAATATTTTTATATTATTTTATTTAAATTCTCGTTTTTTCTATTAAATTAGTGTCATCATAATTTATTTTTAAAAATTTTAATAATACGAGAATAACTATTCACTCATTTATTTATTTTTAGTCGTTGTCAGAGATACAGACAGATCTGTCCGCTAAAAAAATTCCTTTAAATTAATTTGATATTCTCAAGAAATGCTCGTTCTCAAACATAAAAGTTGGACAAGTTTTGGTTTAACTTTCGATAGCTCATTTCATTGTAGTTTCTCTCTCTCTCTCGAAGTCATCGCTATATAACTCGGTGAGTTTGGATTCCCATGCCAGTCTCGGAAAATCGATGTGCGATATAGCTCACAATCGTGCGGTCCAATTTGCACAGGTGGCCATCCCGCCATGCGTGGTGCAACGGAATCGAAAGTGAGATTGGCTCCGTTCTGCCTGGCCGAGCGCCAAGTCTCGCCGTCTGCGCTTCGCATCCCTCTTTCTCTTCCCTCCCTCCTTGTCCCTGGAAGAGTGCACTAGCTCGTGCTTTTGTTGCCATCGCGCCTCCTTCAACGCACTCAGACGCGCGCGCGCGCGCGCGCAGAATTTCGCGCTATTCCCGTACATCCGGGTCTCGGTCCGACGGATATATCAGTAGCAGCGCCCGTGGCGTGAGCGATGGATCATTAGCGCGGGCTAACGAACTCGGAAACGTCGCTTAAGAGATGCTCACAGGTCGATACTTGGTCCAGATGTTTCGATTCCTAGGATTTCGCTCTTCTCCAGTCCAGAAATATCTTTGTTGATATAATAACAGTAATAATAATAATAATAGTAATAGTAATGCTAAATAATACTAATAAAACATATAAGGTATTACTGTGATTGTTATTTTAAATCCTATGATTTTTGCAATGATTGTTGCATTTAGAATAACATACTGTTCCAATTTCTCAAATGTTTGCACACGTTTCAACGTATTAGAATGTAATTCCAATGATCTGATAACATTTTAACAGAAATTGTTATTATTATATAAATAAATTTTTTGATTGCATTGCATGCCAATATTACATTTGGAATTCAGAGTATGCAATATTTTCTTGTAAATCGCTCTGTTTGTTTTTGCACATTGAAACGTGTTCTACGTTGCATTCTGTTACTATCTCTCGCGAGTTTCAAGGCGGTCGACCTTCGAATGGACGTACGAAAATAATTGTTCGGCCCCGAGCACGCAAGAAAGATTATTTATTGAAATCGCTTTTTGTAAGTTGAGGAGAGACAGATAACGAAAAGCAGAGAGTAAACCCTGAACGATTGATGTGATGGGAGGCGAAATATGAGAATTTTACTGTACTGCTCTTATTTAACAAATTCTTCCTCGTTTCTTTTTATGAATTAGTAAAGAATAAAACATAAAAAAATAATTCGACGATTTTGTAATTTTTTTTTTAATTGGGAAGGATTAAAAAATTGGAAAGTTGTTTACTTATTTATTGTTTACTTATTTAATCCAACTTACAATTAATTCAGACATTACAGATATATTATGTCTATACATTAACTTATTAAATATTAATTTATAATCCAAAATTATATTAATTTATAATTTTGTTCAATGATTTTACTATTTATACATATATATATATATATATATATATATATAAATAAATTGAAAATTTCAATATAAAGACAAATGTTATTTGTAAAATAATTGACTCTGTTTAAACTTCAAAGAGCAGCCGTGATAACTCAATTTGCAATCATCGTTTTCTACGTACAATTCGCAGATGGCTTGGCAACCTGGGGCGCGGTAAATTCTATAGCCCACGCGATTCATTGTATCTTCTCCATCGCCGAGCATTGCAGACGGAATAGGATAGGGTGGAAGGGCAGGTCTAGTTCCCTTCGGGAATCACGCGTGGCCGTCTAATAAGTGTCTTTTGTATTCGATAACAGTTATCGAGACAACGGACGAGCGAATCTCCCTCATATCCTCTGGCGGGGTGCGATCATAAGTCATTATGTCATTAACGAGCACATCGTCGCCCACTTAAACTGCAGCTGCGAACACGCATATGCACACGCATATGCACGCATTATGTACGCAGTGCCAGGCGACGATGCGCGACTGCCATCCTCTTCGCATCGACGACTCGTCGGAATCGTCGATTATTACCTGTAGTCGACTCCGGTCCTGCTCTATCAACACTATGTCGTTTGTCGAATGCTATATAGATTATCGCGAACATTACTCTGTGCAGCATATATTGCATTGTTGTCTTATTCTGGTTTTGTTACTGGTAGGCTTTGTAACAGCAATTTTGCCTAATCATTTGCAAGCTACTATTGTCTATTGTATTTATGTTCATGTTAATTAACTAATCTATTGTATCATTTTATATCTATTAACATAGTATCATTTCATTGTATCATTTTATATCTATTAACATATTATATATATCTATTATATTAACTACCCTGTTAACATGTAGTCTTTTTCATAAAGCTTTGCAATAAATTAAATTAAATTAAATATGTGTATATATATCTAAATTACACAACAGTAACTCTTGTTTAAACATTTAGTAGTTGGAGAGTAACTTTGGAAATCGGAGTTTGACTAATTAAGTTTTTACGAGTGTAAATGGGTAGAGAAACTTTATACATTTTAATTTATTTAGTAAACTTTGTATTAAATAAAGATTTTATCTCATAAATTAACTGTCGTGAAATGTGTAATGTTGAAAATTATAAATTTATTGCAATTTTTTATCGAAGTAAGAATTTTAAACACGTTCGAGATAGAAAGCCATTTTTCCTCTTCACTTTTTCAATTACACTGATTGCTGGCATGGAAAGCGTAATAACGGCGTTGCACTTAATGCGCTCGCAAGTCATTGTGCGAATCGAACAGCGTTTTTCCGCTTGTAACAATAATTATATCATGGCTCGGTTTGTAATTAATTCTACAGGCAAAGTCAAATATTTTCTGCGCGAACTGTATTCTCGGATTTTTCTGCCGATAGTGAAATCGGAAACCGCGACATAGTTTTCTTTTGTTCGCGGTCAGAAGAGGCTCAAATTCCGCATTGAGTTGAAAGTTTCGTTTTGATCTATTTATTGTCGGTCAACGAGCTTTACGAAAGAGATATTTCGTAAATACGATATATTTCAAGCTATATTGCAATATACATACTAGGTGGGGTGAAAAGTAACCTCCTTGGGAATGAAAAAAATTTTTTTCTTATGCAGAATTTCGCCCAAAATATGGCGTGTTTGCTCAGTACTAATCTTTGTAGCATCTGCTAGCTCGCGCACCTTCACTTTCCGGTCAGCCAACACCATTTCATGTATTTTTTTGACATTTTCCTCGGTAACCGCATCGGAGGGCCTGCCGCTGCGGACTTCATCGGTAGTGGAGTTGCGGCCACCACGAAACTCTCAAAACCAATATTTGACGGTGTAATCTGACGGAGTATTAGCCACATAATATTTATCCAACTTTTCTTTTGTTTCCTTCGCCGTTTTGCCTCTCAAAAAATAATGTTTTATGAGAGAACGAAAATCGTTTTCGCAAACACGTCAACAACAATCAGCTCTCAAAACAAAACTAAGGGCAGTATCGCACTGCCACTTGGCATGTCTGCCTAAATATGAACGGACTACAAGGCACTATAAACTTTTTTGCAGTAGTGGCGCATTCTGGCGGTCAAGGAGGTTACTTTTCACCCCATCTAGTACATTCATACAAATCTTTGCAGAAATTAAAGAATAAAAAGGTATTCTCTGTCAAATATCCTCAAATGCTTCAACGTTTGAATTGAAAACCAGCTCAAATTTTGCCAGTGTGCTTTTAATTTCACGTTTGAATAAAATTCCCTCGCATAAAATATTCGGAGTAATTAGATTTCAACGAATTTATTTTCCGCGTTGAATTCGCGGTTGATTGCAGGTTTGAATCGACTGTTTTTCATTCCATTTCATATCTGAGGCGTTGTATAGGAAATCTATTTTTCCATTTGAAAAATAGTTTGCTAATCAAATAGCGAACAATGACACATCGTAAATGAACATTAAAACGAGAAAGAAACATACGTGTTGGATTTTCGTTCTCGTTTAATTTAATGGTAGGTTTTTCATCATTTTTAATAATTTTAATGATATATTTTTTACCATTTAATTCTTTAAATTAAAAATCCTTTAAAAAACATGAATAAAATATTAAAGAGATGTTTTGATAGAATAAAATAAGTTCCACTTGAATTTTCCTGAAGAGAGTAAAGTTTTATTCTTTATTCGTTAAAAAATTTATTATCAAATAGGATAAAATTTTTACTAAATATTATCTCAAAATTGAAGATAACATAACTCTTTGCATTGTCCTAATTGTGAGTTCGTTTTAAGAGAGCTTGTTCTCAGTTTTATCTAAGAGCTCAAATAAGAGACTACGACGAGAAGAAACGTGAAAGGATTCGAGAGATTAAGCGACATTTTGTTTTAATTAAGGCTTCGAGGCATGGTAATACATTTTTAGTACTTTAATCAAGTCGCGCGGCGGGCCAGCAGTAAAATCATAAATAGCGTTTTATTTATCCTGGCGTAAAATAAGGGAAATGCGCACGACATGGGGGATTCTCCGTTTAATCAGGTCGTTCCACGAAAGTGCATCCACGAAGTGGTATATTTTTCTTTGATTTAATCGGCGGTAAACATTAAATGAAAATACGTACGTTAAATGAAAATACGAGTGGAAATGTATAGTGCCTCGTTAGAGAGTCTGCAGCTTCGGCGCGTTTGCGAAGTCACTCCCCCGCTTGATAAAGTAAACCGGAAATCCTGGTAATATAAGTAACAAGTAATTAATTCGATATCAGAGCGCGCTATTCTTGTGGTAATCTCGCGCTCGTTACATTGTTTCGTGCCGCCTCCAACGCGCTCGTCCCACGTTCACGGTCTACCCTTTCTCTACTTCTGCGTTTCTCTGTCGTGTCTGTAACGTACATATGTGCATTTTCCGCCGCATATAATCATCATTCTTTTTCCCTTGTAGAGGTCGTGAATTACAAATCGTCAGTAATTTACCCTTTATATACCACGCCCGAGATATCTCGTTAACGCGCTCATTTGCGTTTTTTTCTTCTGCGTTAGACCTCGTCAGAGACTAAAGAACTACTTCCTGTATTACAATTTATTCTGCAATTCAAGGAAAATTATCTAAACGCGAGATATTGCGTGTTGCGCCTTTATTTGTATTATCATATTATAATAATTTAATATGTTACAATATTGAGACTGGAGAAAATAAATATCGAGAATCAACTCTGTTAAATTCATAATGTCAAATTATAATACACCCACACAATTTGAATTATTTTTAATCACTTTTATAAATCGTCATTACTTCTACCTAATATATATCGTTAATTTGACTAAAGCAATGGAGTTAAATTTAACTCAAGAAAATATATTAAATTAACTCAAATTTGATTCAAATTTGATTAGGTTATTATTTGTTAAATACATACATTAATATGGATGATATTTGCTTTAAAACTAATCACAGAAATTGATTTTGACACACATGAAAGTTAAAAATGTTTATTTAACTCAAGGGGTTGGATTACTATTGTTTTTTTTTATATTTAACAGTGAAATAGTATAATGCTGCTAAGGTAGGAAGCTACTTGGTCGAGGACAAACTCTCTCCGTTTTTCCGTCTCTTACAGATTTATTGTGCATACGTGGGCATTCGCGAAAGGTCATTGTAATTGCCTAGATCGACGTGAGTCAGTCCGATTGAGACAAGGAGCGGCAGTAGCCATTCTTTCGCGACGAACGCTCGATTTTACGCGCGATAAAGAGAGGTGACGCGGTGAAACGTCAGACGTTCCATGGATGGATGAACATTCATTCTCTTCCTTGAGCGTAAGCGACAGGGAATGGCAAGTAGGTTCCGGCAAGTCATAAAATGAAAAGGTGCGAGTTTTCTTATTTACGCTACGTGAACTTATTGATATATGGAGAAAGATTACCATTTATGTACATTACTTATTAAATTAACTTGGTTGTATTAGAGATTTGTACAAAGATACTTTATTGCCTTAAAATTATTTCTATCTTCTTTACGATCGTCAACAGAAATAGAAAGAACACGGATATTATTGATCTGAATAATCTGGGGAAAATCGGATTTGTCATGATTTACAACGGCGTACTGCAAATGGACCAATTCTTACTATTAAACATTAAATTCCTTAATTTAATATCGGTCTGAAGAGGAATCTCTAACTTGTCAAGATTGAGAACAAGAGTAACTTAAATGAAGTTTTCCAAAAGCTACGTCGCGAAGCGTCAAAGATCCCGTTTGATATTTTGCATTGTTGTCTCGTACACCGAGTTTCTGCTTTATCTAATCCTTATCGATTTTAACTTCGTTCCGCTGCGCCAGACGCACGAAGTTCTCAGACGCGCTTCCGCGAAAGTTTCGCGTTCGCTCCTCCACTCCTCAGAAAAGTTTCTCAAAGATCTCGTTCGTTACGACAACGCTGGCGTTGTCGCCGGTATTTCGCTTCACTTTCCAGTTCCAGGAGAACGCCAGGAGTGCAGACCAGAGACCTTAATTACTTGGTCGCGTTGTCAGTCGTATTTAACGGAATGGGACGGGACTGGCGCGTCGACCAGCGCCGGTATATCTCTCGCTAACAAGCGACCGTCTGTTTGCGTTACGTGATACGGAATTACATGTTCGCATTTCCGCGGCGGACATCTCGCAACGGACGGCAACGGTAAACGAGAGTACAATCGTCGCGGTCTCCCAGAGCGATGAATTTCCGTCAACTTTACCGTACAGTCCGCGACAATCTCGCTCTCGTTCGCCCAGCCCGGCATCGCCGTAAACATTGTGGCGTCGCGTCGCGTCGCGTCGCGTCGCATGAATGTGTATCCTCCTCTCATCAAAGTGCTCCGTTGAATTAATTAATTTCCGCGCGGCGGGCTTCGCCCCGCCGGGAATAATTCTGTGTGCGGCTGACACAAAGGACCGCTTTCGCTGCTGTCGAAAATTAAATAAGACACCGCTGAGTTCCGTTTTGTTCCGGCCGTCCACAATAGTTATATTGTGGCTTTCGCAATGCACGGTCGTGTGTATATTTGTCGTTTACCGCGATATGCATTGTATGTACCCTGTGTGTTCTCATCGACCGCGGACTTTGGCTTTCGCGCTGACAAACGTGAAGAATGATTTGGTTAATCGCATTGTTAATTATGTAGGAAAGATCGAAAACGCGCGACTGCACGCGAAGCAAGCAGCCTTGTAATCTAGTAAAAAATATCACGAAAAAGAAGCTAAATGATGAAATGCCGATTAATAATAATGAAAAGTATTTATAAACTTATTTAAGAATTACTCCTATTGCTTTCTACTATTTCTGTCTGTGTACCGACTCGTTTAATTAATGTAAATGCTCAAAAGGTTCTAATATCTTGAAATAAAATAATAAACATTTCATTTTTGTTTAGGTTCATAAATTATGTTATCCGCATACTCGGAAAAGTACATACTAATAATAATAAATACATGTTTCAAGTATGTTAAAATTTCATATATCTGTCGCACAAATCTGTCGCAAGTTCATTACAAGCATCGAATTTATTCAAAATATATTCTGAATCCTCGTAAATTTAATACTTCAATCAAGATTATTAATTAAAGTAAAAATTCAATTTGTTTGTTATACAAAGTCGCTTCTTCGATCAATTTTATGATATTAAAAAAAAAAAAGAATTCTGGTTTTGAATAAAAAATAATGAGTGTTTTTAAAAAATTTGTAGTAAATATGTATATTTTACGATTATTGTAAAAAAAATTTCTTTGTTAAAGATAACCGTTACTTAAAAAGAAGAAAGCAAATGAAGTAATCGTTATTCTTAGCGATAGAATGATATTATTCTGCGTGCAGTCACTCAATCTTTCTTTCCCTTCATTTATCTACCTCTGTCTCTCGCCATTTTCGAATAATTATATTTGACCACTAATCAATACCGCACGCGATACATCAGCCATCAATCAGTAATAATAAATCTCCGATCGCATGACGGCTCCTCGAATTATTTACGGCACTCGAAATATCAGCCCGTCTATCCGTCAGCCGTCACGCAGAAATCGCATTTCCGGGCATGTTGGCGCGTCATTTCGACGTCGTTTCCCGCGCTGATTTATTTGCCCGCATTTTCGAGGGAGTGACAGCAATAGCCTGATCAATGCCAGATTGCAAATGGAAAAAGAAGGGGTCTGGGCCTTTATACTTAAAGCGTGTGTGTTCACGCGGTTCTTTTACCGAAGTTCTATTCATAATCCAGAAAAGTTGAGCAGGAGATAATTTTGTGTTCCATGAACAATAAAGGTAACATGAAATCGCGAATTTTATTGGATGTGTAATGAAATGAACGTGAAATGTAATGAAAATTTTGGATTAATTTAATGTTCTGAACATTAAGATCTAAATGTATATGCGATTCAATTAGGAAAACGGGACGTAGCGTTAAAAGCGGTGCTTGTACCATTTAAAAATATCTGTTCCGAAAGAATACGTATCGCATTTACAATTGAAAACATATGCAAAGTTCGATAATAGAAACGAAAAATTAGAAAAACCGCCCTTCTTTCTTTTAAAGATAAATATCGCGAATCTAAATTAAAAGCTGTTAAAGGCGCCGCATCCGCGTTTACGGCAGTTCCTCTTTAAGGTCGCCACGGGGTTGAAAAGCGGTCGATATCGTCGTCTCGAAACAACCCCAGCCCCTCCCATCCGCCCTCGTTCGTCTCTCTCTCTCCCGCATCCCTATTCTATAGCATTGTAACTGGCGCACACGAGAACAGCCTGGATACCGGAGGGTAGCGAACGCGGGGGTTCGGAGCGGAAGGGGATCAGAAAGACACGCTCATTCAGGGTGGTTGGATGCTCTGTGTTTATCGAAGGGGTTGCCGGCGACCCCACAAATACCCTGACGTGACGGCTCCACGTCTCCTGCATCTCTGTCATGTAAATACTTTGTGCGAACTTTACTTTTTCGTTTCTTTAGTGTCATTTTTTTATTATTCCATATATAAATTATCTATATGTGCTACTTTATATATTAAGACAATAAGAGTCTTCTCTTCTTTAATTTCTCTCGTAAACGCTCGCTTTATTTAAAATGTACTTCCTCTCAATGTTATTTTTACATTATAATTGATATAATAAAAATTATAAATTTTACGAAAATTCTTTAAATTCTTTAAATTTTCTAAAAATAAGTGTTATTATTTTTCTTTTTGTAGATCAATTTATTAAAATATCGAAGAAAAAAGTACTTATTAGAAATGTTATTATATTATTTTATTAATTTTTAATAGAATTTTTTCAAATCTAATTATTAGCTATTATTAGTTAATACTTAATTTTTAAGTTTATTTAATAATTGTAACGATTACTTAATAATTATAATAATAAAAATTAATTATAAATTATTAACTGAAAAAGAAAGCCAATCAATTAATTAAGGAAAAACTTAAAGTTCGAGAAACTCATTTTTCTGTTGAGTTATACATTTATTTTTATTAGTAGAGAATTAAAAACTGCTAAGATAACCAATAATGAGGAAAATTTGAACAGTAATAAGTTTTACAGAAATACATTTTTTTGATAAAAAAAGTTCTTCAAAAGGCGCGTTTTTAACTAATGCATATCAGGAACGAAATTGTTTCCGAGATCCATCGAGGTTAGGTTATATATAATTGTCTCGCACAGAACTTTTAGGTCAGCCGAAAATTAAATAGTTGGTCGCGGAGTTAACGCGCGTACTAGCGAATTATCAGCAGAGATAAACCAGCTGTCGCTTGCGATACTCTCACCCTAGTTACAAGGAAATGTACAAGAGGGGAGTTGAGCTGCAGTCAGCAAACTGTCCCGCAAATAAAACTGCAGCCATCCGATCCTCTGCGTTTCCCGCACAAGCAGCGACGACGGTTAATTCCGCTCGTCAGTACGAGGGAAAGTTTCCCCGAACACCCTTGGCTCGTCTTTCTCTCTCTCTCTCTCTCTCTCTTTCTCTCTCTCCGCCCGTTCATCACTTACTTCAGCTACTGTGACACACGTATCCGGAATATGTGTTCTCATGTTCGTTAGATATTTCTCAATGCAGATTCTCTCCCCCTCCCTGTCTCTTTCTCTTTCTCTCTGGAATTCGCGGCTCTCCTGCATTCAGTGAGCAAAATTACGGTGTAAACGCCGAATTATCGAAGCCGCGCCGGTTCACCGTTCGCGGTCGACCGCCAATCTCGACCCTTCGTTCGTCGATCGAGTGCTACGAATTTCTGCGGCGAGTCGACTTATTCGCTGGTAAATCGAGTTTAGATTCGCCCCTCGTCTGTACCGCGCGAATAATCGAGTTCTCGACAATCGCAGCGATCGCCACTACGCCTCGCATTCGCGAAAAACAGTCTTGCCGCTTCGATTCAGTTCATTTTGCCGATTTCAGCCGATTAGAATCGATCTTCTTACGCTGACGAACCCGCAAATTTGAGTCGAAATTGTCTCGTACTGCAATACTGGACATTGTTTCGTAAGTTTGTTACCCATTGTGTAATCGCATTGAATTTATAGATTGATTGAAATTGTGGTACTATAATTGTAAGTAAGATAGATTGAGAGGACAAGTTAAATTAGAGGACTTACAAATTTATATTAATACTTACAATGTATATTTTCTGTATAAATTCTATTCTATTTTTTAAATAAATTATTATACATATATACATTTTTGTAATATTATTTTCTCTATATTTTAATATTTTAAAATGTATTTATCCGGAATTCTCGAGCAAATATTTCGCATTTTTTAACTTTAAATTTTTACGGTAGATTTATTAAAAATTTCTGTCTACATATATATACATATATATACATATTGTTACATATAACTCATCGCGGTTTTCAAATAATTTATCTATATCGTTATTATGTTGTCAGTATTTTTTTTTTTCGCATCATCGTAAAATTGGGCGGCAAAGAAGAAAAAAAAGATTCTCGGGCTTCACTTTTGTATCAAGGGCCGTTTCTTGCAGCCATATTACGGCTTATTATGAAGCAGTGAAAAACGCTTACGCGACGCGAGCTCGGATTTTTGCAGATGTTTTTATCCTAATTCACGAAGGCCATGGTTCGCGAACGCATCGGCGAAATCCACGAAGGACAGTGGCGAAGCGATCGTAAAAGACGAAATATTGCCTCCGCGATGCGGGGGCAATAAAATCGAAACCAGATCCGCGTCGAGTAACGCGAAACAGCCAGCCAGCCAGCAGGCCAACCGACCGAAGAATCAACCTGCCGAGAATACACTCTGTTTATGCTTGTCTCCATGCTTTTTCTTCGTACTCGTTTTCTCAGACATTTATCGAGGCTTACGTTATTATTGTATTCTTCATCCGTTACACACTGTTTGTCGTTCGAGATGAATTATCTCGTCTCATTGGTCTCGTCAGTTCATGCGAGATGAAAATCGTATTTCATCTGTCTTCATTATATAAGTCTTTGAAGTGGAACGAGGAAGAAGGCAAAATCGCGATTGGTGGATCTTAACGATCAAATAATAGCCATCGACGTCTAGGCGCTTATCGAAGATAAAATTACTTTCACGAAAGGAACACCTGATGGGTGGAGACACATCGCAATAATTTCAAGAGTGCAAGAAGCTTGATATTTTTAGAGTTACACGAAAAGAATGATTTCGCTGACAGATTTAAAGTTTTGCTGGATACTGATCTGAAAATAATTATATTGAAATCTAAAAAATGATGAGTAATGTTGCAAAAACTTACTATTTTTAGCAATCAGTTTAAATTTTCAATAAAATTATTTTTATGGTCCAACAATTATTTTCAGATCTGTATCCAGCAAAATCCGTTTTTTCCGTGTAACATTCACATAACATTTTTCGATATTTTTAGGATTGGTATACTTTTTACAGATAGTATACCTATATTACCTATGTATACCTCACAAAGAATTGAACTCTTTGTAACAATATCGAATGTTAGCAATGTGAGCACATCTCTTGTTGCACATTTGAAATCGTTTATCGGAAATATTTACTTTATCTTTTCATTGCTCAAGGAGTAGCATGCTTTTTTGCAAACATACGAATGTATGTCCTCGAAGAAGAAACATTCGTAGTATGAGACGTAGAAAGTATCTTTGTACGTTGCAGAAAATTCTTACTTTTTTTAAGGGAACCTCCTTCACAAACCGCGCATCGTTTTCGAGACTCGCTCTACGAAGCACCAAGAGACGAGGATTCCAATCGAATCGAATCGAGACGGACGAGTGGAACGTTATCGATAAAAAGGTGAAAGTGCTGACGAGAGAATCTCTGCAAATGTTCACCGAGCACGCTTCGCAAACATTTGTCAACCGCTACAGGCTTAATTTGCCTTTTTCATCGCGCGTTCTTTTCGTACATGTCGGTCAACGTCGAGACGTTTCGCTCTCGTCTTTCGCTAATTCGCTCCGCGAAACTGGAGCACGTTTCGTAGCCTCGAAGGTATTCCGAGAAATTACCCTCGTGGTTGAGTGCGTTCTCGATGGTAGCCGTTACGAGTAAACGTTTTTCCTTCGTTCCAGTACGTTTCTCAACGGTTACCGAAAGTCCGCTTCCAAGACTATATCTTAAATCGCACCGAATAAAAACGACTGATTTATGCGCTTCTTCCCGAATTATGTACTCGTTCCAGGTCAGTGTGGAAATGTTTTCTTCATTAACGTACATTTCGTGCCATTTGTAGAATGCGCCATTTGTTGCAGACTCTCTTCGACGAGCTTTGTTGCCTTAGAAATATATACTAAAATAAGATACATGTACATCAGCACGAAAATAACGATTTTACTAAATTATTTAAAAATTTAATTGAATACTGGTCTGGAAATAATTGTTGGATCATCAATATAATAAAGTTATGTACAAAGTTCAAGCATAATAAACAATATCGCAAAAAGTGTTGATGTTCTAGCAATCAGTTTGAGTGGTCTATATAATTATTTTGATAGTTGAATAAAATTATTTTCAAAAATCTGTATCTAATCTGTATGTAATTAATTTTTAGAGATACTTTGATAAAACTCTTCTTTCCGTAAGATTATTGTTATTTGGAGAATGTTTGGAAAGAGAATTAAGAGGAAAAAAAAGATTGTTTAATTAAAATTAAAATAATTTTAATTAAAAAAAATCCGAGTTGAAATTTTATTCCTATCTTCGATCTAAATTAGACCTTTTGATAAACAGTCAGGTTTCTATTACTTAACTTACCTCAAAATTCTACCCAGTAGATTAAATCTTATGGCTTTTCGATGAATTCTTCAAGTTCGATTTGCATTCGATTTGAATCTGCTTCTCGTACAAAAATAATCTCACTCGAATGATATCATACACTTGACTCACTTTAGTTAGCAAGTCTCTACGTCATTACGTGTCAAAAAATGAAATCAATATTGACGCTCTCATTCTTAATTCTTACTTATTGTTAGATATCTCAACCCAAATAAATTTTCGACGCTCATTCATATGATGCATACTATATATGCATAATTTCCTCAATCAATTCTTCGACAATTGCTTAGTGCGATCACTGATTTAATGACCTTGCCGCACTCTTTCGCTTCGCCTCGAAGAAGAAAAGCTGAAGAAACGAAACGGCAACCAGCTTCGAGATAATCCGATCGGTCGGGTCTGCTCTCAGGGCGAAACGTATCTCGACGATCAAGTCACGAAGATCGATCGATTCTCCATCTAACGTCGGCGCGCTTGAATGAGAGACGCGTCGCGTCGCGTCGCGTCGCGTCGGGGGCGAGCGTGAGAGAGGCGGCCACGTCGTGGCGCGATATTGCAGCTGCAGCAAACGGCAGAGTGCAGCAACCGGTTCGATAATGACGTGTTGAACGGGTAAACGAGGCAGGTAGGCGCGGAGGCGAGAGAGGGAAAACTGAGACGGGACTGTGAGCTGTAGAGAGCTGCGAGGGTAGAGAGGATGGCAGAGGATGGCATGAAACAGACTCCGCGGCCTCGTCGGCGCGCATATTGAGCGCCGACGACCGTTAAACTCGACCTATCGTTGTTGCCGACAAAAGGAGAGAAACTGCGAGTACGCGGAGACGACGTTGTCGACCCTTTTTAGGTGCAACCGTAATTGATCGATCAATCCTCGATAATATTTTACTGGATATTTTTGAAATAATTTTATAAATGTGTTATTAAATAGATGGGAGTCTTTTTTGAGTGTTATTAAATTTAAAATTATTTTAGATATTCTAATATTGTATATTTTAGATACTTATAAAATCTTCTCTCTTTGCCCTTTCTATTTTAAATTTTACATTCTGTTTGTGATTAAATTTGAATTCGATATATTTTTAAGTTATATATTAGCATATTTTATTTGCATTTAGCATGTTGGAATGTAAGCCGGGCTTAATTGTGATGTTAAACGTTGAAATGTTAAAACTTTCTCGAAAAGGAGAGTTCCTGAAATAATTGCAGAAAAGGCAAATAATAGTGATATCGATAGTTTCTTTCAATCCTATTTTTAAGAATTCTTTTGTGCTATTGAAGAAACTTTATTGATGGTAATACGTTTTAGTTTGTAAAGCAATGATTGTTGCAAAAAAATTATTCTGATTGGAAATGAAAACGTGATCGAGCGCGAAGGTCAGACTTTCATTGAAATTTAAATGATATCCGTAAATATTTGCACGATGTATCGAAGTCGAGTCGGTTACTACTCTGACGTAATTCGCGACCGTTGTGTAACGAATGAGAATATTCTTCGTAAAGTATTCCCGACGGTGACTACGATAAATTAATGACTTGCCACATCGTCGAGGTCAACAAACAGCGATGACGAGGGAGTTGTTTTTGCGTTTTGATTAATATCATGATTTCGACTTCATCGACTTGACAACGTAAATCAAAGAAAGAGCTACAAAATTAGTTACGAACTTAGACATGTTAGATCATAAATTTATAATCGAAAATATATGCAAATATATTTAAAGATTACATCTTTAATCTTCGCCATCAATGTGAGATTTAAAAAGCACGGTCGATTTTTTTATTGTGAATTCTGGTATCAATCAATTGAAATCTGTAGAAAATAAATAAAATACAATCTAACTTTTGGAATTGTAAAAACTAATTAAAGCTTTCAAATACGTAGGAATTTTTTGGACTTTTACACAGTCTTGAATAATGTAAAAATCTGCATTGAAATTCGAAGATCCAAATTACATACGAAGGATAAAAGTTTCACATTGTGGAGAGTAAAGTGTATAATAATAGAAATAACTTTGTTTAGATAGAAAGTTACATTTATTACATATAAATCGTGCTATTTAACAATTTACAAGAATTGCTTACAGAAATTGCTTTTCTACTACAGACTTGTACATGGACAAATCGATTTGAAGTATTTCAAAATTTAATTAAATACAGATCTGAAAATAATTTTTGTTTAACTATCAGAATAATTACGTAGAAATCTTAAATATGAGCAATATACTGCAAATAGTTTCGACTTCTAGCGAGTCACCAGTTTGAGTATCCTACATAATTATTTTGATGACTCGACAAAACTATTTTTAGATCTATAATCTAGTTAAGTTTGTAAATACTTTAATAAAAACCGTTTGTTCCGTGTAAAACTTTCATTACTTGATAATATGAAAGAATGTAAAATTTGATTTCTGTGCATTCAAGTTCGACGTTTTCGTAGAGTTGCGAGGATGTTGTGCTAGGCAAACAACACTGTTGCGAACGGGAGTTTAAAAATAGTGCGTTCGTGTACAAACAGAAAGGGCTGGCAGGTGCATAAAACATCTGGCCGTCATACTTTCGGCCCCGTTTCATAAGTCAATCCGCAAATGCCAAACAACCGGCTGTGCCGAAGAAGGGAATTAAAAAGAAGACAAAGCTGCTCCAAAATGTTAAATGCGTGTATTCATTGTGAACCGATTCCTCAAGGCCTTGAGGAGCGAAAAAAACGGGACACCGGTTACACTCGTAAGTGGCTGGTTGTTATTTTTAAAAAGCGCACCTGGGAACACATTTTCATGGCTATGTAGACACCACACATTTAATAGTTGCTCTTCTCGCTTTCAAAAGATAGGAAAGGTTAAGAACTTGGGAATACAACAAAAATATGCAGAAAATTGTCAGGAAGTCTCGATAAAGTCTCGATAAGTCTTTGATCTCCACTTAGGAAGAAAACGATTTTGTTGAAGTATCTAAAAAGAGATTCAATTAAATACAGATTTAAAAATAATTTGACTGAATTATATAATAAAATTTAGTTAGGTAAAAATTTGAAAATAATTTCGTTGAATTATATAAGTCTTCATTATGTAGGACACTCAATCTGATTGCTAAAAAAAAAAAAAAAACTTTTTGGAGCATTACCATGTTTGAGTATTCTACATAATTATTTCAATAGTCTAACAACATTATTTTCAGATTATAATTAAATTTTTAGAGACTTGAGCAAAATTGTTCTTTTCATGTAGATTAGATGTATCTTTACGACTCTTTAATATTTAGCCGTCTAGAAATATTTTTAAATTAAGTTCTTTCTGAACTTTGAAATTTTCTGATATAAAATTATACTCAAGTAGTTTTCGAAAACGTCCGCGATATACAATACTTTCCAAGCTAAAACCAAGCTATCGATCGTTGCCGTCGACATTGCCACGTTATCCCTGATTATAGCACGCCGCATAAATTCGAAACGCGGGGGCGAGATGCGTTATTAATCGGATGCCTAAGCGACACGTTTACGTATAATTTTACAGGCGTGTCGTTAGTGTTACCGACGCCTTTGTTCGCAACCCGCGACCCTAAGTCATTATGGCTGGGCGCGCGCGTTTGTCGGACTATTCAGCGCGACGTTTGTCGCGCCCACCAACCCGCTGGGCTATTAACGATGCTCTTTTGTTTCAGGTAAATATGCAGCGTGCGTATTGCTCCCAGTGCCGCGCCATGGTAAGTTTGCACGTTTCCCAAGAGTTTTATACCCGGGGTTAATCCGATCGCCCCCCCCCCTTTTTTCCATGCATTCGAGCGAATATTGTGATGTTTCCATGGCCGAAACTTGACGAAACTCATCAAGTCTAATATTATTTTTTTTTGCTCATAATTGATTTTTCTGCAAGAGACACAATATACAGTCGTGATTTTTTTAATCTTTGTTTCACTTTGATAAATGACAAAAATGTAATGATTCATTATGTTACACTGTGCGATCTGTGCCTCCTGCTGGAAGGCATCTATTATAAACATTCCTTATTCTGCTTTCTCAGTGGTCAATAGTTGCAACGTATATACATAAAATTTTTGTACTTTTGAACTTTTTCTAATCGTAGATTTATGAAGACTCGATTTATAAAGTTGAATTTATCAAGTTGAATTTATATGACGCTACCGAAAGAGAACGCGACGTCTTCAATTCATAGCGAGAATTTGTAGTAGAACAGAATTTATGAATTATGACACAAGCAAAGTCCAGCGTGTCGGTCGACGATAACCCTCGTATCAATGATAGACGCAATAAACGGGAGTCTATTTATAAGACGAAACAAACGAGTTTGCGAGCACGAAGGTGGGAGTTAAGCGGAGCTAAACTTCAAGCTGATGTCGCGATAAAAGCGCAAAATCGCCCGCGCAAAATCCCGCGAAACCCGTTTCTTTTCTCGCGTGGCGATAAATTAATTTCCTTGGAAATAATTATGCCCGGTCTCCAACTCGCCCACCCGCTATCCGTTTGATTCATCGTGCGATTAGGCGGTAAATGCACATAAATGCACGTTCGTCCGACACATACACACGCATGTATACATATAAAGCCCCGCATAAGCCGTTTCTCTCATCTAGCGGTTACTCACGGTTTTTCTCATATTCGCGGCGGTTTCGCGCTGATGCCACAAACTGCTGCTGTTTTTCCAACCGCGTTTATTTCGCTTTCGTTGCGTCCATTTTTGCTCGTCCCCCGTTGCTCTTCCCGTTATTTTTCTTGCGTTGTTACGTTGCATTTTATTGCCGGTAGTTTTTCTTGACCACCATGCGCGACACGCGAATGCAGTTATAGCGGGGCCCATAATAAATATCAGCACTTTTATATGCTGACGGTGCAACTTATTTGTCAATACGAGGCAGATTATTTTCTTCTAAGGAATGCCTCCGTAATCTTTGCGTTATAAGCGATCGCAGACAATTTTTTTTTTATCCACGACATTTTTTTACGACTTTCAAGATACTTTTGATATGCTAATACTTTGGAAAAGCAAATAAGATATAATTTTTTTTCAAGAGAAATTTATGTGTCGACGGTATCTTAAAATAGCTACCAAGATTTTTTAAGTGCATTACAATTTAGTGCTCTTTTGTCTTTCAGTTTGTTGACGAGAGATTATGAAGGAAGGATAGGTTAAACATGCAAATATCGCGGGCTCTTTTATAAGCAACGAGCTTTAGAAAACGCTAAACACGTGTCCAAAACGTCTGACTGCATTATTTATGAAGCCGCATTTGTTTCTGTTTAACTACTCGCAACTTTGTCGAATTTTTTAATATCCCGCGTGGATTTATAACTGTAGGTAGGAATATTCGAGAACGTGACAAAAATCTCATCGCATATGTACCATATTTTTGGAATCTAAATGAGAACACTAATGATTGAGCTCATTATCCATTATGTATTAAAACAAAACATATTTTCTCATTATAAATAGTTCTATAATATTTTTCTCAATTTTAGTATGCAATTTTAGTATTGCATTTTTTATTATATTTGTGGAACGAAGATAATTAAAGTAACATATTTCACATTTCGCATAAGAAATAACGTTTATAATTAAAATTGTAAAAAAATGAATACATAATATTATGGAAAACTTGAATTAATTGTGCTTTTGAAAATAATCCGGGATCTTTTTAACACGCAATTAAACTTGTTCAGAAAATTTCGATGATATCATATCAGTATTGTGGTCATTGTTTCATTGATGTCTTATTGATGCAACATCTGTTGTTTTTTTTTTCTCCTTTAAACTTTCGCTCTAACAAGCTTGCTGTGCATGAACCTGCCTATCGTTACGATAACCCCGCCATTCTTCTCTTTGTATCGTATACACTCGGGGTTATCGTTGATCGGTGAACGTAAAATGAAGCTCGTTGTTTCCGGGTAACACACGATGTCGTGATCTCGTTGTGAAATGAACATTTTTCCGTTTCCCGTAGGGATGAGTGATCGCAGTCATTTGAATTTAGCGAATTTATGGACTCGAATTCAATATTGCGGATATTCACACATATTCATGTATATGCTTATGTATGTACATTTTTGTGAATGACAACGCAATAGACATTTTAAAAAAATGAAAACAAAATATGATTCAGAGAGAATAAGAAGAATAAGATTAGTAAGGATAAAACCTTTAATAAAGAAACAATGTTTTCCTTTGTCGTAAGTATATTGACGTAATCTTAATAATAAACGCGTTTATTATTACGGTTTTATTGACAAAGTAACGTTATCGAGTCGAGAGAGATGTATGTGTAAGCATAAATTTTCCGTCTCTTAGATAAAAGTATCGTAACTAACGCAAAGGATTATGAGTGGCTTTGCGTCAAAAATAACCTCTTTAAAATTACAACAACGAAGTATTTATTTCACAACACATATATACGACCATATCTGAAATATAAAGTACAGATATGATAATAATAATCTAATAATAAAGCACAAGTCGATAAATTAAATGTGACATAATATAAATATCAAAATATTATTAAACTTTTCATATCTTTTTTTAAAGTCCTTTTCCTTAAAGTCATTCATGTTCTGTGCATTTCTGTTCTTCAAAATATTAGAAGCTTAGCTAAATAATGGTTTCTATTCTTTCCTTTTTTTTTAATACATAACTTTATAAGTACTTTTTAAAGATATTAAAGTATGTAAGGATCAATTAATAATTTTTCTACCTGTAGAAATACTGAAAATTAATCCGGAATGGCCCATCGTGTGTAGTCAAGAATCGGAAAATCATCTTTTGCAACTAAAAGTTAAAGATTATAGTAATTTGTCATATCTTTGTTATGTTTTTATCTGCAAATTATCTCTTTGTCTAAAATTACTTTAGAGAAAGTATTACTTTGGTCAAGAATCAATAATCTCTAGAAATGCAGAATGCATACCTCGCTTATAATTCGATCAGATCTGGTAAGTAATCATTATATCTCGCCACAGCCATTTCACGCAACTTCAGTACAACATCGTACACATGTAACCCGTAATCGTTGCGTTATCGCGTTATCGCTATTCCGACGGCACATACCAACCGCGTTATCGCTTATCACGAGTACGTTGACTCTCACTAACGCGCGCGCAGAAGCCACCCGCTATCTTCGTAGCTAACTTCTCCCTATGAGCGTTATCGTTGTAGACGGGCAGATATTGCGATTGTCGACCTCCACAAAAATGTAGTAAAAGGCCAGCTGACGTCAGATCGTCGTTGCGCGTGTTAGTTTAACGTTGATGCCACCAACGACTGTAATATTCTCGTTAATCCTCTGCTAAGTTTCCGCAAGTAGGAAACCAGGGTAGATGGTGGAAAGCCGCTCAAGGTTACCAAGTATTTTTAGAAAGCATAACGCGTGTGATGTAACATTTTTAGAATCACTTCGCTGATAATCATTCGCCGATAATAACGCTTGCCCTCACTTTTGAAAAAATCAGTTTCCTTCAAAGGCTTACAAATATTTTATATTATTTTTTAGATCCATTCATCAATCCCACAAGATAATAGATCAAAAATGAGATATTGATTTTATGGCTACTAATAAACAACGTATCTCGAAGATAATGTCTTTTCTGATATCGCGATGGTTAAAAAGGTGATTCGTAAGGTGTAAAAATTCACGCGACATAGGCGCGACATTGTGTTCGCTGCTGACAATCGATCGATGTCGCCCGTCTTCGTTTATCCTGCATATCTTGGACTCTCTGGAACTCGCTTCGGAGAAAAGCTGTCAAACCAGATTTCGCACCGGTAAATCCAGTTCCGGGCAGGTCTCTCTCTCCCCCCCCTCCCCTCTCCCGCTCCTCTTCGACGTAAGACAGGGTATTCGGTTCATTTGGCTTGCTCTATAGAAACCCGCAGGAGTTCTTATATGCTATGAACGGCTGAGGGATAAAGAGCTAGGCTGGTGCACAAAAGAACCTGTTTTGTAACAGGTACAGGATAAGCTTTCCGCGCTGTAACGTGTAAAAGCGTCGTCGCTCTTGTATCAGGTCGGTTGTAACCTGGTTGTAATACGCGTCTGGCACTCTCTCTTTGGTACTGATGCTGTCGAATAATTTCCCAGACTTCCTCGACAGCCTCGAAACGTAATACGTTGCGTTACACGTTTCCGGCAGGTCTTTCATAGTTGCACGCAATGTGATAACATTATATCTCTCCGATGTATTCCTTTGAGCTGTTTTTTTTTTTTTTTTTTTTTTTCTAATGAATGAGTAACGGAACTTATTTCTTATCTTATTTCTTGATTAATTTAAAATGAATTTTATTATAACACAGGAATTATTTTAATTTTGAAGTCTGTGAGAAAAAAGATCCTTATGAATCTTTCATCATCCATGTCACTGTAAATCACGTTGCTATTATGAAGGTATTGAAACCAAAATTTTTTCAATCATAAAAATCGATAACAGAGTAGCACAGCATATGGAAATTAGAATCTAGAAATCACAGAAATAGATGTCATCTGATCATGTTACATCTATTAAAACTAAAATCACGTAAATAGACAGCGTTCGATCAAGTTTTTATAGAAGAGCACTCCATTTATAGGGAAGAATATTTTAATTTTCTATAAAAAAGTACTGTATCGTTGATCCGGTAT